>CM069448.1:68946332-69233249 GCA_035610835.1 Ophiura sarsii
TGGAGGGAATCAACAGAGGGTGTCCCATTTGTAAATACATGACGTCACCGGTCACACCATGTATACTGAAGATAGTAATGCTATCTATTTAAGATAGTAATGTTATACTGAAGAAAGTAATGCTATCTACTGAATATATATAGTATGTTATCTACTTAAACAGCAATGTTATCTACTGAAGATAGTAATGCTATACTGAAGATAGTAATGCTATCTACTGAAGACAGTAACGCCATCTACTGAAGATAGTAATGCTATCTACCGGAGATAGTAATGCTATCTACTGAAGATAGCAATGTCATACTGATAGAAAAGATAGACCATATCAAACTCGGAGAGGTGAAACATTATATCAAACTCCTCCATGGACTTGTGACATTATTAATAATGTCCCAGTAGAAATACTCAGATCACACTCCTCCCGGGACTTGGAGAGGGGGCTGGTATCAGGGGAGGGTACTATATCAAAACCTTCCCTGGAATTGTAAACTTATAGCCCTGGGAGAAATTCTTCATATCATACCCTCCCTGGACTTAAGATCTCGTCTCGGATCGGGGTGGGGGGGGGGGGGGGGGGGGGGGGGGGGGGGGAGGTGGTACTATTTCAAACCCTCCCTAGAATTATGACATTATAGGCACGGGAGAAATACTTCATATCAGACCCTTCCATGACTTATGACCTTGTCTTGGGGGTGGGGGTGAAACGCTGCAATAAAACCCTCCCTGGAATTGTGACTTTATTGCCACAGGAGAAATGCTTAATACCCCTGCCTGAACTTATGACCTTGTCTCGGAGGGGTGTGTGAAATGTCGTATGTATCAAAACACTCCTGGAATTATGACCAAGTGAAATACTTTATATCATACCCCTCCCTGAACTAATGACCTCGTCTCTAGGTGGGGGCATATCACATCCCTCCCTGAGCTTGTCCTCGTTTTAGAGTGGAAGGGCTGTCAAACACTATATCATAACCCTCCCTGGAGTTATGACCCTATTGCCCCAGGGAAATACTCGATACTATACCCCTTCCTGGGTTTTATGATATTGGCTGGAGTGGTGGATCACTATATCACAACCCTCCCTGGAATGACCTTATTGCCCGGAGAAATACTCCATTTCACATTCCTCCCTGAACTTTATGACCTCTCGGAGGGGTGTGAAACGCTATATCAGAAACCTGGAATTGTTACCCAATAGCCTGGGAAATACTCCATATACTGCAAGGCCTATGACTTATGACCGTGTCTTGGATAAGGGGAAGCCTGGGGAAATACTCCATAGAAGACCTATGAAAAGGTGGGGGATACTCCACATCACTCCTCTCCCATGACTTATGACCTCATGTCAGGGGTAAATACCCGCATAATTATGACATTTCCTGAAGATGTTACACTTGGAAGGGTTAGGTCTTGGAAGGGTTGTTGTGGAACATTATATCAAAATCCTTAAAGGTAGATGACCCGATTTTCAACTTGATGTTTTCTATTTTCCTTAAATGGTTGCATTCCAAAGTTTGAATTGCATAACTACAATGGTTCTATTTTTAGAAGCGCAAGGTCAAAAGATAAGTGCCCATTGAGTAGTACACAGACTGGCTGGTGGTTAACCACCTTTGGCAGTAATTCACCACATTTTAGCTTATAATTTCCAAATGAAACATTTCTGGCCCCTAATATTTTACAGACATAATGAGAAAAATATGGGATTCTTCTGATACCAAAATATCTTGATGTGAAAAAAAAATCATAGCCCCAAAAAAGTGATCGGGTCATATACCTTTAATAGTATGATGTGAAAGCCTGGGGGAAGTACTCCATATCAAACCCCTCCCCGGACGGACGACCTCATGTAAAGGTGTGTAGCATTCCATATTGCAACCCTCTTTAAGTTATGACCAAATGTTCAGGACCCAACAAAAACGGTGCACCATGTCGTACTCCTGCCTGGAACTACGATATTAGATTTTCAGGTGGTGGGCATGGAAGTTTGCGTCCAGCAAGGTTTTTTCGCCACCCTTGAAGGTGAAGTTTATTCTTTTTATGTATTCCTTTATACAATGAGTTTGGTTGTTCAAAATGGTTGTTTTAAAAAACACACCTCCCATGCTACCTTGGGAATCTAATGGTGCACGACGTATGCTATATATTTTACATCTCCGGGATTGCATGCCCCCCCCCCCCCCCCCCACCCCCACCCTCTCTCCCCCGGAATCATAGTATATCCTAACCATACAGCAGGGAGGGTTCGATATGGAGTAACACAAAAACTAACGCACTGGCACTACAAACATAATACTAATAAAGTTCATCACAGACAATAACGCACTGGAGCCATAAACAGTTCATATTATATTTAATTCATCATTTATATAATGATCACATTAAATCAGGTATTGATAACAATGACAAGAAATTGCACTTGACAATCCCATTATTCATATGACAATGTATAACAATACTGAACAGGAGGACATTATCTAACAATTGAGATTAGAAGATCATTTGGTCCAATTAGAAAATTAGAATATCGATTAATGGATTAGGAAATGATGTACCCGATGATGTAACGCATAGTTATACCAAGGAGTTATATAATTATAATAACTCCTTAGTTATACAGTGGAACCTCATTAACACAAAGTCGTTGGGGCCTGGGCCATCAGTGTTAATTTGTCTTATCAGAAATCATGTGTTATCAGGATATTTTTAATGTATTTCTTTATCCATGGGTATTGAAAGCTGCTTTGTGTTATCAGGAACTTTGTGTTATCAGACTTTGTGTTTTAACGAGTTTACACTGTAATTTAAATGGGCTATTCTATTTGAAATCCATACACCCCTATGACGTCATGACCTTAATCTTCAACACAGGGAGTGCCGACTTCAAATGGAGTTACGGTCATGTCTTCCATAGGGGGTGTATGGATTTCAAATGGAATAACCCAATATGTTAATAACTAATACATTTCAAAATAAGTCAACCTGCAAACAGTTAATATGAAAAATATGTAAGGGCTCTTGCCCAAACACACAAGTAGAGGAAAGCTTGAGGAAAGAGCGGGAAAGCACGATCCATTTTTTACTATATTGTTAAAAGGAGTGACAAATGATCGGTGAACAACATCTAATTGAATGGGTGCTTCAAGTCTTTCCTCGAGCTTTCCTCTACTTGTATTTGGGCAAGAGCACTAAACAAAAATAACAAATAAATTAGTAAAGTAACAACATAAATGTTGTGAATGGATGAACACTTACAATTAATGAATGAACTGCCAATCGATGATATATAAGTATGACCGAATGATTTCAAAAAGACCCGTATGAGAAAGAAAAGGATTGGCACCTCTTACATGCAGGGGCGTATCCAAAGGTGTTGGACAAAAAATACCTCCCAACAGAAATTCCAACAGGCAGTGTAAGGCATAAAAAAAAACCACAAGTTTGTTTCTGGTAGGCTGCGCGCATTTCGTTTTGGCGACTTAAATTACCGCATTTTATTTGTTTATTCCCATTTTTGAAAAATAAAATCGCAAAAGAGATTTAAATACAAATTAGTGTAGAAAAGATTACCGTTTTGCCCAAAAATTGAATCCGACTGCTCTGGGAAGCCCAGTAGCTATGATATGGGGCACAGTAGGATACTGGCTGTGATTATTTGTGTCTTCAGGGTTTGCTGCGTATGGTAAATTGCAAAAATTGCCTTTGGAAAGTCATCCCACTGCACTCCCCCCCCCCCCCCCCCCCCCCCCCCCCCCCCCCCCCCCTCTAGAAAACCCACAACAACAAAAAACGCATCTCACATCTTGGTTTTCAGACCACCTACCGGAAACAAACTTGTTTTTTTTCTTCTTCCTAACACACTTACACTGCGAGTTCGAAAAATGAAAAAAAAATGTTACCCGCCAGTTGGGCACGAACTTTTGGATCTTCACCCGCCCGACGCAAAGGTTACCCGCTATGGGCCGACAGGAGTGTGTTATTCAGGCCTGATCTCAGGTTTTTAGTACTGATTATTAATTTGGAACCAGCTAACTTTAAAAGCACCTGGTCAGGAACCTTTTGGTTAGGTGTATCAGAAATGGATTAGTGATGTTAGCTCATGCTGTGAGGAGGGGGATGTTCCATTATGCAAATTAGAAGAAAAGATTAACACATCCCATGAAAAGTTTTAAATTTGACAATTTACAAATGCTTCAGTGATATCTTCATATTATGACTTGTCAGATTAATAAAAAGAAATAAATTAACAAATAATTCTAAAAAAGAAAAGAAAAACACCAACAAAAATACATAATTTCACAGGCTGTTTATAAGAAACTGACGGCTTAATAAATAAAAATAATTTGAATTGAAGTCTAACCCTTTCTGTAATATTCTTTAAACATGTTTGGAAACTTTTTTATGCAAAAATGCAAGGTGTTTTTTTCTCCCTAGTATTTTTTGAATATTTACCCTATTTTACCCAGCTTAATTTTGACCTAAATGTCTTGTGGTCAATTCTATTCCCCTCTCACAAATCGAAGTTACTAATTTGGTGGTAGTGATCTATTAATCTCAGGTGAAAATATAAGAATTTGAATATTTTCACGTATTGAACATGATGACCTTTGACCTTAATCATCCCTGTGGACAAACTTGGATTAATTTCAGGTGAAAATTTAAAGATTGTTTGTGTCATTGACCAATTTGACCCCTATATGACCTTTGACCCTGTGGTCAAGCCTTCAGTTTGTTCAGTACCAGATTATCACAATTCGTCGCTGCTCAGACATAACGGCACATCACAAGAAAACAGCATGTTGAGAAAATCGTGTATGAAAATGTTCCAATTTTTGAAGACTCATTGGAGAGCATTTACATCAAATGTCACTTTCATTTGTCAAAGCCCATTAATAAATAAAACCAAGCATAGTCCCCAACTCGCACACTATATTAATATTAAATTGAAAAGATGCATATATTGAGAGATAAATACACACAGAGAAACAGTGATTTCATAGTCTCTTCCTTGAACATTTCAGGGTGAGACAAAAACAATTGAGTGTAATACGTTAATGGGCAAAGTTAATCTATACGCAAACCGATGAATTAGTAGGTGTGGTGTTATGGGGTAAATTTTGAGTTCATACAGGGTGATCAAAAACCGGTTATGCTTGTACAGAGGCAGATTTCTTGAAAATGAGGAGACCCTTGAAATGGATAAAACAACAGTTCAAGATCAAGATGGCATATCGAAGTGTTTTTTTTTTTTAAAAACCCATCAAATTAACAAATGGCCGTCTAATTTCAGAAAAAAAACCTCAATAGAACACTGCCCTTTCTTAATTTATGAATCAATAACATATGCCTGTGTTAGTTGTGCGTTAGGGAACATACAACATATAGGGTGTCCCATAAAAAAATGGTGCACATGATCCACATCATGACTTTTAGTTTATATAAACTAGTGGATAATTTAGTTGGCTTTCAAATGCCTTTGGATTGATTGTAATCACTTTTTCCAAATCCAACAATATGCTTGGATCAATCACGGGTTATGCCACTTTTTAAGGGGAAAAGATGCTGTGCCACTTTTTAGGGAAAAAGGATGCTTGTGAGTCAATTTGTTTATATAATAATCAGCATTTACTAATTGATAATTCTATTAGCTTCAAGATGACTTAATAACCTTTCCAATGCAGTTTGTGTTGTCTTATTTGCTTTAATCCTATCAAAAACTATGCTTAATTCAAGTTGATCACTGAAAGAAATTATGTGTGCTATTTTTATGGACTGTTTGAAAGCGTTAACCATAACAGCAATTTTACACAAGAATGATCTATTTCAAAAAACTGGCACAACTTTGTTCTTGTTAGCTTATAGTCAAATATCTTTGAATAGACTCAAGCAAATGCCACAAAACAAACGGCATACGAACGGTTATTTAGTTATCTTGAAGCTCGTAGATACATAAAATCCAAAAACGAAATGTTTAATTAAAAAAATGACACATTTCACAAAGAACATCTTTGTTTAAAACTGGCACAAGCTCGATTTTGAGTACTCGTTGTTGATCAAACGTATCTTTAGATTGAGAAAAGTGAATACAATCAAATAAACGGCATTTGAAAGCCATCTAAATTATTGTTCAGATTATATAAAGATTACAGCCAAGTACTGAGTAATCAATGAGGGCAATGATGTGGAACAAGTGCACCCTTTTCTTAGGGACACCCTATATCTTTTCAATTTCAAGAAATCTATGTCTGAAAAAGCATTTAAGCTTGTTTATATCACTCTGTGCTTACCTATATGGACCGTAGACGCAATCGTAATTATTAGATATTATCATCACAAATAGGAGGGATGTACAGCAAATGGAATTTGGTTTCTATTGTTTACATATTGGCATAACATTTGATCTTGAGTGCAATTTTTCTTGTCAATGTTTTTCGCAAAAATTATTCTGTAATATTTAGAGAACTTAATTAATATGAAAATGTGATAGCCGCCACTTTATGAAGATGGTCACAATCTAAATACCATTCCAATGTAAGGAATGATGTAGGTCCTTTTTCACATCTGTGATATGCTATGAATACAAAGACTTACATCGCAATCGCAATGTATGTGGTCCGGGTGTCAAATATTATGGTGTGTATATATCCTGTTTTAACCCCTGTAACGATATGAATATCACCACATTCTACCATAATTACATGGCCTACATTGTTATCTATGCAGAGTTAATGTTGTCATAGGGGGTGAAACCGGATATTTCTACAGTAAACCACTTTTGCAAACAAAATAAGACACACCATCTTCATGGGTCAATTTTCGCACTATCCAAGACAAATCCAAGAAATACAGAGGAATCTTTAGACTTAAATAGTTATCACTTATGAAATTCCTGAAAAAAAGGTTTATGTGACACAATCTAAAGCGGCTATCATCTTATTTCAAAGTCATTATTTTATACAAAAGCAATATACATATAATACATGAAATTCATCACAGCGTTTTACATTAGGGAGGTACAAAATATCATACAATATACATATTTGGACTTATCCATTACAAAATTAATTCCAAATTAGACCAATATAACATGAACAAATTGGCATAACATTAAAAAACACACCAGAATAGCGCTATTCAATATTGGGTTATAGTTCAATAACATTCTACATCCAAGCAAGGGCTATAGGCAGCCAGCCATATAGGAGTGTTCTATATACAAATTTGTAAATACACACCCATTGTTTATACACATGGCCTATACTTTGTACATAAATCCTTAAAATTTACACACCCATTTTTTGAATTTACACACATTTACACATCCCCACCTTCAAATCCTGCCTAAGACCTTGCATCCAAGGCATACTATACATAAAAGGCCTGGATTTCACTGGATTACATAGTGGGTACAGAATACAAATGGACTAGCACTATCTAGTATTGGCCGAGTCCAATTGCATTCTACACCCAGTATAGTACATATTATAAGACTTGGATTCCAACTGAGTGTCTTCATAAATAAACATGGAATAACAGTATTTGGTATATTGGACAAATCCAATTACATACTACACCCAGTATAGTACATACACCCAGTATAGTACATATAAGACCTGGATACCAATTGAGTGTCATTCTACACCAATAACAAGTACATACACAATGTATAGTACATACACCCAGTATTATATAAGACTTAGATTCCAATTGAGTGTCTTACATAGGGGGATACAAAATATACATGGAATAACACTATTTGGTATTGGACTAGAGTCCAGTTACATTCTACACCAATAACAAGTACATACAAAACGTACAGTCATACACCCAGTATAGTACATACACCCAGTATAGTACATATAAGACTTAGATTCCAATCGAGTGTCTTACGTAGGGGGATATAAAATATACATGGAATAACACTATTTGGTATTGGACTAGAGTCCATTTACATTCTACACCAGTAACAAGTACATACACCCAATATAGTACATACACCCAGTATAGTACATATAAGACCTGGATTCCAACTGAGTGTCTTACACAGGGGGTACAAAATATACATGGAATAACACTATTTGGTATGGGACTAGAGTCCATTTACATTCTACACCGGTAACAAGTACATACACCCAATACAGTACATACACCCAGTATAGTACATATAAGACCTGGATTCCAACTGAGTGTCTTACATAGGGGGGTACAAAATATACATGGAATAACACTATTTGGTATTGGACTAAAGTCCATTTACATTCTACACCAGTAACAAGTACATACACCCAATATAGTACATACACCCAGTATAGTACATATAAGACCTGGATTCCAACTGAGTGTCTTACACAGGGGGTACAAAATATACATGGAATAACACTATTTGGTATGGGACTAGAGTCCATTTACATTCTACACCGGTAACAAGTACATACACCCAATACAGTACATACACCCAGTATAGTACATATAAGACCTGGATTCCAATTGAGTGTCTTACATAGGGGGGTACAAAATATACATGGAATAACACTATTTGGTATTGGACTAAAGTCCATTTACATTCTACACCAGTAACAAGTACATACACCCAATATAGTACATACACCCAGTATAGTACATATAAGACCTGGATTCCAACTGAGTGTCTTACACAGGGGGTACAAAATATACATGGAATAACACTATTTGGTATTGGACTAGAGTCCATTTACATTCTACACCAGTAGATACACCCAGTATAGTACATACACCCAGTATAGTACATATAAGACCTGGATTCCAATTGAGTGTCTTACATCGAGGGATACAAAATATACATGGAATAACACTAGTTGGTATAGGCCTAGTATAATAAGACCTGGATTCCAACTGAATGTCTTACATAATGTGGTACCAAATACATGGAATAACACTATTGGACTAGTCCAATTACATTCTACACCAAAAAAATTAGTCTATTATAATATTGTATGCCTGCTGACATGACTAACAGAACTCTCACACAAGGGCACTGTTTATGGTCAGCCATGGTATACATGCCTGGCATACAAGACACCATAGACTGGATATGTGGATGTGCATGGTGGTGAAGAGAAATTATAAATCATAAAGCACTGGAAATACACCCCTAAGTATTTAACAATAAAGAGTATAGTAAACATAGGATACATAACGATATATACGAACTCCATACAAACTTCAAATAACACAAAATGCTGCAGGAATATACAAATACATGATACCAAAGTAATGAAAATGTGCTTTCGCACTACACATTATGACACATATTGTATACAGGCTAGGAAAATGGCAAGAGTACATAAAAAACAAATTATATAAACACATTAGAACTCAATAATAGACACGCTGGACCTGGTGACCTGGATGTACACTACAATGAGGAGATGACCTGCAAGGGAAGATGATGATGTGACGATGATGATGTGACGATGGATCGAAGGCACACTCAGCAACGACAGCAAATTAAGGCAAGATCGACGACATAAAAAGGAAGAAGTTCTCGAGATGTTTCTGGCGATACACTAGACACTCAAGTCTGTATACTTTAATAACACTATACAGACCGTCATGATGGAGAGATAACTCACGTGCATCTCTTCAATGTGTAGGGCACCACCATTAGCATGATCAGCAGCCAAGAGTAACCATGATTCAGCTTCGCTTTAACCGGTACCGGTAGCCGCGGCAGCTGCAGGTCCCTTTAAATAAATAAAACATAAATCCACTTACTCAAGTATTGAATCATTCAGTACAGAAAATCTTAAGTTACTCAACATTGTTCTAATCATTTCCCATTAATTAGCCATGACTGGATAGAAAGATCAACAAGAGCAAATCGAAAGAGCAATACCACAGCACGTTAAAAGGTTACAGACTCTTTCGTAGAGTAGATCCCGGTCATTAAAAAGTAACCCATTTTCAAAAGATATTGTCGATGCCACAGGGCATTCTACTCAAGGTTTTAATTTGTTCTAACGAGCATGCGTACCCAAGTAATATCAAGTGTGACCCCCTGGGGAATTCGTCTCCTGGATCAATGTTTGGAATTTGTCAGCCTGCCTTGGAAGTTGTGAACTATTCCGATTGCACACATGTTTATACAGAACATACCTCTTCATGCATGATGGACCTGTCAAATGCCCTGTGTATTAGTCGCCTTTTTTTACATCTTTCTTCTTCCTCTTTTTCCACCTTCTGGTACTCCTCCCTAAGCGCATTGGCTAAAGGACTTTGACCCGTCTCTCGTAACCCCTGTAGAAAGTCGACGGGCCATCTATCCTCGTTCCAATGCAAGAGCTTCTTCAGGAGGTACGTTGCGTTTTCCTGCCGTTGCTTTTGTGAGTGAGTTATGTCTTGAAGTACTTGGCAGTCACGCTCGGGGAGATAGTCCAGACTGGATGGGATCCCATCTGTTACAAGGTCACATACGAGACTATCCCACCGACGTTTAAGCACAAGCCTCCATCGGACCAACTCATCTGTCACACCTGTATAGAATAACAAGGTTAACAGGACCATCAAAAAACACATTACATTTAGACCTATATATTCACACATTTCTCCAAACTAATAAATGCATTATACATATATTTAAGCATTTAATTTACAGAATACACAGCATTATGAATGAACTAATTCCTCACAGGTGCAATGTCATACACATAATCTAACTTGGGGGCGGGGCGAGTGGAATCAAAAATATTAAATAATGTCAAATAAATTTAAAAATCAACAATTTAAAATTAAACTAAAATTTTAAAAAAAACACAGATATGTTCAATAAATAAAGGTAAGGGTGGATCTCATATTTGCACATTTTTAGATTCATTCAAGACGGTGTAGAAAAGGGAGAATGTTGGAGGTCGTCAATGCCTAAGCTTCCTGCTAAATGATATGGCTGCTGTATCAAGTTACATGAATATCTCAGTCCATTACATGAGCGCTTTGATACTGTATATCCTTCATCAATCATCACATAATAAAAAAGAATTACATGATGCAGTACATGTACTTACCAACATTAAATTCGCTATCGGCATCATGACTGGCATACACGTCGGACGAGGCTTCATGTCCAGTGAGCGCTTCGGTTTTCTGTATGGATGGAAAAATAAAAATTGACTACTTTTAAAAATCGATTCTACGCATTCTTGCAAATACAGTTTCCTTTGAAACAATACAGTATATCAATCATATAATCACAATGATACAATGAAATTGTATCAAACATTGCGGATAAAGGATTTGATTTTCATCACAATTGGATTGAAATGGCTTCAATGGTACGGTCTCATGTAACATTATACTGCATTCAAGTCGGTTTGTCAGCGTATTTAAAGAATTTATCTAAAAATCAACCACTTTGCCCCCACCTTTCCATTCCTTTCTTATATTCTGTCATATTGTATTACTTTCATCTCCACTTCCTAGTCACGCATAGTCAACATAGTCCCACACCATAGTAAACTTTAGTCAAGACAATGATACTGCCTTTTCTTCTGTTCAAAAACCTATTAATTGAAAACAAAATGTTTTGTTCTATAGACAAAAAAAACCTAAATTGTCATCCACGGGGCACATGTTCAAAGCATTCAAAATTCAATTTGTCTGATCTGAATAGTATAAACCTCATAATTACCATTAGATGTGAAGAATATTCCTCCATAACTTCATCGACTGAAACCAATGCATCTGCGTTGAGAACAAGACTCAACCGGCTGAGGAGCTGCTGCAGCATTCCGATCGACATCTTTCTCTCGTTATCCGTACACCATTTTTTTATGATGTTCGTTGTTCGAGATTCATGTCGACGGCCGCTGCTTTCCGCAACTCGTTCTATGGCATGATCTTGAATACCAAGAGCTTTACCTACAGCTCGGTAGTCTTCTCCCCATTCAGATGATACGTCCAGACGATGAAAACATCTATCTACTGCTCTCACTGGTAGCCAGTCATAGCGACAATTCGGGCCAAATTGTTGAAGAAACATGTCATCGTACCCACAGAAGAGGACCTGGGTGATATCCTCTTTTTGTGGACCGATGACGCCAGACAATTTCTCAGCTTCTATCAGCTCCTCCTGAGAAAAGTTCAAGACCTCTTCCAGATCTTTATGTTGTCGAAGGGCATTTGGACTCATGTACCCAAATTGAACTACCGTACCCTTCGATTTCTGGAAGAGCTCATACTGGACCAATCCCACTACCTCTTCCAACTTCCCATGTGAAACCTGTCTATCTTCCATTGATAAACACTTCACGACTATCTGGATTGTGCGTTTGTGTTTGGTGAGCACTATATATACTTCAACCTCAGTAAATGTACACAAAATTGTTGACTGATAGACCTTACATGAGTCACCGTAGATGTCAAGCATCTTCTTCTGCAAAGCAGGAAAGACCAATGGATTAAATAAATCAGCTTGATCAACACACTTGATGCTTCTGCCTTTCAGATCATAAGCACCATGTGTGTCCCAAGCATCTTCATTTAAGCTTGCCAGTGGCAACTTTCCTGGAAGAAGATACCGTTCATCGCTAGTGATATGAAGAAGGTCCATGTCATCCAATAAGTCCAGGAGTCGTGAAGTGTCCATCTTCGGGAAGAATTCCCTGAGCTCTTCAAGGGTGTAACATAATTGATCTGGAAGAGTTTTGAACTGACTTCCGAACTCATCGCCTGCAAAAGCAGCCCCGATGATATCAGTGGTGAACCACTGAGTGTTCAGAATAATTTGGTCTGGTTTCTTTGTAAACTTGGCCCAATATATCTGAAATAAGAATTAATTAAAATACAAATACAATTAGACAATTCGTATTTATGATATTTTCCTAACTTATTCTAAATCATAAATGTTTATACTATAAAATTAAATCACATATATGCATTATATTTGTTGTGGTAGCATAGTAAAATTGTACTGCATGTGGGTTTGCTGGGTTTATTCAGATGAAAATATGACAAGGAACTATGATTTACATACTAAATAGATGACTTATATACTTCTATTAGATGTTGATGACCAACTACACACTACATCAGTTAATATACTGTAAAGACGTAATGTCAATTTTGGTATTCAATTCATTTTACCATTAATTGAGATGACGGGCCTATCCACTGTACATCATAGTTTTATAATGCAAGACTGGTAATGTATGCATTGCCATATTTTTATAAACATCACCTGAATTACCATTCATTCACCTACATGCACATTTGGCAAATGGCTATGAATTTTTTTTCAACTGTATTGACATTTACAATATATGATTGGCCTTGATGTATTGTTTCCAAAAGTTACAGTAAGGCAAAGAAGAAAACCAAATCTGTCTCACATACCCTGCACGCATAAGTACAAGTGGAGTCACTTTTGCCGCATAACCCTACACGATGACAAATTGGCTCCGAAGTTGGGGGGGGGGGGGGGGGGAAGTAGCCCAAAACATTTCGTATTTTTTTGTAAAACAAAATATCATTTTTAAATCTCATATCGCGCAGATATTTTCACAAATGTATGCGAGACAGACTCTTATTTTTGGCCTAATTGAAACATTATTTATATCACTTACCTCCCCTTGCAAATGCAAAAAGTCAGTCACCAGTTTCAAGGTATCTTCATCTATACCAACATATTTGGTTTTAACAAGGTGCAGGTACTCTTCCCAACCAATGATCGGGACATCAATATGACGTTGTGGTTCGATGAGTGCCAGCACCTTGTCACACAGCTTGGGGACGGTTTTATTTTTCTGAAAATGAAAAAAAAAGACACACGTCATAAATATTCACATACTAATCATTGCAATTCATTGGTCAATTTGAACCACAATTACTATTTCCTGTGGAAAAACTTGTCCGTCAATTTCCTAGTGAGATGGAATAAAACAACGATAATATAAATCTCTCTTCTCTTTGCTTGTGTTTCTATACTTTGTGTCACATCAAGTTGGGAGAGGTGACGGCAGCGCATATTCTATACTGATGCATCATGATATCGCATACGAACCTACACTGCAATGGCTCGATCAAAAAAGAATGTTGGTTTTAGGTGCAGAATATACTGTGCCCATCACTAGATTACATGCTGACATCACCTCCAGACTTGAGTTGACAAAGAGTATAAACCATTTATTTGGAGGCTGTTTTTAGGTCTCAAAGGAACAACACTGTCCTACCTAGCTATACATTACGAATTTCCTAACCTGAGCTATACCTCTACATTGTACATACCTCTACATGCATTAGCCTTTTTCAATTTTTTCAACTTCATGAAAGTAGTAATATAGCCAAGAGGTTCTCAACTATTCTTGCTTGAGTGTCGTTCAGATTGTGCCAGAACTCCAAGCACTGAACAGGAACAACCTATGACCTGACATAGGTCAGGTCATTCATCATAATCTAACCTATTTTTTTACAGTTGTTAAGATCCAATCCAATCCAAACCATGATGAGTGAGGGGTAGGCCCGCAAACAGATCTTTTTTAAATTGCTCTAAAAGTGCTACAAACGGATCTTTACTGATGATTATGGCGCATTCACACTCCCTTCGTCGCGCATCGGCCAACTTCAGCGGATAGAAATTAAGACATTTTAATCAGTTTTTATAGTTACAAAGTAATTGGTATAATGTATTCATTCAATCTGGGTACACCCCATGTATCATCTCAAGTCCCCTTACCCAAAGATTATTGTCACCAAGTTTGATTGAGATTGAAGATGTGACTTTTCATATGAGAGCCCTAAAGAGCCAATAAGTACAGTTTAAAGTGTTAACAAATTAGGGTTAAAGGTAATGTAGGTGTCATTAGATGTCAATCAGTGTACGCCCCATGAACATCTGAAGTCCCCTTACTTAAAGATTATATATTTTCACCAAGTTTGGCCAAGATAGAAGTCTTATTTTACATGAGAGCCCAAAAAGTAATAAGTGCAGTTTTAAGTATTGAGTATTGACCAAATTTGGGTCAAAGGTTATGTAGGGGTCATTAGAGGTCAATCTATGTACACCCCATGAGCACCTCAAGCCCCTTACCCACAGAATATTGTCACCAAGTTTGGCTGAGATTAAAGTCTTGACTTTACATGAGAGCCCAAAACAGCAGCAATAAGTGCAGTTTAAAGTGTTGGCAAAATGGGGTCAAAGGTCATGCAGGGGTCATTACAGGTCAATCTGTCTACACCCCATGAGCATCTGAAGTCCCCAAAGATAATTGTTACTAAGTATGGTTGAGCACTGAACAGGTCGAACCTAAACAAAACGGAACACACACACCCATACAGACATGATCACAATATCCCTCCTGCTTTTCAAGCTAGGAGGATAAAAATGATTATTTCTCTCAGCAAAGTCTGGGCGGGCATGGAGTAGTAATATAATTTAATATGCACAACTAATACATAGTGAGATTACTATACATACATGCAGCATTACAATACCATGAATAAGTATCTTCAATTTCACTATTAGTTTGCTCACAGGGGCATGGGTGCCGGTACCGAAGGCGTGGGCACCAAAGTTTTTTTGTGGAAAAAAGCCCATTTTGTAATTTGTGCACCCCTTTATTACAACTTAAGAACAAACGCCTCCCCCCTCCCCCCACTCATATTGAAGACATACAATGTCTGTACTGATGGGCTCTTATTATGTTGGATTAAACCGTACCTCAATGGTCCAGTATGTTTATGAAACATTTTCTATTCAAATAACAATAAAGCAACTTACTATCATCTCCTTTCGACGACTCTTCAAGACCGCTTTCAGCTTGGTCATTCCTTCACCGTCCCCTTCCCGTGCATCAACAGCTATGATGGTATCATCTATGTCCAGCGTGTCCATAAATAATTTTTTTGCCCTGTTTAGAATAGCCAACCCATCCCGTTCACCTGCAGATAAAGTTTGGCATATTGTTACGGAAACATATAATGTACCAATGACACATAGAGAAATCATATAAGGAGCTGTGAGAGATGAGGAATACAAAGGATTATATTAACAGGTGATGATGGTTAGAGAGCATTATTATAATTTTAAAAAACGTGGGTCTGATCACCAGAACCTAAAAATACATTTACACTGAATATCTTGATTAATTTAAAGGTACACGCAGTGATATATGCTGGAGGCTGCGCCCTCAATTATGATAACAAATGGGCTTTGTAGTACTTTGAAACATCAATTCAAATATTCTGATATACGGCTAGATCAGAATTTCACACTAGTAGTTGGGAGCATGGAGGTGTTCCGGTCCCAGTCTGAGGCTGACACAGGGAGTTATAATACCAATACATTCTTTGAAATTGGTCAAATTAAAACCTAAGTGTATATCCTTGCCAATTTGGGTGGTTGATTGACCTTGACCTCGATTTAGGGAAGAAGGCCACATGTGTTTCAAAACAATGTATGCTTCCCATAGCTATAGCTCTCAAACAGTCACAATATGAATATGCTGGGCATTATATAAGACTGCTTTCGTAATTTCATGAGTGGCAACAGAAAAAATGACCATTATTAATGTTCATCTTGAATTCTGAAGTTTATTATATAAAAAATAGTTATTCAACACTACTGCGTATCCCTTTAACAAGGAATCAAAAGACACAAACAAGGATATCTTGAGATGAAAAGACAATTAATTTCAAGGCTGGTAATTATGAAAGATACCATCAATATTTTTAACATTATGATAGAAATTGTCTCCCCGAAGCAGCGCGTTATCAAACAATAAATATTCAGCATCTAGGTAATTTTAGACTCACAGCATGCAATTCAAGATTGGGTGTTATAGGTACGCAACAATATTTGTGGCATTGCATGTGCTCATAACAATTGAAATCATATTTGATAATGAAATTATCCCCTACCCTGTCGTGGATTGCCGACTTTATCCAAGTGGGATCCAACAAGTACAACTTGCGGTTTTTCCTCTCCTTTGCCGTGCATTGCCCGAATGAATGGCAGCCAGTACTCAATGATGGAAAACTGCAAAATATAAACATATATGAAAATAGGTTGAAATAAATAAATTACAAAACAACAAATGCACTGTAGTAACAGTTATACCTAATTTGTCCTTTTAATCGCTGTTCTTTATCACAACAGGTATAATAATAATAATAATAATAATAATAATAATAATACCAGCCGTTTATTGAGCGCCTTTCCAAAAAATCAAAGCGCTTTACAATACACATAAAAAATACATACATTATATACATATAAAACTGACAATAGATAAAAATGATAAAACATCAGTAAAAACAGCAAGGACTATTATTATAGTACAACTGCTGCATCAATATCAAAAACACTGCCTACCCTTTGGGAAAGAGGCAATTTTTAAAAGTTTTTTAAAAACCTGCACACTAGGGGCAACACTTTACAGAAAAACTGTTTTCACCCGCAGTATTTAAAGACATTTGGATTCTTTGTTAATGTGCCAGATGTCGGTTTTGGGAGGGTAGTGAACAATTCCTAAAACCAAACTGTAATTGATAACAATTATATTTTACCTTTGATTGTGGTGATGTAAGATCATACAGCACCACAAATATGGAATGCGCTATCGCACCAAGGAACATCCCATGTGTAAGGGAATATTCCTTTTGTCCAGCGCAATCCCATAGAACAAAGTTTCCCGCACCAGGTACTGACTGCCGTGACACGTTAATTCCCGGTGTTCGTACGTAGTCACCATCCTCTCTCTATTCAAGAAAGAAAAGAAAAAGACCAAAAAATCACATCAATTTAGGCAACTGGCAACACATACGTCACATGAGGTTAATTCCACGTGGCCAAGTGTATGGGGGATTTGCACCCAGCATCGTCTACATTCAATCAGAAAAGACAATACATTTTTGGATGAAAAAGTCAAGACGTACATTCTAATCCATGTTTACACTATATGTATATGTGGCCGCTCACTTGTTATGTCATGACGTTCGGTGTTGCCGTTGGTTTCATGAGTTTAGATGATTGGATAGTAAGTAGAATAGTCTAGATCAAAG
Source organism: Ophiura sarsii (assembly GCA_035610835.1). Taxonomy (NCBI): domain Eukaryota; kingdom Metazoa; phylum Echinodermata; class Ophiuroidea; order Amphilepidida; family Ophiuridae; genus Ophiura; species Ophiura sarsii. The sequence continues at coordinate 68,964,363 of CM069448.1, forward strand.
GTCAGGCAAAGACAAGGCACGAGAAAAGGGGGTTGTTTTGAAAGGGCGCCGCCTAAGAACTTTCGTTTAACTGAAAGTAACTGTAAAGTTAGTGAATAAATGATCAAAGTTTAATAACAAGAAGCAACAGGTGTTTTCCTGAAGTGTATAGAAGAAGATTGCGGTAAGCGAGACATGCAAAGTCTCGACAGGCACGTACTACGTCTTTGAAATATTTTGGTAGGAAATTATACTACTTACCTTCTTTGAACTGCCCAATGCACGGCCAACCCTCGTCAACAAAGAGAGTTTCTGGTATCAAAATATAAAATGGAATCAATCAACAGCTTTAATTGAAATAAAGATAATAGACGCTTATATACACATTTCAAAACTATTCAAAAACAATTTGGTTAGATTATAGCGTATTGAATATCTTTTAAGATCCCTTTATTGTTGCTGAAATTGTTGATGGGACATTAGGTTGCAAAATGTAGCCAAATTTTGTTTTGCAGCCATTGGTTTCAATGGGACTTTAGGTTGTAAAATGTAACCCAATTTTGATTTTAGCCCTTGGTTTCAATACCACATGAGGTGGCAACATGTAGCCTAATTTTCAATGCAACATGAGGTGGCAAAATGTAGCCCAATATTGTTCGTAGCCATTGGTTTCAATGGGATATGAGGTGGCAGAATGTAGCCCAATTTTGTTCTTAGCCATTGGTTTCAATGGGATGATCGAGGTAGCAAAATGTAGCCCAATTTTGTGTTTAGTCATTGGTTTCAATAGGATATGAGGTTGCAAAAATGTAAACTGCTGTTTTGCGAAAACTTTTCTATGTACATCTATTACTTCAGTAACCCAAACGATACCCGGACGTGTTTCGGAGAACAAAACCATCAGGGGCGAAAAACAGATCAATTAAGGGGGAAATTTCACTGAATGATTCAAAAAGGGTATTCTATACTTCACTTTAAAAACCCTAATACATAACAGATACAAATCTGTTAACAATACACTTCAACATAACCCTGTAATCATTATAACCCGCTATATGTACTGACCTTTGTTAGTGTGTACTTGATGGTTGATTTTCCAGCAGCCGGGTCCCCACAGAGACAAATTTTCACCACCTCCATGGGCCGACTGCTTGTCTTCATGAGCTTATGGTGCATATTAAATTTCTGCAAATAAAAGATCAAATTTAAAAACTTGTCATGTAAATGAGCTTGTTGTTACTGCATTGGTACAGTAGCGAATCTGGGGTCACTTGTTAGGGGGGTGGGGGCAAAGGGTATCGTGACGTCCCGGGCCCAGGGGGCTTACTTCACTTTTTACACTTACAACACATCCCTCTATTTCCCCATAGCTTATAGTGTTTGGAAACACACACAGCTCTAATAGCCCGTAACTATTTACGAAACAGGACTCTTTCTCTACTACGAATCCATTTTAATTGAATGTTTATTTGATGTTGATTGGCTAAACTTATTTTAATTCATGTTAGAGACAAGATGGACATGTCTGCCTTAATTTTGAATCAACAAGATTGCAGATGTCCATCAAAAAAAAATTTAAAAGAATTGACATGTCATGTGTTAAAACTGACTTTTGTTCACCACATAACTATAACTATATTGGTTTTTTTTTAAATTAACATTGAATGGTTGAAAAAGCCAATGCTCACACAAGATGGACATGAATGCCTTAATTTTGAATCAACAAGATTGCAGATGTCCATCCAAAAAAAATCAAATTTGACATTTCATGTGTTAAAACTGACTTTTGTTCACCACATAACTATAACTATATTGGGTTTTTAAAATTAACATTGAATGGTTGAACAAGCCAATGCTCACACAAGATGGACATGAATGCTTTCATTTTGAATCAACAAGATTGCAGATGTCCATCAAAAAAAAATCAAATTTGACATGTCATGTGTCAAAACTGACTTTTGTTCACCACTATAACCCCTCCTATATGTTTTTTTTTTATAAATTAACATTGAATGGATGAACAAGCTAATGATCGCTGGCATTTGGTAAGAGACATTTGCCAAAAGCATCCTCAAATGCTGCACTCTTTTCTTCCCACTTTTCTCTGAGGGTGGGAGCGGAGTGCACAGTAAGATTTGTTATCATAATCGCATGAGTCAGTTTGCAAAAAAGTGTGTTGAAATGTCTCAAGTGCAAAAAAAAATTTGTACCTTATGCTGTAAACATACTAAGTATTAAAACTTTTCTTTGATGCGATATATCTCAAGATGAAAATTTACTTCAAAATTATAACTTATAATATGATATAAATATGAGCACATTTATCGCCTGATAAGTGATCTTTGAGTAGCACTGTTTATAAAGGAAATTTAGAGTTCCAGACCCATTAAATCATTGTGTAACTATTGTGTTATTATTCACCAGTTTGTGAAAAAAATGATCACAAAGCTCCTCGTACAAACTTCGTCAATAAGTTAAAATAAATTAATGATTACCAATATTTGACTTGTTGCCAAATTATTAACACTTACCTCGTACTCCTGCTGTACGGTTCTTCGCTTAAAGACACCAAGAAGATCCAATGGGGTCTTACCATCCTATAGAAAATACAACATTTCAATTGTATAGTTTAATAACCAATTCTTCTACAAAAATGGAAAAGTTTCTTAGAAACAACACAACATATTTACTCTCAGATCATATATTTTATAATGCGAGCTTTATATCTTACTAGCGGCATACCCTCGCTACGCTCGGGTCCCCGCTAGATGGTTATGCCATATTACCTACCTCTGAAACCACATAAACCCCCTACAACACCCCCCAAACCAGGTTGATTTATAACCATATCCCTTCTAAAGGCAATATAAACCCCCTACAACCCCCCCCCCCCCCCAATCAGGTTGATTTATAAACATACCCCTCCTAAACCATTTACTGTGTCTACTTTATTAACCCCTACCTCTCAAACCGCATCAAGTTAACCCTGGTACTTTAAAAAAACCCACATAAACCCTCTACAATCACCCCCCCCCCCCCCCCACACTGCAACTAATAACCCTCCTAACCATTTCCCGCGGCTACTTCATTAACTCTTAACCCCATCTTAAAACATTTCCCGTGGTTTATCCCCCCCCCCCCCCCATGCACACACCTAAACAAGTTTGATTTATAATCACAACCCTTCCTAAACCATTTCCCGCGGCTACTTCATTAAACCTCGGTCCCTTAGATTGTTTGGCATGCCAACTTAAAGTAAAGAAATCAGGTTGCTTCATTAATCCCCGCAAAACGCTACTACGTACCATTATAACCCTAGGCCTATCCTAAACCATTTCCCGTGGTTTACACCGGCCGCCCCCCCCCCCCCCCCCCCCTTCCCCAACATGACACCAAATACCCTACCAACACTGTACAGGCCGATAACCATTTCCTGTGTGGCTTCTGCGCCATGTGTAGGGGTGTGTGTGCCGCGGCAGTGAGCCCTTGCGCAAACATGCACTCGACGCGTTACCACGGTATGATTACGCGGTTGTACGCGCAACGCACAATGTTGTTCGATTCTAGTGGCATTTATGAGCCAAATCTGAGAGGTTTTTTTTCTGTTTTGGAGCCAATTGTTAACCAATTTCACTGAAATAAACTTTAACACCCTTACCATTATTTCCTCTATCTTTCACACCCTCCCCCCCCCCCCCCCCCCCCCCCCACAAACAAACAAACACCCCCCGTTTCCAGATTTATAGTAAGATAATCATTGACCGAATATTATTAAATACAATAGGGCTATATAAATATGTATTATGTTTTGTGAATTTGTGTTTTTATTTTAACCATTGATATGTATGTTTGGGAATATTGTATTATAAGCACAGACATGTTAAATTGATTGGCTTTAATAGGAAGCGATTGAAAACAGTGTTTGTAGGAAGCCAGTTAAAACAAACAAAAGTATATTTTATTTTAGGCCTAATACATTCAAAAAATAAACATTTTAGCACAGCACAAAGAGCTTTGAATGACAGCATGTGTAACTGTATTACATTGTATGATTATTTAGTACTTTCTTGTGTTTCGCAACATAACACTAACCTTGTCTTTCGATGTGATATCGGCTTTCGATCGGAAGAGAAGGATGATGACTTCTAAGCATCCCAAGCTGTCACTTGAACTTGCAGCATTGTACCGCTTACAAGCCCAGTGCATTGGTGTTTTTTGCTGAAAATACATAAAATATATGTGCAAATTATATGTACGGTATCATCAATAGTGCTTGGTAGGCCGAGGTGATTCCTTTACAGATGAGATCGCAGCTTAAACTGGAATAATAGTGTGTGACGTCGGCAGCCACATGAATATAGTGCATTGGAAGAAAAAGATGCTTGAACAGAAAAGAAGAAAAAAAACAGGGTTTTTTTTAATCAAAATACTCGATGTAAAGTGCTCAAAAAAAGAAAGTCATACACTTTGTTTATGTCCTATAGAGTCGGCTTCCAATTACTTGTTCATCAAATAGGCTAGATAGACATTTGGATAAATCTTTTAGGCACAATTTGATACCAAACTTTGATGCCACAAAACAACAATGATAAGCCATGATTAGTCTCATTTAAAGAAAATCTGTGACCGTTTCCAAATTCAATATTAGCTATTATAAGCATTTAAGCCTATTTAGGCCTAAGCATGATTCTATGACTAGCGAAACTCAATAGTGCAGAGGGATACTGGGTTCGAGACCGTGTATTTTAAGGTTATTGTTAATCTAATTCACCCCAGTTTGTCCCGAGTCTATATATTATTTATTCATTTCTCTTACTCGGATTGCATTCTTTGCCCGACCCTTGTGTGGATTTTATTAAGTTTTGCTAGTCTTAGGTTCTGCTAGAATCATGCTTATAGGCCAACATTATAGCTAATATAGCTAATATTTACTACATCAAGACTCTCAACAATTGCTTTGTAATACACATTAGCGCTTGTTCATCTGTCATCCAAGTAAACACAGCCTCTGTGGTCTAGTGGTTTGTTCTTCTCCGCGATAGTGAAGAGAGACCTATGGTTGGCCGAGTCCGCCATAACGTATATTAATACACGTATTAATATACGTACTCGATTTTCGAACACGCGTGATCGAATTTCAAACCACATGGTTGATATCTGAGACTACTATACCTAAAGAGATAAGAAGCACGGTACTACAGCTATTCATCGCTGTACACAAGGTCCGATGCGGATATTGTTTAGTCGCCAATCGATTATCATCATTCAGTTTAATTTGTAGCACGACCTCATTATTTGAGTAAGCGCGCTATTTGAATCCAGTATTATCCACACGTTCATTACACTTTTTAAATAACCTGAACGCACTTTAGTATGGGATGGCTACCGACATACAGAACGTGATAGATTTCTAAAATGAATATACATTTATATCGCTATATTGTTGGCATTTCAGAAGAGATATGACAATTAAAACCTATTGGGTATATTCTAGGGCATACACAAGGTATTATGATAACAAAGTTCATGGTAATGTGTTTATGTTTTAACATGAATTGAGAAACAAATGTTATACTTTAATTCATAAACAAGTTCTTCAAAACATCACCTTTTTTTAGTTTAATTCATAATGAATCTAAATACAAACTATGATATTTGGTTATCACAATACATTGTTTATATGTTCAAGAATGTACCCAATAGGTTTTAATTGGCATATCTCTTCAGAAATGCCATAATTTTAGCGATATAAATGCATATTATTTCAGAAATAAATCAAGGTCTGTGATCTCTTCAGAAATGCCATAATGTTAGCGATATAAATGCATATTATTTCAGAAATAAATCAAGGTCTGTGAGTCGGTCACCATCCCATACTAAAGTGCGTTCAGGAAAGGAAATTAAAGAAAAGTATAATACACGTGTGGATATAACACTGGATTAAAAACAGCGCGCTGCTACTCAAAGGATGAGTTTGTGATACAGATTAAACTGAATGATGATAATCGATGGGCCATCAACTATAACAATGTCGCATCGGACCATGGATCGCTGCACATGGCAGGTGTATCAATGGGCGCTTCTTATCTCTTTAGGTATATTTCTCAGGTTGATATTAACCAATTCCAATCGAGTTTCGAGTACGTGGGATAGAGAATCGATGCTGTTGGATAATATTTTCCAATCACGTGGTACAGACATTTTGAGCCTCGTTCAGGGAAATTTAAGTTATAGTTGGGCCAAATATCAAAATATTAAACATGTGTAAGTAGTGGATGGCTAAATGGCCAGTTGTGAATGGGATGGGAGAGCTGGTGTGTAGAGAGTTGTACGGTGACATACGAGGGGGTATCAAAAAGTTTTAGAAATCACCCAGAAGTGAAGGAGCCAGAAACTTTATTTTGATATGTGATCCTTCAGACATCTTTACAAAGTCCCTGTGCAAAGTCACACATTTCTCCTGCTATTTATTACCTGGCCACAGACCGCCATTGTAGAGATCTTCAGATTGACCGCCATTGATTGATCCTCAGATTATGTTATTCCCCAAACAGCAACAAATAGTTTAAAGTGTTGACAGAAAGGTCAAAGGTCAAGTAAGGGTCATTAGAGGTCAATCTGTGTACACCCTATATCATCCATAAGATTATTGTCACCAAGCTTGTTTGTAATGACCTTTGACCCCTTTCTGTCAAAACTTTAAACTATTTATTGCTGTTATGGGAATAACAGAATCTGAGGAAATCTGAAAATCAATCAATTGCGGTCATTCTGAGGATCTCTGCAATGGCGGTCTGTGGACAGGTAATAAATAGTAGGAGAATTGTGTAACTTTGCACAGGGACTTTGTAAAGATGTCTGAAGGATCACATATGAAAATAAAGTTTCTGGCTCCTTCACTTCTGGGTGATTTCTAAAACTTTTTGATACCCCCTCGTACTAGGGAGAGTTGTGAAGCGAGTTGTGGAGCGATTTGAGGAGCGATTTGTGTAAAATTAATGTGGTTGAGCAACAACAAAAAAGCCTAAAGTATTTGTGGAGTGAACCCAATAACTATGATTTTATTTGTATATATTTAAGTGCAGTGTCCTATAAACTTTAAATTACAGATTGAGCTTAATTTGATTTGATTAGATCAAGATAGATTAATATTTTGTAAGAAGTGGTAGTTACTAAACATGACCCTGTTATTTAAAAATATATTTTAATTGGGTCTATATGGATGGGGGTGAATCTCCAATCTGTGACTGATATAATTATTGATTCACTTGTACCTTACATTACATTTGAATATTAAGGTGTAAGTGTGGGGTGGGGGTGCAATTCCCCCAGTCAGGAACCTTTTCCCCACTATAATAGTAAATTTTGGACCTGTGACCAGGGCGTAACTAGGTGGGTATGTGGCATCCCCCTGATGCCCCACCCCAGATGAAATGACAAGATCATAGACCTGCCCCCCTCCCCCCCCCCCCCCCCCCCCCCCCCCATTGAAGACCCTAGTTATGCTCACTATGCATGTCTGTGAGCTTGTTGAAATAGGCAATTAAAAAGATCGAGTCACCTATATAATGTTATGCTGCTGCCTGGTATTTTCTAGTTCCTTTATGTTTATAAAAATAACTGTACAATCAATTCTGTGTTTATACAACCAAAACATACAGTGCAATGTGCATTGAATTTTACTACAGTGCAGGTTATATTTAGATTTTACGACTGGTTCTTAGATTTGTAAAATCTATGTTAACATAGGCTAAAACTCATAACCTTGGTCTATTGTATTTATACCATGTGTAATGTTGAACCCGCCAATCCAAGGACCTTTGTCCCTACCAGCCGGCAATGTGAGGACAAAAAAATGTGAGGACCTTTTTTGAAGTCCTCTCTTTTTTCATGCATAAAAACGTATATGAGTAGGGTAGGGTCCTCACCCCCCTAAGGGTGTATGGTCATGTTCTCCATTAGACGGCAATACACATACCATACAAATGTCCCTACATGTATGGTAAAAAAAATAAAATGTCCTCAGATTGACTGTAACTTCTATACTTTTTTAAACGTGTTTTAATACGGGTCCTCACATGGGTTGGTGCTCGACTATAGATGTATACCGAGGCTATACAAATGTGTACAACGATACGTTGTGACAATGCCAGCCAGTAGTGAATGTATCACACGCGGCGGTCAGGCTATAGCACAAAAACATTATCATGAAAAAATAAATAAATAAAGTTTGCATATAAATAGGCACCTAAATATTCATATAAATTCAGAAAAGAAATCTTCACATGTTTTTATTTCCGGGTAAATGTATATTAGGGCGATTCCATGAAAATGTGACGGAGCAAAAAAACTGAAAATTGCTCCAAAATATTTATTTTTACCTCTATGTTGTTCAAAGCTCATGCAAAGTTTCAGGAAAAAATTGTTACAACATTTGGCTAATGTTTACTATGAAAAAATTCTACTTTTCTTACCCCAAAAATGGTAACACGTGTTACCGGAGCAACACTTTTTTAAAAATATTTACTTTATTGATTTGGTTTTAATTTACGCCACTTATAATTTTAATTCTACTAGTTAGACTAATTAGATAAATTCATAACCACCACTCTACAATAGGCCATCAAAATGTCGTAACGCGTGTTACCAAACTCATATTCAGGAAAACGTGCTAAAACCTCAATTTTTCAAGCGTTATTTATCACTATTTATGGTTAATATGTTAGTTCAATTGCCCAAGTCAAAATTAATTTAAATTTAGAAATATATTAAAGAATCTAAGGCTAGTAAATTATGGCTGGACAAAGTGTAACGCCTGTTACCGTAACGTACGTGTTACTGACTATTTTGCATTTTACAAAAAAGTGAGAACTTTAATTCTTGTTATTATTCTAGTTTGATAAACCTTATAAAGGTACTTGCTTACAGTAGTGACCAATTGATTGTATGTTGGTTAATTGAAATACACAAGCAAGACAAAGTTGGGATTTTTTTTAGTGCGTCTTTTTTCGTAACACGTGTTACCGATATTCGGAGCGGTCTTACATTAACATTAGCTAATATTTCATATTGGTGTTAATGTAGCATGAGGATCTAGCCTTGAGTCTTGGGTATTACAATACAAAAGATGAAAACTTCATTCAAATTACTTTTACAGTTATAGAGTGGAGAATAAAGAATGGCGCGCTTAAATGTAACGTGTGTTACCGTGGAATCGCCCATTATAGTTATGACATTTCATGTTCGAAGACGAGGATACTTTTCAAACGCTTGTATTTATCCCGCGAAATCTATTCTCTAACCTACGTACTCGAATCTCATTGCTGATTGGTCAATTCGATCACGCATATTCGAAAATCGAGTACGTATATTAATACACATATTAATATACGTTATGCCGGACTCGGCCAACCATTGAGACCGGGTTCGAGACCGTGCATTGTTAAGGTCATTGTTAACTTAATTTACCCCAGTTTTTTTGTCCGAGTCTATATATTATTTGTTTTCCAAAATTCACATTTTCAACACACGTGGAGAGAAAATGCTGTGTATGTATTGCCTGGATGACCGCTGGGGATATCAATCACCACACAGGTTACCTACAGCATGCATAATCATGTGGCAACCATTGGATTGTATCGGTCTACACGCTGGGATTTGAAAAAGAGTTTTCACATGTTGGTGGTGCTATTAAAAGGAGACTCTTATTTGGAAGAGTCGAAATTTGCACCCAGATTCCGAGCTTTGGAGACTGAGGCAATTGTAGAGTTTTTGATAACACTTGATATAGGAAAATTAAATGGAAAGAACACCAAAAATTAGGCCATGAGGGCAAACTCTACAGGCCAGACTGACACTTTTTTAAAAAGATTTGTTATTTAATTTCCAAATTTTTAATATAATTTAACGGTAAAATACTGAATATTGTACAAGTGGAAATTTGTGTGCTACATTTATTTTCGCACTTTTCATGTCAAAATCAGCAATTGCGCAAAACACATGCACAAATATATTCATTTTGTACGTAGGTCAATGTAAGCTCGCTCAAAATCGTGAAAATAAAAACAAGCAAAACGTGTTCAAAATGTGCAAAGCGCGGTGAAAATAAAAACAAGCAAAATGTGCGAAGCGCATACAATTACATGCGCAAAAAAAATCCACTTTTACAGTATATGATTGTTGTGCTCATTTTAACACACTAGATATCTCAACAAATGTTGAGTGTTACACTCACTGAATTACATGTACTGTACACAATGCTATAGGAAGATTACATGGAAATGAAAATATAATTAGGCCAAGGAACTGCTGTTCTACGGACCAGACTAATCCATAGGTTTTATCCAGATTTTTTATTGCAACATTTTTTTTAATTATTTCAACTTTTTCTGATTAAAAAACAGGGAAAAAAAGAAAATATTTGAGAATATTTAATTTGTTTACAAATAAAATTTGTTTATGGAAGTGATTGCGCTCAAAATCGTGAAAATAAAAACAAGGAAAACGTGTTCAAAATGTGCAAAGCGCAGTGAAAATAAAAACAAGCAAAATGTGCGAAGCGCATACAATTACATGCGCAAAAAAAATCCACTTTTACAGTATATGATTGTTGTGCTCATTTTATTAACACACTAGATATCTCAACAAATGTTGAGTGTTACACTCACTGAATTACATGTACTGTACACAATGCTATAGGAAGATTACATGGAAATGAAAACATAATTATGCCAAGGAACTGCTGTTCTACGGACCAGACTAATCCATAGGTTTTATACAGATTTTTTATTGCAACATTTTTTTAAATTATTTCAACTTTTTCTGATTAAAAAACAGGGAAAAAAAGAAAATATTTGAGAATATTTAATTTGTTTACAAATAAAATTTGTTTATGGAAGTGATTGAACACCCGTCGCCATAGCATATTTAATTAACATAATTTAACGGTAAAATACTGAATACTGTACAAGTGGAAATGTACGCGGGACATTTATTTTCATGCTTTTCACACTAAAATTGGCAATCGCGGTAATAAAAACGCACAAATATATTTAATTTGCATGTAGTTCTATGTAAGGTTGCTCAAAATCACGAAAATAAAAACAAGCAAAATTGTTCAAAATGTGTAAAGCGCGAAAAATTACATTCGCAAACATTTTCACTTCTACAGTATATGATTGTTGTGCTCATTTAAATACAAGATATCTCATTGACAGTGCAGTAAACACCACAATCCTTACTACTTACATTTGTTTTGTTTTGTAGTAACACCTTTCAACTTTCCACAGCTGGTTTCAAGTTAGCATTCTGCAATTACCACAACCACGCTGCCAGCTGCAAGGTGTCACTATTAATAGTACTATCATTTATTATTATTGTCATTTCCTAATATTATTATTATTAATATCGTCCATCTCATACTAAGCCCACTTTCTGATGATTCACTTACCGATTTATCCTTTGCATGTACATCTGCATGGTGTGCAATCAACAACTCACATACATCTGCTGTTGATTTCCAAGCCGCTATGTGCAATGGAGTCTGGTTCTGTGAAATGACAACAAATACAAATGTTGATGTTATATAATCACTGAATTACAACATGTACTGTACACAATGCTATAGGAAGATTACATGGAAATGAAAACATAATTAGGCCAAGGAAATGCTGTTCTACGGAACATTATGTACTGTACACAATGCTATAGGAAGATTACATTACATGGAAATGAAAACATAATTAGGCCAAGGAACTGCTGTTCTACGGACCAGACCAATCCATAGGTCTTATTCAGATTTTGTATTGCAACATTTTTTATTTAATTTAATTTTCGCTAATTAAAATAAAAGAGACAAAAAGTAGAAAATATTTGAAATTTTTTAATTTATCTTTTTTACAAATAGAATTTGTTTATGAAAGTGATTGGACACCCGTCGCCATAGCATATTTATTTAACATAATTTAACGGTATAATACTGAATACTGTACAAGTGGAAATGTACGCGGGACATTTATTTTCATGCTTTTCACACTAAAATTAGCAATCGTGGTAATAGAAACGCACAAATATATTTAATTTTGCATGTAGTTCTATGTAAGGTTGCTCAAAATCACGAAAATAAAAACAAGCAAAATTGTTAAAAATGTGTAAAGCGCGAAAAATTACATTCGCAAACATTTTCACTTCTACAGTATATGATTGTTGTGCTCATTTAAATACAAGATATCTCATTGACAGTGCAGTAAACACCACAATCCTTACTACTTACATTTGTTTTGTTTTGTAGTAACACCTTTCAACTTTCCACAGCTGGTTTCAAGTTAGCATTGTGCAATTACCACAACCACGCTGCCAGCTGCAAGGTGTCACTATTAATAGTACTATCATTTATTATTATTATTGTCATTTCCTAATAATATTATTATTATTAATATCGTCCATCTCATACTAAGCCCACTTTCTGATGATTCACTTACCCCATCACCCCTAGCATGTACATCTGCATGGTGTGCAATCAACAGCTCACATACATCTGCTGTTGAGTTCCCAGCCGCAAAGTGCAATGGAGTCGCGTTCTGTGAAATGACAACAAATACAAATGTTGATGTTATATAATCACACTGAATAACAACATGTACTGTACACAATGCTATAGGAAGATTACATGTAAATGAAAACATAATTTATGCCAAGGAACTGCCATTCTACGGACCAGACTATAATCCATAGGTTTTATCCAGATTTTTTATTGCAACATTTTTTTTAAACTTTTTTTTTTCGCTGATAAAAACCAAAAAAAACAAAAAATTGAAAATATTTAATTTAATTTAATTTAAATTGAAAATATTTTATTTAACTTAATTTTTTTACAAATAAAATTTGTTTATTTGTTTATGAAAGTGATTGAACACCCGTCGCCATAGCATATTTAATTAACATAATGTAACGGTAAAATACTGAATACTGTACAAGTGGAAATTTACGCACTAGTTATTTTCGCGCTTTCCACGCTAAAATCAGTAATTGCAAAAATAAAAACGCACACATTTAAATGATGAGGTGTTTTTTTAATTCACAAAATGTCTGAATAGTAAAGCAAATTTTTAAGATTAAATTTTTAAGATTTATTTTCGAAAAATCTCGAAACATTTTTGAATTTTTTTTTTGAAAATAAAAATGAATTTTTCAGTAAATGATGGAGCAGGCTGACAAAAAAGCTACAAATTTTACTGTCTTATAATCATTTAATTACAACACATACTGTGTACACAACTGATAGAAGAAGATCCAAATGGAAATATAAAACAGAACTATTAGGCAGGCCTTAGCATATTTAATAACAGTACACAACTTGTCCTTGGTAAAGGCTAGTGAGGACTGTTAAGTTACAAGTACCCCCTCTAGTGTTGATTGACATGTGTTTTGATTGGAGTCAACTTTGAATAGGTTTATCTGGGTCATTGATATTTGCATATTGATTGGCTGATCTTGCTTTGTAGCGATCTTGCAAAATTCCCCAGCTGGTTTGCATTCAGTTGTATTGTGCATAGGTGCCAGGTGCAGGGGTTACTATATTTCATGGCCTATATTATAATATTGATTATTATTCATTTAATTATTGTTGTAAAAAAATGTCCTTAAATGTAGATGTTCTGATTGCTGGCCTGATTTTCAACTTGATGTTTTCTATTTGACATGAAACGTCATCCTTAAAATTGTCACATTCCAAAGTGTGAGTTGCATAATTCAAAATCGTTCTTATTTTAGAAGCACAACAAGGTCACAAGAAATTTGCCCATTGAGTAGTATACAAACTGGCGCGGTGAGTGATGGTTAACCACCTCTGGCAGTAAATACACCACATTTTAGCCTATAATTTCTAAAATGGAACATTTCTGGCCCCTAAGATTTTACGTGGATTCTTCTGATATCAAAATATCTTGATGTGAAAAAATTAAAGCCCAAAAAAAGTGATCAGAACATTAAGTATAAATATTCTGATTAATTCGTCGCTGTTCTGACATACCGGCACAGCTCTTTACTTATTTCTGTTGTGATGTGCCGGTATGTCAGAACAGCGACGAATTGTATGGCAGGATTTCTCATTTTTGTTTTTCAGCATTTCAAATTTATAATTCTCTTTAGTTGGACAACTGGGTATACTCTCTTTATTGAGTAGCAATTTGAAAAATAAACATTTCTGATCGTGAATCAATGAGACTCAATAGATAGATGCTTGATTATATTATTGAGCATAAATGTAACCGTTCACTAATCATATCATAAACCCCTGAGCCCTTATTCAGATGAAACATAACGCATCATCTTTTATTGATAAGATAAGGCATGCAATCTATACCCCCTTTTGCAACATTCCCCAGCAGTTAATTCCATCACAGATAATCTACATTGGGCAATAATAATTGATATTATTTCCCTGTTTAAGCACTGTTATTGGATTAAAGATGGACACACCTGATAGCATTTATAATAATTGTACTCACATGTTCATTGGCATAATTAACATCTCCTCCCTCCTCGATGAACTTCTCCAGAGTCTTCACATCACCCTCCCAAGCTGCCTCTATCATTTGTTTCCCTATTGCTGACATTTTGATGGTATCTCTGGCTCACACTGTCACACACGAAGAGAAATAAGCCTGAAATATTGAAAATAAATTGCATTTTAAAACATACAATGTGGATTGAAATCAAAATCTTATCTTAGGCGACAACAAAAAACACCGTTTAACGAGACCGACCGACCCACTTTTTGCGATTTTTTTTTATAGATCATTTGTTCTCAAATCATACCGTTTTTGGCCAAAACATTTTTTCCTTCACAATTTTTTTTAAAAATTTACAAGATTTTTGCACATTTTGGTGACATTTTAGGTAAACAAAAAAATGCCAGACCAACCGACCCTACTTGACAGGTTCGTCCGCCCGTAAAATAGGGTGTGTTTTTAGTCGCCTAATGTAAAATATATTTATCAATATCAGATGCCAGGGAGGGGAGGTGGGGGGGGGGGGGCAACTGTATTCAAAGGTTGGGATATCTGAGCTAATTTCAGATTAAATTTAGACACAAAATTGGATAGAAATTTGGCCATTTTTCTCCCTATTTCTGACATTTTGATGGTGTCTCTGGCAGAATTTGGTCAAAATAGCCCTCACAGCCCAAAAAGTATTTTAACCCCTGCTTTATTCAGTGAGTTTTGAAACTCTATAGTTAAAGGTACATTTATTTGCAAAATTCGGCCCTACGCTAAGAGGTGAACCGAGAGTAGATTTCATATAAATATTGGCTGGTCGGTTTCTGATTTGGAACAATAGGATAATTTTCTGGTCAAATTATAGTATTTTTTGTAAAAGTGGTAGAATCCAAATGGTAGAATCCAAAATTATACCTTTTTTTGAAACTCATGAAATCATTGACCACATTCGGCACAAAGACCAATTGAAATGACATGCTGGTTATTTCGTGTGCCCTCTCTCTTTTAATTTCCCGCAATAACGATACTACATGTATCTATCAACTTTATGTGATGTTTTGAATGGTGTGAGGAAATATTGGTCAGCTTGGATGGTTTATACCATACGGTAGTTTTAAAGTTTGGTTTGAGTTAATATATCTTGAAGAAATTGACGTAAGTAGGAAACATGTTCCCCATTAGCACTGTTATTAGATTTGGACTGCATTGTTGTTTTGTATTTGTTTACTATTTTTTCAAACACTGTATAAATCATTCTGAGACATCCATCCTGCAGTTGTTTTCAAATTAACCCCCTGAGAACTACCGGCCGATTGGTTGAAATTTAGAATGTGTCAAATATTTTGCCAATCAGAGACATCGTTAGAATAATTACAATTTTCAAAAATATTAGCATAAAATAGTTATAAGCAAAACTGTAATTGGTCATCAAAATGATTATATCATGTAATTGACCAATGGGAATTATTGTACGAAAGACAGGTAGTGCCCAAGGGGTTAAATATCCTATATGACGAACAACAATGCAATAAGGCGAGGCCAAACAAATAGTTGTACGAGATTGGCGGATATGAAATATTCCACAATATTTGAATCTATTCTACAAATTCATACTACAGTACATTGGTTGGATTACATTTCTGGAGATTGGGTGATAAATAAAAGCCATCTAAATGAATTCAACATGAAACCGGTGTCAACCAACCTGTTTAATAATTGGTGAACCTGTTTATAGAAATTGGTGAACCTATTTAGTAATTGGTGAACCTGTTTAGTAATTGCTGAACCTGTTTAGTAATTGCAGAACCTGTTTAGTAAGTTTAAGTAAAAATAACAAAAATCTTTAAAATTGAGGTACAAACTGGATGAACTTAAACACTTTATACAAAAGAACTTACTAAATTAGCTAAGTTTATTGTTCATTAAAATAAGTAGACAGAAGTATCTTTTCCACCTTTTCCCGTAAACAGTTGCCTGAAGCTTTTATAGAAACTCTGTATAATAACTAGTGCCTTACCTGTTACAAAAACTGCTCTGACAAACACACACTTTTGCAGTCGTAGTGTAGAAATGAATGTTGTATAGGTTGAGTCGGTATGATGTACTTCACTCTAAACTTGTAGGATAAGCTAGCATACAAATGTAGAGTAAAAACAGAAGTGAAGAGACGCTATTAAAGTAGTGGGTAAATCTCTCACAGTAAAATACAACAAAGTCTGCTGCTATTAGTTGTGTAAAGGATATGATGACGATGGTTGCTTCTGAACAATAAATGCTCAAAGGTGTCTCTTCCTGTGCCTTATATATATGAAGCATCCAGGGTTGTGATACAATCTTGGTGGCGCTATCACACTTCCCATTTTATGTATGGCCCAACACACAAACACCAATAGTAATAAGTCACTGTAGAGTGGTTACCATATTTTTTGTCCAATAGTAGACAATGGTAGAGTTTACAGTGTAATTAAGGCGGGGCTTTATAATAAAGTCCTTTTATGGGCCCTGCATACCATAATAACATATTCAAGCATTTTCATTCAACATAGGCCCTACAACTGCATTCCAATATTGTTCAAGACTTTCACCACTTATAAATAAGGGGACGAAAAACACTTCCACCCTGTTGTATAGACCCGACCAATACACTTTTTCTGAAAATATGTTCAAATTTGAAATTTTCAGGAAAATTTTCATTTTTGTTTTGAAATTTTCAGAAACATTTTCAAATTTGTTTTGAAATTTTCAGAAACATGTTGAAAATTCAGACATTTTTGTAGAAAAAAAAAACCCAAACTAAAAAAAACCCACTTGACCGACCTACCCTACCTGAGAGGTTCGTTTGCCCATAGAACAGGTGGGTTTTTTGTGTTGCCTTATCATGTTTGATTTCCCTCTCTTGGAATCAAACAACTTCACCAATGTTCAAACTTGAGGCAATATTCTAAGAATGTGTGTATCAGCCTATAAGGTGCCTTATGTGTTGAAGAAGCCTGTTGAGAAGGACACTAGCCAGTGATCCCGAAAGGCACATCCCCACGGGGTATTCAGTGGTCATTACAAGAGGGTATCGGGCGCGTCCAAGGACACCCTAAATAAGTAATTGCATTCATGTTAAAAAACACCCCTAAACAAGTATGGACAGTATTTTACATACCCTAAGCAAGTAATAATACTCTGTATTTTCAATTCCCTAAACAAGTAGATAAAATAATGTGATACCCTAAACAAGTAATCAAAATATTTTGATACTATATACCATTAAGCAAGTAATTTGTAAAGTTTAAACATTTTATGAAGTACGATATTATAATGATACATTTCAAATCTTTTTTTCTTCTATTTAAGTGTTATGAAACAAATGCTGAGTTGATCTAGGGGTATCGGGTGCGTCCAAGGATACCCTAAATAAGTCACTGCATTAATGTTAAAAAAGCACCCCTAAACAAGTATGGGCAGTATTTTACATACCCTAAGCAAGTAATACTCAGTATTTTCAATTCCCTAAAAAAGTAGATAAAATAATTTGATACCCTGAACAAATAAAGTAGTCAAAATATTTTGATACCCTAAGCAATTAATTTGTAAAGTTTAAACATTTTATGAAGTATGATAGTATAATGAATGATACATTTCAAATACTTGTTCCCTTCCATAAGTATTATGAAACAAATGCTAAGTTGATTTAGATCAGATCAATTATGCGACGAATACAAATTGAGAAATATATCTCGCCTGTATATCACGGCTATTCCTAACGGAGCAAATAATGACATAAGACCATTTCATGAAAAGAATAACTTTTTTCTTAATTTAGCTTGTTTCGATACTCTATTCTTGTTACGTAGGTAACATGCACTGGCTTTAAAATATAATTACGTACCTGCACAAACAATGGTTTTAACAGGGTTTTTAACATTTAAGATCGATTTATGAGTCCAGGAAATGTTTTTTATAGTCAAACTTCATTGCAAGAGAGACAAAAATATGTGTAGAAGTTCGAAAAAGGTCCCATAATATTGCTTCAAGATAGAAAAGTATACCACAAATTAGATATACAGTACAGCTCGAAATAGAATGGACAATGTCAACGCACTTCATTGCAATGTCATTGCAATGTCATTGCAATGTCAGTGCAATGACATTGCAATGATTGCACTAATCTGGTTACATCTCAAGGCATCATTGCAATGTCATTGCAATGTCATTGCAATGTCAGTGCAATATCATTGCAATGTCAGTGCAATGTCATTGCAATGTCAATGTCCATTCTATTTCGAGCTGTACTGTAAGTATTATTTCAGAAATAATTTCATTTAGTAGATGACTTACCGGTTTACAAATATTGTCGTCTGTCGGGTGGGCGGACTGGTTTCCAGAAAACACACTCCTCCAACTTGCTTCCTGGTTGTGTACATGACGCTAGCCTATTGTAGATACGAAAAAGAAAAAAGAAAGAAAAAAATGAATTTATAAATAATTATAAATAACAATTATTAACCCTTGACATGATCCAGGCAATGTTAACCCCCCTATAATTTTTGGTATGAAACACCCTATATCATTGTGTTTGGTAGGACCCCCCACCTGTAGAAGAAAATCGTAACACGTGTTACCAAAATCTCATAATCAGGAAAACATGCTAAAACCTCAATTTTTTAAGTGTGATTTATCACTATTTACGGTAATATGTTAGTTTAATTGTCAAAGTCAATTAGCATTTTTTTAATTTAAAATTTAAATAAAGTATCAAATGCTAGTAAATTATGGCTGGACAAAGTATAATGTGTGTTACCGTAACATGGATTTTGCAATTTACAAAAAAAATAGATCTTGAATTATTGTTATTATTCTAGAATTGTGAACCTTAGTATAATATATACTTGCTAACAATAGTGACCAATAACCCCCTTCCCCCCCCCCCCCCCCCCCCTTCGACCCAATCAATGTAAATTTTAATTTTTGTTGCTGTTTTCGTGTATTTTTTGAAGCAAATATGTTTTTAAAATCTTGTAAGATTTAAGATTTATTAAGGTCATTGTTAATTTAATTCACGCCAGTTTGTCTGAGTCTACAGTAGGCCTATATATTTTTTTAAATCTAGTCTTAAAAAGATCATCACTGTGAGAATGAAAGGCAAATCAACTTTTACACATATGATCAAGGACTCCTGATGCCTGTAATGCAATTGGGTTTTTTCAATCACATCCTATCAACCCATATTAACCCATTTTTAAAGGAAGTCCACTTGAGCAATAGACCTTGGCTGCTCCAACCCATGTACATGTATGGAGGGGGGCGATATCAGCATCGCTGTTGCGCCACTGAATTGATAGTTGTATTAGTTTAGTCCCATTCTGTTACCTCAGATAATTTACAATAAGGACTTTCACCATGAAAACAATTAATCACATCAAAATACAACATGTGATACAGCACATCAAAAAAAAAAGGGGGGGGGGGGGGGGCTTCGCGGCTGTGTGACGTTAAATAAAGATACTAGTAGATGAAAACGGACAGAAAAAATAAAGAGTCATTTTCAGTCGTAAAATTTTATTACCTTAAACATTTTGATAAATTTGGTGTCATTTTTAAAGCTTAGAATATTTTCTGAGCGCACACATAATATTAAACTCGAAATTGACTTCACCTATATACAAAGCCCCACCTCCCTTTTTTTGTTTGTTGTTGATGTGCTGCAGGTGCGTACGCAGCAGGGTGTTTTGGGTGAAAACACCCCCCCCCCACCCCCCTTTGGGTCAGTCAAATAAATTAAAGAGGGAGAATAAATAAGTAGTGAACATCCCCTTCCCATCCACGCAGCGCATTGTTGATTTCCCGGCAAGCTATAACCAAAATTTCCCTCCAAAATTGAACATTTCCAACTATTTCTTATGTATTTCTTTATAAGAAAGAGCAACATTTCCCTCCAAATGCCCACATATTTCCCGGCAAGGAGCTTCCCAATTTGCCTATTGGTCCAGGCCGGCCCCCTAGCCCCACTTTTTTAGTGGGGCTGCCCTCTCCCCACCCCCACATTTTTGGCAACCATAAAAGGCATAAACACTTATATTTTATAAAATGAGAATTAATGAAGTCTAAAATAGCTTAGAAACGCCCTTAGAGAGTATCAAAATTCAAAATGTTCTCACACCACACGCACGTTACTCAGTACCCAAACACCATGGGACTAGAAAGTGAAACCACCTTTGACACCTAACTATATTTATGCTAAATGCCAGGAAAAAATGTCAGAAACAATACTGGAATGTAATGGAAAATATAAAATGTGTGAGCCTTGAGCGGGTCCCGAACCCCATGCCGCACTAGGCTTACTTTAAGTAGGGGGGTCAAAGGAAAATTTCAAAATGCTTTTTGGGGCCTCATTCTGTTTTCTTTGGTTAAAACTTGTGCAGAAATGAAAAATACTGTTTAAATCGTCAAAATCGGAGCATTATTTCTTGCGTTGTGACCACAAATGTGTTTCAGGGAAAATTACCCAATTTCTTGCGAAAAAGGGCCAATTTTGGCAGTTTTGCAGATTTTGATTTTTAAAAATGTCATAAAATCAAGTCTTGGTACCCTACAAGTCTGAAAATAACATATATTAGGAGTATAACTTGAATATTTTACATTTCTGCTTGCATGAAAGGTTGAAATTACAATGTTTTTGTGTGAGAGCATGTCAAAAAAGCCCCAAAATGTCCGAAAATGCCTCTGTCAACCAACATTCCTCCAATAAATTTGAATAAGTCCAGCTCATTAAATATGCGAAGGCTATATTTCATACAAAATCAGGGAATTGAAACATATCCCTGACCCATATCAGGTTTTTTGGGGTGCAGAATTCATTTTTAAGGCCAAAATAGTGCTTATTCTCACACCTTTCAGATTTTCGCATATTTAATTAGCCTAATTTGCATAATGAAATTGTAAAAGCCTTATAATGGCGATAGTTAACAGATTTGAGCTGTGTAAATTACCCTTTTAATGTGTTTTTTGACGTAGAATTAATTTTTTCAATCAAAATTCAGATGGGTCTGTTGCAAATACCAGTTTATAGTAAAATTGAATAATTTTGCATTATATTTGCATAATTTCGGCATGTAGCCTTTACAATTAGGTGATTTTTTTTGTTTCCAATACAATGGTAATATATCAAGCTTCGAAATTATACAATAATATTAAACTTGGTATCTTCAAAACATTGATATTAAGTGAGTTAAAACTTTAATTTTAATAGCTTAACCTTGTTATAAAGGAGTGTGACCCCCTGGAGATAAATCTCAAAATATAGATCTGCTTTGTACAAACACTTTTCATATCGACAACAAAGTCCCAAATAGTAGTGCTATGGGCCTAAAATCAATTTGAAGAAGGCTGTTTATAGACATTACATTGACAATATTGATATAGTAATTGTGTACAGTAACTTGCAAGAATGTAAAGAGCAAGTTGTGACCCCCCTACTTTAAGTACCCAAACACTATGGCACTAGAGGGGGAAACCACCTTTGACACCCGGCTATATTTAAGCAAAATGCCGGGCAAAAATGTCAGGAACAATCGTGGAAAGCAAGGAAAATATAAAGTTTGTGAGCCTTGGAACGCTTGGAAATAATGCCCTCGTCGAGCACCTAAATTAGGTGTACTCAATACCCAACACCAGGGATTAGAGGTGGAAACACACCCTTGGAGGCTACATTTAAGCAAAATAACGGACAAAATGCATCCGATCTAAATCATAAAGGAATATAATTATAATAAAGATTGTGAGCCTTTAAACGGCGAGAATCCAAACAATCACCTACATGTAAATGCAATTTCCAGTGGTCCAGTGGTAGGAATTCTTGCCCATATAAACCATAACTCCAGAGGCACCTTTTCCAAAGCCAGACGGTTCAGAGCCAGACGATCTACCATTAGGCCACGGGGGGTCAACCATACATGGCTCAGTATACTTCACCATGTATATACCCTGGGGCCATTATTTCATCGAAAAACTGCCGAACCGGTGACACAATGAGCGAGGGGAAAAGGGCCCCCACGCCCCTGGGGCTCGAACCCCGTACCTCTGGGTTTAGAGGCAGACGATCTACCGCTAGGCCACAGGGTCAACCATACATGGCCCATTATTTCATCGACAAACTGCCGAGCCGGGTGACACAAGCACACCGCATCGTAGTAATCCGTAGTACTCTGGAGTGTTAGGGTTACACATACATGTATCAGCTCAGTGAAAGTTACTGTATAAGGCAGACATGCCATTAGGGAGTGTTTTCTTTCACATAATCAATAGCTGCCCCTTGTATATTCATCTTTTCTATGTATCTTGCTATAAAAAAAAACCTGAGAAAAAGTTTGTTTACAAAATGAAGCAGCTATTTACCTGATTTGTTCGACTTGACATGTTCACAGGCAATTACCCCCCCCCCCACACCTTTAAAAGGACACATATAGCAGCATTCATGGGTACATTTCAGAAAGGGAAAAAAATTAAGGAAAAGAAAGTGAGTGGAATCCAGGAGACCGTTTACACAAGACTTTAAAGTCTATAGATATTATATTAGTACAGGAAACCCATAAGTTGGTGGGGTTTGGGGTTTTTTTTGTTTTTGTTTTTCCTTTTAGGATGGGGACAGATAGTGAAACATGCAAAATACTCTATGATGAATAATACCAACTGATGACAAATATCACTAAGTATGATTTGTTGTACTAGATATTATATCAGTATTGTTTCAAAGCCTATACGGCTTATACTTAAATGGCTCTAGTTTCTATTACATGTATATGCGATCGTTTTGTTTAATGAAATATTGATATGTTTTACTCAAATTAAATGGCTCTAGTTTCTATTACATGTATATGCAATCGTTTTGTTTAATGAAATATTGATATGTTTTACTCAAAAGGGTAATCTACAACATATCTGAATATGAAGGGGACATTACAGCGCACTTTTTTTTAATATAAACCGCCGCATTGCAATGTAGTGATTTGCCTAGCTTTGTTCGGCCCGGTCTGGATATGCATCGCGTGCTGAAATTAAAATTAAGTTCAAATCACCCAGTTGATTTTCTGACATTTAAAAATGTCAGAATATCAACTACACATTTATAACATAACATATCAATAACAAATTATATCATAAACCGTCAAAAATGACAAATTTCTTCTCTCTTTTCCGCAAAAAACTCAACTTTGATCGTTAGCGTGTCACAAGACCTATTTAGTTGTGTGCTCCCTCAAGTGGACAACATGCACAAGTCTACCAGTGCCGTTTCAACCCAAGTGGACACCATAGACTTGCACAATTTCAACCCAAGTGGATAACATAGACTTGCGCAAGTCTTTATAAATAGGTATATCAGTGTATTTCCAATCCAAGGGGATAACATTTTTGATGATTTGACTTGACTTGTGTCCCTAAAGAGCACTGACTAAACTTGGGTTTCAAAACATTTTGAAACACTTGACTTGACTTGAGTCTAAGACTGGGTTTGCCTACAGAGTTGGGATCTAATACTTTTGAGAATCTGTTACTTGTTCACTGTGTGGGACATACTTTAACAAATTGATATTGGACTGAATTCAAGGGACTTGACTTGATTTAACCTGAGGAAAATTGAGAGAGACTTTGACCACCCCCTACCCTTTATGCTACAGTTGAAAACTGCTGTACTTATTATTTCCTGCCACATGTTAATTGTGCTAACTGGATAAAGGTATGATAAGCTGACTAATTGTGTCTCAGTGTACATATCTCCAAATTCACTGGGTAGATCAGTGACTGGGGTATGTGGTAGATCAGTAATATGACCACCAGTGTTTAGGATCAATGGTGTGACCTCATATTTTAAGGACATTAACCCTAACCTCCTACCCACATTTTCCACTGGAATTTTTTTCAACGACAAAAACATGGTTTGTGCAACTCTTTTTTGTTGTTGGTAGGGGGTATACTGCCTAGGGTCTCAAAAAGGGGGGCTTTGGAACTGAACTGAGAGAAATATATGACGAAATGGTAATAAGTCTGAAGAACTAGTTTGTTTTTCAAATTTTATTAGTAAGAACACAAATTTGCATAAAATGGGGGTCTTAAGAGCTGGTCTACCTCAAAAAGGGGGCCTTAATAGCTAGCAGAAAAGGGTGAA
Source organism: Ophiura sarsii (assembly GCA_035610835.1). NCBI lineage: Eukaryota > Metazoa > Echinodermata > Ophiuroidea > Amphilepidida > Ophiuridae > Ophiura > Ophiura sarsii. The sequence continues at coordinate 68,988,993 of CM069448.1, forward strand.
AAGGGGGCCTTCAGGGCGGCACATTTCCAATGTCAGTGCCTGACATTCTGCAATCATTCTATTGTTCTCTGTGAGTACACGTGAATAAGAGCAGATATTAAGACCAATTTTACAATATGCTTGTGATACAAAAAGGTTTAGTAATTGGTCAATGGTCACAACACTCTGGTATACATGTATACTAGGTACTAGCAAGGAGTTATAATAACGCCTTGGTAAAAGTACACATATGAATTAATCTGTAGAATAAAATATCGAATGACAAACCGTGTATTGTACTTGATCAAGGACAGTATTTCCGTTTTAAACAAACAGGAAATCTCAATTCACCACAGACACGCAAGAGATTTGACAACTAGTCACAAACAAACGATATAGGCCTAGTTCAATTGTTTCATTGGTGTTGCCCTTGAATAACCTGAACCTGAAGAGATAGTTGGTCATGTGCCGTGAATTGGGACCTCAAATCTGAATAATAAAGTGTGACATTTTTACACTATCGGTGATTGTTTGTCATACAATGATGATGTTGGTGTTACTGTAAAACAAGTTCATTTCGCGAAAAGCTCAAATTCACGTAATTATATTGCCACGAATTGATGTGTGTGATGTGACAGTAGTGGTAGAAATTTTATGTTCGCGAAATTAAGTTACCGCAAAACTAGTGATGATGAGTAATTCACGAAAAAAGTTGCTGCGAAATTAACTTATCTTACAGTATTTTAAAGTAGACTACTCATTTCTATACAGACTAATGTGCAGTGGGGGGGGGGGGGACGGACACTTTGGGGGCTCAAACTCATTAATATGCTAATTAATATGCGTAAATGCTTTAAATCCAGATGTGAATGGTGTATTGCAATCAAACTTGGTATACTGGCTAACTGTATGATCTTTTAAACTATAATTTAGTTTCATTTTACACTGTAAACTCAAAGTGTCTACAATTGGACAAAACGTCTACAAATTGTGGTGCTCAGTGAATGGGGAATAAGCTTTTGTTTGGACACTCAATTATAGACGTTTTTTTAGACAAGCTACTTAAATGTTTGACTAAAAAATAAATAGAATTATAGACGTGTAGCCCAATTGGTGCAAAACTGTAAATCTTTACCACTGTTGAGTGTGTTCTGTGAGCTGGAAAATGGTATTTGGGAGGTAACTGGTCCAATATGCATGTGTCAATAATTGTGTCTACAATTCAGTCTTGTAAAAGTACAACAAAATCTTTAATCCCCCATTGATACATCTCCTCCAATGGTAGACGTTTTGTCCAATTGTAGACACTTAAACTCATTAAATATGCAAATTAGCTAATTATCTATTCAAGTCATGCAATTGAGCAATGTCCGACAATTTTATTTCCCATCATGAAGAGTGATCGGCTATAGGGAGCCAGAGTCATAGTGCAATGCTGTGCATGGTCCTTTTTGACAAATTAATCTTACTATAAATCTGGAAACGGTGTGTGGGGGTGTGTTTGTGTGTTTGTTATCCTTATTTCTCCGTAAGTTTTGATCAAAGTGGCGCATAATTTGCATGAAATATCAAGGAAATAACGGGAAGTGTGTTAAAGTTTATTCCAGTGAAATTGGTTAACAAATGGCTCCAAAAACAGCACAAAACCCCACAGATTTGGCTCACAAATGCCACTAGAATTGCACGATATTGTGGTAACGCGTCGTGTGCATGTTTGCAACGGGTTCACTGCCGCGGCACACACACTCCTACACATGAGGAGGGAACGGCGGCGGGGTCGCGACGGGGGATGGGGGGTGGCAGGGGAGCGCAGGCGGGGGGCGAGGGGGTCTAATGAAAAAATGGGGTTTGGGAGGCAGGGGGTTAATGAAGAAATGTGATACTAAATTGCGTAACACTAACAGGGAGGTCATAAAGTGGAAGGAAATACTGTGGTACTCCTTAAAAGTATAAGCCATGAGATATAGCTTGGGGAGATGGTTAAGGTTTATAGGCATTGGGGGTTAAGATAAGCACGGGGCGGGGACGGCGGGCCGGGGCAAGGGGGTTTAATGAAGTAATGTGGTTTGGGTGGGAGGGGGTAATGAAGAAATTGTGATAAAAAATTGCGTAACAGGGAGGGTCACGATGTGGAATGAAATAGTATGGTTCACAAAAGTATAAACCATGGGATATAGCTGGGTAATGACGGGAATTTTTTTGTCATGTAAGGAAATAGGCCTATATGCATTATATTTTTATAATGAATGTATTCTTACCAATTTCGCGATAAATGTTCGTATAGCTACTTGTGTTATTTTATTTTGTAGATGTTCTATCTAGTAGGCGCTACATACTTACATGTAACTAGCGGGAGCCCGTTCGAAGCACGGGCGTCCCGCTATAGTAATTATAAAATTGTTGATTTGGGCAATTCCACGCGTTGTGGAATGACATTTACACACACAAATCCACTTTCTTTTGGGTGTAAAACCCAGAGATTTGTGCTTAATCCCCATTTTACAACTTTATTTGATAATAGCGATTGATACTCAAAAAATAAACCTAGGGACAAACTTAGACTGCGCTTCCAAGTATCCTAATTTGCATATGCAAATTTGCGTTGCAGAATGACGCAGACGATTGGTGGGTTTTTTACATGTTTACACAAAGTGAAAACTCTGTGAACTTTTTAGAGTGTATCATTATTGAAGTTACTTTTTATAAGGTTTGAAGTGTTAGCTAACTGACAAAAGCATTTTCATAAAACTTAATCATCAGCTAGGATTTCTAGTAGGTCATCAAAAAATAAAAATAGGTGTTGCGGAATGACGTTGCGGAATGACAGTGTGAATTTGTGTGCAAAACTCCATAGGGAAAAGAAAAAACATGTTTTTATGCTTTAATTACATGTATGCATAAAAAATAAAAGAAAGAGTAATCAGTGGCATTTCATATGTTACAAATTCATGAATACAAGTAACCCAACTATTTTCACATTGAAATCATCATTTACAGGTAAAGTAGCCATGATTTTGTGATAAAGTTGCCGAATTCATCAGCTTGCACATCAAAGTTGCCTAATTCAGCAAATTATGAGTTTTCATCAATTTTGAAACTTTTTTAGAAGTTTAGAGTCCATATTTGAATGAATTATCATAAATAAGGATGATCTTATACCAAGTACACAAAAATATCACAATTTGCTCAATAAATTGCCTAAATATAGGGATTAATTCCTTTGTCATTCCGCACCGTCATTCCGCAACACGTCATTCCGCAACGCTCGTTAGGGCTATTAATTAACAGAATTTTCCAAAAAAAATTTTATCATTGTGAAGCATGTCAATTGTGTGCAGAGAAAAAATAGTTAAATGAAAATAGGGTACATTTTTTTTCTTGCTATCCTAAAAAATTGTACTTTTGCGTTGCGGAATGACATGAGATTATGCAATGTATACTAAATACCTGGATTAACGAGGCTGATCGGCCGTTGATCAAAATTAAATTTATATCAAAACTTTTCCCATCAGTACTACTATTGTGCCTGACATTTATTTAAACATCATACCTATGTGTCTAAAAGATATGGAATAAATAAAAACAAGCCTTTTCACTGATTTTGTAAGCTGCAAATATGCAAATTTATGCTAATTAGCTAGTTTATACATCAAAAAACATAGTATCGCTAAACAAACTAAAAGTTCCTGAACTTTGGACTCTTGCCTACATTATAGGCATAGAATTAAACTTTGGATGCACATTTGAAATTTTGGCTATTTGGTTGACATTTGCTTGGAATTGCCCATTTATCAGTATTTGACTTTAGTAAAGGCCCGGTTTTTTACACCATTATCATATTATATTTTCCCTTACCTTAATTTGAACATGTATTTAAACCTCAAGAAGAAATGATGTATTTATGGTGCGCCATTGTGTCTATCGCTTTGATGGCGTATTTTAAAATACCGAATTCACATTGTGAAATAATTGTGAGTTTCCTAGAGCTTTTATGGCTTGTTTGCTATTCAATTATTTTAAAAAGTTGGTATTTTAATCATTTCAAAATTTCTATTTTTCCTTACTAAAAAGATTGCTTAACATGTTTTAAAACTATCAACATGTCGGTTTGTCTGTAGGCTACTATAGCACCGGTTTGTCTTTATCTATTATAGCACCATAGCTTACTTTGCAGGTTTAATACGACGCCCACTAAATTACTACATCACATTTACCCCATATTTGATAATTGGTTGTTTGCAGAGATTTTGAACAGTTAATGGATAGCCATTGACTCACAACCTGAACAATGTTAAACGAATTGGTATTTGAATGAAAGTGGCATGGACTAGTTAGTCTATTTTGCAATGCCATGAACGTGATAAAAACCAATATAGTTTCATCTGAAAACAGTAAAAACACACAGGAGATTTTTCAACAACAAAAATCCGTCTTTTTTTCTTTTTCAAAAATATTTCTCAAAATTGTTGAGCATATTCCTCACAAAAGTTATACATTTTGTGTCACATATCGTCCGGTGATGAAATTGTTGTTGAGGGAAGTTGAATAAACGTATTTCGCGACATCCCAAATTCTGCTCTAAAACCCTTTAGGGGTCACACTACTAAATAGAGCTCCAGGGATATGTACAAAACACTGATATAACACTCTGATTTAGACCACTAAATTGCGAACTTGGACCTTTTCTCATCAAAAAGTGCAAAAAATAGGCAGGTGAACCTGCTCGATTTTTCAAAATACGCCCATGGAGTTGATTACCTCTCTGACGAGCTTGGAAATGCCGCCGTAATCGTCAATGTTTCCCGTAAAAAACACGAATTTGAAAGATCTCTCAAAATTTATCTAGATGATCATTCACAGTTTATAGTCGTGGTGCATGTAGGTGATGTCCCATTAATCATAATTAATCAAAAATCATAGGAATTTACGCAATTGTATTACTGTCAAGTCTTTTTAGGTAATATGGGACAGCCAGCATGACGGTATGCAAATGTCTTAAAGGTCCCGTATAACCCACACCTACCCTACTTTTTTTCTTCTTTTTTTGTAGCAATGTACCTTTTTTGTAATGGATTACTGGACCATTATTTATGGTTTTTTAACAGTTACTCTTTAAATAAATATGTCAAATAACTTTTCATACCAAAACAATGTCCTCAAAACAATGTCCCATATTACCTTCACGTGAAGGTAAGATGGGACATTTATGATGACGTCAGTATTTGATAATAACAGCCAAACCAAACATAGAATGACTCTGTTTTTTTATTACAATAAAGGTTTATAAAATGTAGATTACAAATAACAAACTTTGCTTAAATTTGAGTCAGTTATTTTGTATTTCAATTATGCAAATGTCTTAAAGGTCCCGTATTACCCACACCTACCCTATTCATACATGAATATTCAGATTCGGCAACGGCAATACATGAATATTCAGATTTGGAAACATTTCTAGAATTGAAAATTTGACTGAACTGCAGATAGTTTTCGCTAGTATAAATCACCTGTAAAACTTTGTGTAACAGTATCTTGTTTGGTATCAAACCTATACTGGAGACTTATAAATTACACAGTTTCAATACAAAATTAGACACTATTTTGTATCGCACATTCTATTCTACTCCCCAAGTCGTCAGAATTCTTCAAAATTAATTATAATTTTTTTCCCTTTTAATCTCAAAATACTTCGCAGGAAACTGGTCCGCTTTCGCTTCTAACTGGTAAAGTCTTAGGGGTTTCCCCGTATAACATTTCACCCTAAATACATGCTTTGATAACACAATAACAAGTCAATTGGTATTTCCTCCAATTTCCCCAAAAGTACCACTGCACGTGACGCACGTAAGCCATTAGTGTGTTGCCGTGGCAAAAAAAAAGTAAATTGGCAAAAGGGTGCACATCAGCCCTTTTACGGCAAAAGGATGTATCTTATATGTACTTTCCTAATGATATACTTCCTTTTAACATGGATTGTGTTAACCTGGTTCAATAATCCTCACTTACGAAAAGGTTGCAACTTTGTAAAGACAATAAAAGTAATATTCTGCCTTTTACCGCTACATGATTTATGGAGAAAAAAAGCTAACTTTGATCATGTTAAAAGGAAGTATACCATTACACGTACTTCGCCTTACCAAATAATGATCCAGTAACCGCCTTTTTCAGATTGAATCACCGGTAATAAATCTACTACTGCAAAGGACATAATTATGCCCCCACCTGTGTCTTGCCAGAGCACAGAGATTTCCACCGCAATCCTAAGAACGGCCCGAGGGTCTATGAGCTTGGGGAGGTCTGTTTTGGCTGGTGTACTTGAAATTCAAAAGTAATTGTCTATGGGACTTTTTATGTTGTTTTGTTTTAGATCAAACAGGCAATGATGGAAATAATGTGTCAATATTCATGTTGTTTGCTGTTCGAACGAAAAAAATCCATTGGATAATAACGAAGTTAGCTAATAATAACTGAAAGAAAATGTTAACATTTTACGCAAATGCCTAGATTCAATTAAAATTGGACAATCCTAGTAGCCCAAAGTGTTACTTTTTAAAAGTTGTTGTGGAAAGAAATTCGAACTTTTAACTTCAATTTGTCATAGAAATTAGTGCTACTATATTTGAAGATTTGGTAAATCAAACGTCCAAATTTTTAAAAAAAAATCGCAATATTATAGTATCCATGATAGAGCAGACTTTAGTTTTATGAAATAGCCCAATGTTGCTACTTAAGAGGCTGGGGGCAACACCCATGCAATGGTGTAGATTGTACCATGGCTAAAGGTCACTCAGCATGTGGTCAGTAGCAGTTTAGTTGGCCAATTCTTAGGCGGATCATGGGTGGATTGGACTATGAGCCCAACGCCCGTCTGTGAGAGTTGTTAGGTTAAGAAATTCAAACTTTGAACTTGAATTTGTTATAAAATATAGTCCTATTTAAGATTTTGTCAAATTTCAATCAAATTCACGATGTAGCATACTTAAGAAAATATTTTAGCTTCAAAATGAGCCCAATGTGGGTAATTGAAGAAGGTAAAAGTGGCAATCTGTAGATCCTCTCTCGACCATGCAGGTTACGGACATGTGTGACTCAAGGATTTCAATCAAGCCATCATTGGTACATGCCCTGTGGCAAATGTGAATTGACAGCTTATTTTACATTTCAAAAGTGGTAAGGCAAGGTACATGTAATGCTGTTAGGAAACTTCATATAAGATACATTCTTTTGCCATAAAAGGGTTGTGCAGTGGTCAGTAAATTGCATTCTCAGATATTAATGGAATTAGACATGAAAAAAACAAAAGAAAAGACCATTTTGTGGTAATTTTGTGGTAATTCTTCATATATATGTGACGCGATCAAGCGGAATGAGTCGGATGTCGGGAATATTGAATTTGTGTTATAGGTAAAAAGAAGTAACAAATTCTTATGTTTTACTTTGTTTTCTCAGTTGGTAAATTGTTTGTAACTTAAAAACTAGAAGTTCAATTCTAGTGGGGTTTGGACCATACTGTAGCATTTTCCATCTGCTTTTAAATGATGGACAAATATCAAAATTGAAAACTGCCGACATGTGACTCATTTCGCTTGATCACATCACATATTAGAAAGCAGTATCCAATTTTAACCACAAAAGTGTCATTCTGAAGCACTCAAAAAGCTCCTTTTGTTGTTATTAAGATCTCAACTTTTTCATTGAGAGACACCTGTCCCCTTTTGCTGCGGCTGTACACATTTCTTTAAACCTCAGAAAAGGGGGGGGGGGGGGGTTACTCATGTGTGAAAGAACCTAATATTTTCACCATCAATTACACCTGTGGTCTATGGTCATTTGTGTGACATGTGACATATTTGTTACAAGTCAAGTCAAGCACAGATAGTCAAGTCAAGCCACAGAGTAATGCCTTGTATGTTAAATCTTTAACTTTAATTGGTACTGTAGTCACTTTATGAGTTTTCTTTATGTGCAACCTTCAGAATACTCAATTATGTAGTCAAATGGTCGAAATTTATCTCTTGGGTGTGAGCATTTATAAAGTAACATGTTTCATCTGCAGGTATAAGTGAAAAATATATGGGCTTTCCTCTCCATTTTGATAGGAAAGATGTTGGGGATCGGATCCAACATGTACACTTTTGAACAAGTGGACTATTCGGCACTAAGGCTATATTATAGGCAAGAGTCATGGCTAGGCCTAGTCATGGCTCATAAAAGGGTGATAGGGCAGATAGAGCTGAAAATCCTGCCCGGAGGAACAGATTTGAGAACAGGCAGGATCATAACACGGTTTAAAGTTAGGGTTTTTTTGGACACATAAAGTATACATGTAGGGTTTGGGTTGAAACATGTCAAGTTACAGACATTGTATTAGAGGTACATGTGGGTCAATCAGTTCCAAATTGTACAGATGGAGAGTCATTGAGTGACAGCTAGTGAGTTTAAAATTTGATGGCACATGGCGTAGAGTGCACTCCCCTCACCCCGATCACCATATTGGCCAAACGCCATCTTTCCTTATCTTTCATCATCCCTGATGTAGGTTTGTTTAATTAATCAACCATGAAACTTTGAATATATTTCCGTTACAAAACAAGGAACGAAGAAATTGATTGTATTTCGCACAAACATGACACCGCAGACAGGACATTGTGCAACCGTGGTGTTGGTATAATTTTCAATAAAAACAATTAAGGAAATACATATAATTCCCAGTAAAATCAACCTCAGATACTTTATTTTTCTACTGCAGTTCCTCTTAACCTTCATCACAGGCTGGTCAGTGAAATTCGACTCATACACGGGTGAATCATGGTTTATAAAGAGTCTATAAAAAAAGGTGATGCGATCAAGCAAAATCAGTCTGAAATAGGGCGTGTCACATTTTCAGTTTCTTAATATTGTAAGCATTTGCAAAGCTACATTTTGCAGCAAACCCTGTTGAAATTTGGGAACCAGCCAAAAGTGAAAAAGTTCTAGGTTAAAGTGGTTCTTGGTGTTAAAGGGGCATTGAGAGATGTATCGATATACTAAATGAGCAAATAACGTAAAGATAATTATCAACATAGCCCAATTCCAAAATGTCATACAATTCCGACATCGCCTTCATGCCAAAATAAGCAAATAACGGCACTTCCGGGTTGAGATTTGCCGCGAAATTTCGTGAGTAAAACGATGCATAACTTCCGAATTCAGCACCTGAGTTTCGATATGATAATATCGAAACTAAGAAAATCATGAAATTTTATATGATAATCGGCGAATGTTGGTAAACTGTTTCAGTTAGTATGCCTAAGTATTACTTTGATGCAAAAAAACTGATTTCTAGGATAATTGAGGGCGCACTCCCATACGTATCTCTCAATGCCCCTTTAAAGGATCACATCAATCATTGGAGTGAGAGTTTGGTTGTGAAGTTTTCAGTCTCTTTCCTACATACACAGTAACATAATGTCATGCCATACAAGTCTGCATCTATCTGTCGCAACAAATGACTGTGTATCATACCAGGGAGAGTATATAATGGGAGGGGATATTCGAATCGCAAAACAAGAGCCTCCCATATAAGGGCACATGGGCGTGAGTACGCGGGATGTGACTTGTAAAAGGAGGGCGCTATCTTGACAACGCCATGATTGACAGCACGAAAGTCCTTATAAGGCACATGAGACGCTTAATGTGACTCAGATAATTAATTTAGACGCGCGATGTGACTCGTAAATCGAGGGCGCTATCACACTGCGGCTTCAATCTCGGCAATGGGAGCTTGTGTACAGTGGCACCCGCCTGATCATACATAACTGGTACTGCAGCCAAGAGAAAAAAGAGTTCTAGGGTTCTCCGTGGTCAAATTGGGAATTAACTAGACTTGTGCCATGGGGCATACACATTTATTAAAACAGTGTGAGCAATTGTGAAATCAACTCTTTAGAAACCACCCTTAAAGGGACATTAAGTGCTGTTGAAAATGTTAAATGTTTAAAAAATTACGTCGGAATTCAAGATGAACATTAAAAATTGCCATTATTGTTGATTTGTTGTTTCTACTAACAAAAACACAGCCAAACTTGATCAAAACAATATCATCGCTATTTATTGAAAAACGCCCTCTATGCAAATATGGTTCGCGTTATGTATCACACGTACTGCAGGGGGATACTGTCGGACGTAAAATGCTCGTTGCGGCTCTACGAGCATTTTTGAATCGACGTTTTCTTGTACAAAGAGGGCTGATTTTTCTTAATCCTTATACAGGTGTAAGTTCATATAAAATACAATTATAAAAATATACTAATCCCAGTTTTTATCATAATTGAGGGCGCAGCCTCCAACACATCTCTTAGTGCCCTTTTAATGAGTAGACCTGTTGCATTAAAACTCCAAAAGTGTTAAAAAAAATAGTTTTTAACACAAAAATAAATTCCTTAAAGAAGTATTAATTATGCATGGGCTGCTTTTGAGATACGGTTAAAGAAAACAGGGTTGGTTTAGTCCTGTTAACTGAGATTCCTAGGCCTATCTAAACTGTATCTATAGCTGTATTCCTCATACTAATCACTAATAAACTCTTGTCTAAATTAAACGCATGTTTATCTTTTAAATGAACAACATATTTAACAAAACCCGAATCTAAACTCCGGAACTAACAGCAGTATAGCTGACCCCAATTCTTCTGTTATTTGGACTGTCATGTTTTTCCCTGATAGCTTTACTCCTTCAAACATCCCATGGGGCCGGGGGTCAGGCTTATTGAAAAACCACATAAGGCTAACAGCATAACTCGTCCTATGGAACTACCAAAAGACACAAGTAGCAGTAGGCAGCGGCATAGCCAGGGTCACTTGTCAGGGGGGGCAAAGGGTATTTTTTCCCGGTGAACACCAGTTCGACTCGGTGGCGTAGCCAGGTTTTTCATGTCACTTTTTGATTTGTCGTTGAGTAAGAAAATGATAAGCAGGAAGGGGGATTGAGGCGTTGCATCCCCATGCCGGCCTGAAAGGTAGTGGTAGTCTGTGCTTGGACTTTTAAGCTCAAAGACCTTTTTCAGTTGTGTGCATAGGGCAGACACGAAGCAAGTGTAAATTATGAAGTGTGTGTGTTATAGAACCATATTCCATGGTAGAACTATATGGGCTAAACCTAACTTCACTTTAAACAGCTATTATTAGGTCAAATGGCGTAGCATAGATTAAACAGAGAGTCGACGTTTGGTAACATTTTATGGTGGGTGGAAAATTAGCCCAAATTTGTTCATAATTGTTGGTTTGTCAATAAAATACTTTGTTCGGTTTCAAAACAGTGGACTAGATATTGGGCTACATGTTTTATCCAGGAACCCTCACTCTCATGGGAAGTCAGTGAGACAGGATGTTATCATACCGTCTATGATGTTATCCACCATCTATCTGAAGGACAACCGAACAATGCCTTGATTAAGGGCAACGAATACCCTTCGTCTTCGTAATATCCAATACCTTTCAGGTGACTCAATAGGGTAGCTACAGCCTACAATTCTACATGTACTATATTGATTATTTTCTCTCGAACAACATTGATTCCATGTCTGCATAATTATAGCTTCATAAATTTATGTTTGTTGCATGTTACGATTATCACATTTCATACAAAACTCAATAAATCGAGACAAGTCAAAATCTACCTATCCATTTCTTGTAATTAATAGCTGATTTTGGTCAAATTTGTGGACTGTGAGGGCGCTTTGCAAAAAAGTAGCTATCGCATTAATAAAAATGAATTTGAATACATGGAATATAAGAGTGATTCAAGATACATTGTCTGAAGATTTGAGCATTTTACCTCATTTAATTTTACCGTGGCATCCATTTAAAAATCACAACAACGTGTTAAAAGCACTTCCATAGAAAAGTACAGGGGTCAACGAACTTTCATTAGTGTGCGTTTCAATGGAGACAATTCAAAGATGTTCAAAATGGTGTAGTGGAGACAATTCAAAGATGTTCAAAATGGTGTAGCTTCAAAACAACAAAAAGGTATTTTTCTCAGATTTTCAGGAAATGCCTAAAATGTAACTCATATCATGTTTCATCTTTAGAATTTGAGATGCTTCGATGCAAAAGGTATTTTTAAACAGACGTGCCCCACAGGGCTATTTTTCACTAAAAATGCCATTTTCAGGAAATCGAAACATCGTCATGAGATAAAAGTTGCATAAGATTATTCCATCATGGAATAATCTTATGCAACTTTTATTCCACAAACATGGGTTTTGCCACCAAAATCAAATTGATTGGATCAAAAATGATTGATTTATGATCAAAATACTGTTTTTCCAAAATGGCTGACTTTTTGTGGTTTTTTGGCCGGGGCACCCTGGACTTCGTTTTTTTTCTTTTCATTTTTGTTGTTGAAAATGTTGTTAGTACGCATAAAGTGATTAAAGTCATCAACAAATCAAGTAGCAAGCATGATCTGAAACTATGACCCTCTGTAGCCCACTCCTACTTTAATGCACTTTTCTTTTTGAGAAACTCTTGTATACAGGGTGAGTCAAAATAGTCCGGTCCCGTTTTCAAAAAATCAAGAAAAATACTTCTTGTACAAAATTGGTAATTGTTTTCATTGTTTATGAGAGTAGACATACTTCTTGATACCTGGTGATGTTTTCAAGACAATATCATATTCCACGCCAGATTTATAACATTTTTACAAAAAGACGCGTAATCCAAAGTGTTCCAAGTTTGGTGGTGGATGTTAATTCTAGTGTAATATTAGTTATTCATACAACACAACACACTGTGTAACTGTTGCAATTTATACCAAAATATCATGGGTTTTTTTGTTGAATCTCTGATAAATTGAACGATATTGCATGCAAAGTATTTAAATATATTATAATATAACTCAGTATTGCACAAATATATTCATAAAAATGGACTATGCACTTTGCCTGGTAAGTTGCCAAATCACAAACTGTTTAAAGATATAAGATCTGTTTTCTCTCAGACTTCTCTCATATCAGTTCGATTAAAATAACAAGTTTCAAAATATTTTGGTCAACATTTTGTTAAAACTCAATAATGTTTGTTATAGGCTATCTCTGATTGCACGAAAACTATTGAAAACATAACCGCAAAGACAATAGAATCTCTTTTCCTATTGTAATTGCTGTGAATACCAACACGCCTTCGATTGACTTATTCAAAAGGCGCGCGTTAAACGTTAACATCCATAGGGATCCCTTAGATAAGTTGGAACAGATTTTATTTCACAGAATTTAGAAAAATTATCATATCTCCCGTTTCGAATAACAAATGTTAATGAAATAAAATTTAGGTTATAGCTAGTAATGCCATCTTGCTAGGCAAGTCATTAAATATATTCATTTAAAAATTTTAACTGGTTTAAAAATTCGGTGAAATCGGGACCGGACTATTTTGACTCACCCTGTATATTATCAGGCCTAACGACTCTCTTTACTTCATCAACAGCACCGACATCGCTTGCATAATAAAGGCTTGACGTCTTTAAAAGAAGACCTTCTTAGACGATCACAGTAGAATCAGTCAAATGTCATATCCTTCCTTTCAAGACATTGACAACTCATATTTTATATAATCTTGTAAATAATTCTAATACTGTAGTGATAACAACAAGGGATACCTTTATAGTATGTAATGAATGAATAAATTCTATGTCTACATAGTTATTTTCGTCAAAGACAACAAGAATGAGTCTCACAAATAGTTTATTTCAGTCTCCAGTCTTTAATAGTTGAATTACTGCATCTTCACATTCAAACATGTAGAAGTGTCGAGAGTATAAAGGAAGATGCACGCTACCACGTTATGCTTCCTTTATCTAGACATCTTCAAACCTCTTGAAACAAAGACATCAGGTTCGAAGACGATGGGCACTTTACGTTACATTGGTGGCAGCGGTGGGATAACTTCTCTTTCTTAAAAGAAATGACCAGCTACGTCGACTCAAGATGCAGATACTAAGAGAGAACACAACTTAAGGCGGAAGGGGTGCCCACCCCCCTCCCCGGTAAAAAAATCAGCAAAAAAAAGTGGGGGGGGGGGGGGGAAAGAGAGGGGAGAGGAAGGGGGGAAGGGGGAGAGAAAGGGAGAAAGAGCCTTTAATTGAGTGACTGATTGGTGAATAAAATAACATTGTATGTCGTGATATATTATATGTAGGCCTATAATACCCCCCACTTTTTTGCAAAGAAAGAAAAAAAGAAGGAATAGGGAAAAAATGAGAAGAAACGGGGGAAAGGGATTGCTTTTCAATACAATATTGGTCAAAAGTACACACCAAATCGCACCAATGGGTTCAAAAATTGAAACAAAATCCAATTCTTAGGGGGCACATCCCCCCTCCCCCCCCCCCCCCCCCCCCCCCCCCCCCCCCCCCCCCCCCCCCCCCTCTGTTCGAGCTTTTAAACCATGTATACTTAAATCAAGAATATATCAGTTATGCTCAACTTCTTTCGTGCATTGATAAAAAACAAAATATTTATTGGAAATGAAGAGGTGGCTTTTCGATAAAATGTTGGTCAAAAGTATACACCAGATCGCACCAAATGAGTTCGAAAATTGAAAAAAATTCTACTTCTGAGGGAGGAGGCACATCCTCCCTCAGACACCCCCTGTTCGAGCATAGCTCGCAGCACCGCATTGGATAGTCCACCACCAGAAAATTAATACTTGTTGTCAGCCCCCCCTGGTAAACTCAAGACTCTGGCTCCGCCCCTGGATCTGGCAAGACTATTTGAGAAACCATCGTCAGGGAAGACAACTTGGAAACCTAGTTGCAGAGAATCACTCAAACAAGTTTACAGATGATTCTGTAAGACAAAAAACCATCACGAAGATGGAAAAAGAAGAAGACAACCCTGAAGAATCACAAGGTGCATATATATGGAGGTGCAAGAAAAACTCACAATAACAACAACAAGCAAACACACACACCTTGACGGGCAGTCACAACGGCATACTCTCGAGGGAGAATGGCCAGACTGCTATACAAGATAACAACGAAGACAGCATGCAGAGAGCAGCACGAACAACCACCAAAAAAGTGGAGTTACTTCCTTTTGTCATGGTGGTCAGTATATTTTGATCAATTCCAAATTGGCCAAGCCTTCTTACAGCAGCAAATGAATATAGAAGGATCCTGGCGCTGAAGGAAACAAGCGCACTGTGCATCATGTGCGTGACGTGTGCGTGAGGCCAAAAACCGTGTGTGTGTGGCCATAATTGCACACATACGGTTGGATAATTACTTTTGCGCGCGGAGAGAAAAAAACCCAACTGTTCTGTCTGTGTAGTCTCGCAATACATCATGAGTTCTGTAGTTCATGACGGTGAAACGTACACGTTGGTCAAATAAATGGACTATAAAAAATGATGCAAGACTAGAGAGCGCAAGACTAGAGAGTTAGGATTCAGAGTGAAAGATAGCTCTATCTAGGTCTCTATATGAGTCTATGAGAGCTATGGAACGAAAGCACAGTAGTCCACGTCAGGGATTTTCATCAATATTTTGCAACTTTTCTGAATAAATTAGTCAAATTTGCTTCAGATATCATGTTCAAAAAATACTATACTAGTCTGCTTTGTATACCGTGTATTTCACTGTCACACAATCGAGCAACACCCTCATGATACTTCGCCTTGCGAAAACCGCTCCCATCGGAGAACCGACCAATACACGTTTATTTGGTCGGTTCTCGGATGGGAAGTATTAGAGGGTGTTGTTCGATTGTGTGACAGTGAAATTATACAAGGTATAGGCCTACACAGTCAACTAATACTATCTGGCTTGAATTTCGATCGCCTCCCGCTACAGCAAAACTACGACGGAGTAATGCTTCATTTCGTATAGACAGAGAGCTAAGCCTAAGCAGAGAATTGTTATTACTAACGCCTCCCTGGCCTAAGTAATGCACTTATCAATTGCATCCCCAGCCCGGGGACCCGGGGATAGCGGGGATTAGGGCCGGGACGGGACGGGACGTACAAATTGCCGATGTGACGCCCGGGTACAGTCATGTACGGTCCATTTGCAAGGCGGGGCACCATTTTTTGTACGTCCCCGCTACAGTCCCGTTGCTGCTAGCTCTTAGTCTTATGACCCCCCTTTTGAGCCTGCATCAGTTCTTAACCCCCTGAGAACTACCGGCCGATTTGATTGGTTACTATTACAGTTATGTGATCAAATTAACCAATCAGACACATGGGAAGAAAAGCTTAAAAGTGCACAAGTTATCTAGAAGGTCTATTTTGATTGGTTACTCAGTGGTACATCATGGTCATATCATGTAATCAGCCAATCAGAGATAGTGTAAGAAAGGTGGTAGACCCCAGGGGGTTAAGACCCCAATTTTATTGAAAATTCAAAAATCGCGAAATTTTGCGTTCTTGCTATTAATCAAAATTGAACTATAGGGCAGTTCTCAAGACCTACTTTGTTGAAAAAATCAGTTCCTAAGACCCCATTTTTCGTCATAAAATCCACTCCGTTCAGTTCTGTTGCCCCCCTTTTTTGAGACCCTGGGCAGCACACCCCTACCCAAAAAAATTGAGTGCCCCCCGGGCCCCCGCCCCGGGCCATGACTGCAGAATGCTTCATTTTGTAGCTAGACAGAGAGCTAAGCCTAGCCCCAATAGTGGCTTTACTATCGTTCATGCTTCACTATACTGTATCGAAGATGCACTACGGTACCGATTGGGACTAGTACAACAAGTCATACTTGGTGATATTTGTCATCAGTTGGTATATTCATCATAGGGTATTTTGCATGTTTCACTATCTGTCCCCATCCTTGGTAGGAAAAAAAACCACAAAAAACCACCAACGTATGGGTTTCCTGTACTAGATCGGGACTAAGCTAAAGCCTAATATTACATGTATAATCATAATGCAATCGCAAGCAAGAGAATGAAAATAATCCTACCGATCATCATCATGTCCATTGATATGTTGTACAGGAATCGGAGAATTACCACTATCGTGTATGGGTAGGCCTACTACTAGAACTGTATTAGGATTATAATAGTGAAAGCCCTTAAAGAAAGACCTCTTGGAAGAAAGAGATGATTTTTTATTCATTTCCATTTTAAATCGTCAGCGTGGGTTATACAGGGCAAGGTCAAACTCCTTGTACAGGGCGAGTAAACAAAAAACAAAAGTCAATTGCATTTTGCCCTGGAAATTTTGCGTTTGTGACTGCATTTGTCTTTGCGTGTCTTTGAACCTTTTGGGGGCGCCCGCTACCGTGGCGCCTTATAGGAAAATAGGGAAAGGCCTAAAAAAAAGAAGTTTGATTGGCCTTTCCCACCCTAAAGGCTAAATACACCGCTGACCCTGGTTTTTTTAATTATTTTAAGGGAGGAAAAAAATAAAAAATACATGCCTCGCTATTCATGGCATGCCCGACCATGTCCTCCCTATACCTATGACCATGCCTCCCATATGCCTCGCTACTCATGGCCATGCCCGACCGTGCCTCCCTATATGCTTACCTATATAACCTGCATGCCTCGCTATTCATGGCCATGCCCGACCATGCCTCCCCAGACAACATATACAGGGTGTATCAACAAAATTAGGACACTTGTTGATGATGGTTTAAATCCTTGTTAAATCACTGAAGCATGACCAATTCTTATTTCAATGTAAAGTACAACCGATAAAGATAAAATCCTGAAGAGATGAGAAAAATCCATCATTAATTAAGGAAATTGTGACCTATTTTAGGCAAGGCAATCTATTTTGTAGTATGTACAATGGTCATTCACACAGTAACAGAACAGTATAGTATTCCATGATACTGTTACTATTTATTTATGCCAATATCATGGTAATGAACCATCTACAATGGGTTTGAGAACTTTTTTTAATTTGCACAGAATATGCATGCATCTGATTTGTGGATTATTTAGCCAGTATTGATTTGTGCCAGAATTAAAATGGATTACCAAACTAATCTTTGCTACTGACTGATAGATTATTTTCTATGTTTATAATTATTGCAACGTACATGACGTATTGAAACGTAAACCATGTTATTTACTGGTCTATACATGTAAATCCCATTGTACAAACCAGTAAATGACATGGTTTACGCAAATTATGCTAGTTTTCTTATTTTTCATCGGATTGATCTCATATTTTCAGGATATCATAATAATTAATTGGGCTTTACATTGAGACTAAATTGGTCATGGTCCAATGATTATAACAAGTATTACACTGCCATGAAAAAGTGTCCTAATTTTGTTGATACACCCTGTATATTATACAAATATTGACTGCAATGAGGGGCATGGTTCAAATTATAGGCCCAAGGTGATCTCGAAACCAGACTATGCCCCTCGGCTAACGCCTCGGGGCATAGTCTGGTTTCGAGATCACAGAGGGCCTATCAATCAATAAAAAATCATCTCATGATTTGAACCGTGTGGCGTGTCCCGAATGAAAGCAGAGCAGTCAATATTTGATTTAGGCCCAAGGTGATCTCGAAACCAGACTATGCCCCTCGCTGGTTTCGAGATCACCGAGGGCCTATCAATCATTAAAAAATCATCTCATGATTTGAACCGTGTGGCGTGTCCCGAATGAAAGCAGAGCAGTCAATATTTGATTTACCAAACAAATATATAGATTGTTGTCATTTGATTGGTTATAAAAGAACATTTTCTATCAACATATTCACCTTAGGGCAACAAAAGTTTCATGAAATGAAGGTACACGAGAAGTTGAGAACAAACCTTTACTGTTCTGTTGCCTAAAGTAGAATCGGTACAAAAATTAGTCCTTGGTAGTCCTTACTCAAGGCACAGTGTTGAAGGGAACCAATTTAATAACCTAACCATTTTCTTGACCAGACTTACTTAATATTGCATAGTCAAGCAATTCATGAATTGAGTCCCCTGTGGATGTCAATAACTTCTTGTTCTATTCATCAATTTATTAAGTTTATTGATTCTTTTGTCATGTTTGTCCTATGCTGGGCATGCATGGATTATCATAGGCCTAATCCCAACTTATCTTTTCTGGCATTTCTGGAGCAATCAATAACTTTGATAACTTCTTTTCATAAACATGATGCCTTCAAAACAAAAGTTCAAGATGAGATGCTAAATTAGCATGCTGATTATGCAATCGGCTACGGATTAGTTTGGTTTTTTTTCAAGCATGGACTTATTTTAAAGACTGATTAAGTCTGTATTTCAAGAGATGGTTAGCTTCCACCTTACACACTTGCCTGATTTCTAGGATTTTGGTACCAAGGACTAGACAAAAATATCGATTTCCGAATTTGGAAGGTTTGTCACTCAGCTCACTACTGTATAATAATATATTCTTACCGTAGCGATTCTAACAGGATTTCACTTGACATTTGTATCATATCTTTGACACCTTCTTCATTAACAAAGGCAACCAGAGCTGTTTGTTTATTAGTCATCTTAAAACGGTACAAATGCGAAACTGATCATGGAAAATTCTAAACAAAAACCTTTACGCAGTGTCAAAGGTCAGGTCAATCACCGCGTAAATACAGGGTGTTCAAAACGAAATTGTTCGCCGTATTATTATGTTTCGTCAATCGGGGCGATTCGGATGTTAGTCAAACGGATTGCGGACCCGGCCCGGTCGCGGAATGCGAATCGCTTGACTCGGGGTGTGACGTCATCAAAAAAGCAGGTATTTAAATGGACCGAATTCTTTGCTTGCATTTCCGCGAAGCGGGAATGTAAGCTCCGCTTGGTATTTCCGCTCGCGGTAATGCCAACATTTATTCGTATTTCCGCGAGCGGTGAAAAACATCCTCTAGGGCAGTGGTTCTCAACCTTTTTGCCCCACGTCCCCTTTTGACATTCCTGGTCTGTACCGTGACCCCCAAAACAAAAATTGAAAAAAGAAACCAGCCGGATATCATAAATGAAACTGCTTAGTTTGGATGCGAGCGTAGCGAGCAGGGAAAATTTGCATATTTGACCGTTTCTTTTGAGTTTTTCTAAGCTTTTTTTAAAGCGAAATGTAACACGGTTCCCCCAAACCTATATTCACGATCCCCTCATGACCCCCTGGAAAACCCCAACGACCCCCATGGGGGTCACGACCCCCAGGTTGAGAACCCCTGCTCTAGGGGTGGTACCACTTTCTGTTTGCATTTCCTCTTCGCGGAATTGCCGCTTCGGGTTTGCTTTCCCGCTTGCGGACATGCACGTAGCCTACTTACTTACATTTCCAACGCGGCACAAAATAACCGCTTGCAATTATTCCAAATTAACATCTCCGCTTCGCGGGATTGTCGCGCGCGGAAAAGCAAAAATATATAAGCATTTCCACAAGCGGGGTCATCAAAATGCCCGCTAGCGGTATTTAATACCATCATTTAATCGTATTTCCGCTTCGCGGAGTTGTCGCTTTTGGATTGTTTAGCGCGCGCGGGAAAGAACATATTTTGTAATACTTCCGCTAGCGGAGTCATCGAAATATTCATCAAATGCCCGCTTGCGGGAATACCATTATTTGTTCACATTTCAGCCTCGCGGAGTTGTCGCTTTTGAATTGCTTTTCCGCGCGTGCAATTATTAAGATCTGTGCGATCTCCTTTTTTATTCTTAACACCCTTATTCCACTCAGATGGTGTAGATTGCAATTCAATAATGTTACGAATATTAAGGGCAGTGTCAACCCGGCACTTGTTTCAAAAATTGAATTTCATATGTCTCTATTATATTATACTTTTACATGTATTCTATTATAACCATCATAAGTTACTAATCGGAAGCGATTATTTCCCGTTCTTTTGGGTGATTTTCAGGGGGGACTGAAGGAAGTTTTTGATTTGATTTTTTGAATTTTGTGAGTGCTGTCAAAAAAATTCGCACGGTCACAAAATTTCGCACGGTCACAAAATTTCGTAGTACAAAAAATGTTGACTGTTGTGCTTTTTGTACTGCGAAATTTTCTTTCTTTATTTCTTTCCCTTTCTTCTTTACTTTCTTTCCCCTTTTTTTCTCCTTTTCCTTTTTCTTTTTCCTCCCTTTTTCCTTTCTCTCTCTCTTTTCTTTCCCTTTCCCCCTTCTTTTCCTCTTTTCCCTTCCCCCCATTTTTCCTGGTGGGTAGGTTTGAATTTCCTGCTGAGCACCTTCAGGGGGGGCACTGTGCCCCCCTGCCCCCCCCCCCCCCCGGCTGTTACGCCACTGGTATGCAGCTATTGCTCGTAAATCCGACGTCATTCGTCTTACGCATGCTGTATTCAAGGGCGTCCCCAGACCCTTTTCATTGGGGGGGGGGGGGTGTAAAGGTCATCAATTGCCGACAGAGCCATTTGTGCCGACACAAAAAAAATTTGGCTCGCTTCGCTCGCCGGAATTCATACACGCATATTTTAATATGGACTGTATGGTCAGGGGCGTCATTCAGTTTTCAGACATGTGGGGGGTGGGGGGTGACACAAATTTGAGCGTATCCAGGACTATTTTGATAGGGGGCACACAACCTCAAGCCATCTTGTTTATCTTAAATATTGAAACGTTGAAACTAATACAACGCGCGCAAAAACCTGCAGAAAATATGCAAAAATTTCCAGTTTTTGAACTAAAATGGTCATGGAAAACTGTCCTGAAGCTTTCTTGAAGCGCGCAAAAATTGGCATTTCTAACACTTAAATAGTCAAGTATGACGTTTTTGACGGTTTGTTATTTATAGTTACACATATCAAGTCCTGATCCAAGTCGTAGGGTTTGAGGGCAGTGGCGTAACTAGACTTTTTCATTTGGGGGGCAAGAAGGGGCAGTGACTTGAAATGGGGGGCTCCTAAGAATTTTTGAGTCATGAGATGCGCGCGTAGCGCTCGAAAATGTTCGACTTTATAGCTATTTTTTGGACGATTGAGCTACATTTTGGCTCTAAACAAGCTTATACCGAAGAATATTTCATTTTGGGATGACATATGCGCGCGAAAAATTTCATGTGTACTTTTGACCATCATAATTCCATGATTCCTTTCGTCAAATGAACCGACAGTGCCAATCTCAACCGACACGATGTCATTATTGGGGGGATTTAGTGTGTACTTTGTTTGTAAATTTCATTTACAGCCGTACTTGATTTCATTTGGGGGGCAAGGGTTCCAAGCTCCCGCCCCCTGCCCCCCCCCCCCCCCCCCCCCCCCGCTGGTTACGCCACTGTTTGAGGGCCATTATAATGTTAAAACCTGTAGAAAATATGCGCGCAGAGCGCGCACAATTTTTCAGTTTTTAAACTAAAATGGTCATTGAAAACTGTTTGGAAGCCTTCTGATACTATAAATTAAGCTTAAATAATGAAACATTGAAACTAATACGCGCAAAGCGCGCAACATTTTGCATTTCTAAAACTTAAAGGGTCCAGTATGACGTTTTTAACGTCCCCCATATAATATTTGGTTTGGTTCGAGATCCATTATTGTTGGAATCTGTAGAAAGAATGCGCGCGAAGCGCACAGAGATTTTCAGTTTTTAAACTAAAAGGGTCATGGAACACATTCCTGAAGCCTTGTTTTGGTTGAATAATGCTAACAAAACGTCAAATGTTCAGTATAGGCCTGAGACTAGTATACCTGAATACTAGTCTCAGGTATTATAGGCATGATAGGCCTACAGCCTGTATGTCCGACATCGACATAGACCTATATATAGGCCTACCATTACGTGAGATATCGATGGTGCACACAAAAATCCTGGTCTCACGCAAATAACGACAGTTGTGCTTATTGTCTTAATTATAATGATAATTTGCATTGTTCAAGTCGAAGTTAGGACAGAGTCTACTTATAAGATCTTTCTTTGCATTGACACCTAAACGTTGGAGTTGGACTTACTTTTTATTTGCGATAGGCTGATAGTGGGCTTGCAGAGTCTACAATCAGTACAATGAGAGCAATTGGCCTACATCAACTTAAATACTTATAGGCGAATTATTTAATATTTCGTAACCTATGTGCCAACAGTGCCAACATGATTGGTCATTGGCGACATTATTGACTTGGGTTTGCATTGACAACGACAAGACAATGAAATAGGCCTAGTTAGATAATTAAAGAGCAATACAGGTTCCACACATTGCCCTTTAGGCCTAGCCTAGGCCTATACTATTCCGACACAATTTGTTTGCGTGTCTTGACAATGAGCAAAACAAAGACTTGGGCCTAGGCTGTTCATGTGCGCCGACACAAAACCTCATAAAAATGGGCTCGTTCACAGTGCCTACAAATTCATATGCCTACATTGCCTTTGTTCATTTTTTATTTGATTTGTGTTTAAGGGAAGTGTCAACCCTATTATTTTGATGATCAACTTTTGCTTCTAAGTTTGAGAATATTGAATAAAAGTACATAAAAGTATACATTTTTAGAAAGGAAATTTGATAAGGAAGCCGATGGTGATATCAATGTGATACCAAATAAACTAAATTATGAGAAATGAACCAAAAAGCCATTTTTTTACCCCTAATTTTTCAGACAGCATAACTATAAAATAAAAAATGGTAATTTGTTCTAATATACGTTTTTGTAAACAAAACAATTTTGTCTAGGAGGCGATTTTTTCTTTTTCCAAAATAAAGCTTGGTTTTGGAAATATTGCTAAAAACATCGGAAAAGTGTAAAAGTCGTGTTTTTTTGCATACATTTCGCTAGAAATGGATGCATATCTCGAGTTTAAAATCCATAATCGAAAAAATAAAAAATTGCCTCCTAGCGCTGAAAGTCATCTACACAATAGTAGTAAAAGCTTACCTGATAGTTTGATATATTTTTAGTTATGTTGTCTGAAAATTCGTAAAATTCCTTCAAATTTGAACTTCTAGAAAACATCGATTTAGTAAAAATATTGACATTTTCCACCATTTAAAGCTAAATGTTCACGGAACACACGGGCGTGTGACCTAAAAAGCGAGTATACTATTATGAACAATCATAATAAACTATCAGATTCAATTTATATTGTCACAATGTGAAGAAATTGGAAGAAAACGGAAATTTAAATGATCGTAAGATTGGCCTTTGTTTACATTTTAGACATTGTTTTGCGCTCTTTTGTTTTTCGCGTCTACGTCGCGGATATTAAGCGGCGCGTCTAGTATTACGCGCGGGAAGTTTCAGCGCGCGACGCAATGATCGAATAGCTGTCGCAGCATTTGAAAAGCGCGGAACTCCGCTTAAATTCCCGCCAAATAACTATGCGCCTTTTCCTGACTCAAACTTACCAAAACAACAATTTAAAATCACCCAAAAGAACGGGAAATAATCGCTTCCGATTAGTAACTTATGATGGTAATGATAGAATACATATAAAAGTATTAAATAATAGAGAAATATGAAATTCAATTTTTGAAACAAGTGCCGGGTTGACACTGCCCTTAAACATAACATATATGCCGACACAACATTATCATTTGCGCATACGATATTTGTTATAGGGTTTTCTTTCTTTCTTCCCCTTTTCCTTTCTTTCTTTCCTCTTTCCTTTCTCTTTCTTTCTTTCTTTTTTCTTTCTTTCTTTTTTCTTTCTTTCCTCTTTCCTTTCCCTTTTCCTTTCTCTTTCTTTCTTTCCCTTTTCCTTTCTCCCTTTTCTTTCTCCCTTTTCTTCCTCCTTGCTTTGATTTGCCCACAGCACCATAATTTTGCCGACAGATTTGATGAATGGGGGGTGTGACACCCCCCCCCCCCCCCGCCCCCACCCCTCTGGGGACGCCCTTGGCTGTATTCAGCTCTGTGTACTAAAGTGTGACACGGAGGGACTAAATTCTCTGAATCGTCAGATAGCTACGGACGAGTTCGGGACTGACAAGGTTATTTTATTGAATACTTTTAGAAGTATAATCAAAGCTAGCTATACTTGGCAATAAGGATATCGATTTAAAATGATCATGAGTTAACAGTTTCATGTTTGGAAAAGGGACGAGATATTTTATTTCTTTATATTGAAACAAGTGATTGCAACCAATATCGAGGCCCGTATTTAATTATGTTATAACTACATGATTAATTTAATAAAATTCTAAATAAAAATAAAATAATTCAATATTTGACATTCTCATTGGACGCGGGCGGGATCTGAGACTAGTATACCAATACTAGTCTCAGGGCGGGATACAGTACGCCTAAACGCAGAAGAGTCAATTTTAATTGGCCTAGAACACCTCGAGTCATTATATTGAGTGTTAACTTCGGGATTGTTTAATTTGAAATAGGCTATTTTATGCTTTTATATGACATCGTACTGGTTCAAGTTCAAGTTTATTTCACAATACAATTAGGCCGTTGGCCCATAACAACATATTAATGATACATATTTTACATATCATATCACGCATCAGATACATAAGAAAAATATAGATTTTTAAAATAATAATTACATAACATTTGACGAATATAATCAAGTTCTAACCACTGAATTTCTAAGCTTAAGTGCGTGGTACACAAATGCTGCTAAGCCTGCTAAAATGGTCGAGTCAGAGGTGTTTAACAGTGAATAAAATTTCTGATGAGTTGGATTAACGTAAACCCAAAGCGGCAAGTATTTAGTACGTAAGGTGGTGAAAAAATTACAAATGAGAACGAAATGAAATTCGTCCTCAATATCGTTATCATCACAAAGAATACAAAGACGATTTTCTCGATCAATATTCTGCCACCTACCCGCTTCAATCATTAATGAATGACTCGAACATCTCAGCCGGCTTAGAGCTTTTCTGTGAGATGTTATTTCCACAGTTAATAAATATCTTTCAGGGTTGAGAAGAGTTTTAAATTCTCTGTAGGTACTTAATTTATCGAGTGTACATACTTCAGCAAACCATTCTTGACCAGCAACGTCTTTTAGTCTAGTGGAGAAAGAAATCAGAAAATTGTCTTGAGATCCAATATGATCTTGATTGATCCAAACAATACCAAAACCAAACTTAAAAAGTAAATTTTTAACATGAGAAGCCCAATTAATGTGACCATGATTATCAAGAGCATGTAACATTTTATAACATTTGTAAGGATACCGGTGGTTCGGCATGCGCAATAGTTTACACCAATAATTGATACAACGGAAAGCAGTCATTACAAAAAGTGGAAGTCTGCCACATTCACCTAAAACTGCAACATTAGTAGTTTGAATGCTAACACCGAGAAATTTCTTGCAAGCTTTAATATGAACTTTTTCAAGATGTTTGTATGACTTGTAACCCCATATTTCAGCCCCATAAAGCAAAACAGGCGATAATGATGCATCGATGATTTTAAAATAAGGAATGAAAGGAAGACCTCCGACTTTGAATGAAATGCCTCTAATTGCAGCAAGAGCTTTTTCACCTTGTTGAGATAAAATTGTTGTTGCTTTGCCCCACGCGTTACCCGTGGAAAATGTGACACCAAGATACTTATACGAACTCACACATTCGATTTTGGTATATGTAATATGTTTCCCGTAGTTTTAGCAATCTCTTTAGCGGCATTTAATTTGTTTGTGGTTTCGGGTTGTTATATCAGTTGAGGATCCTGATAAAAACCCACGTTAAATGCTGTGAAATTTAAGCCAAGATCTAGATGGCCTTTTTTAAATGAGGTTAACTTGTTCAAAGATGTGTTGCAATTGATTCACCGTCGACGCGTCAATACTCGTGGCAGATCCCTAGTGCTAGACTCATTGAACTGCATATAAATCTCATATGGTAGTATTCAGGTCACTTACTTAATAACCAATGATTTCCCCACAAAAAGCCACAATAGGCCTATGCCTTAAATTCCGATTTCAATTGCCACTGCACCATGCACTTAAAACAATATTGGTTTAGGATAGATAAACTTTGTGTGTATAATTATCAATCGACCACTCTTCATTTGCATAAAATAAACAAATAAAAATGTAAGAATTAAAAATAAAGCCCCTTTTCAGGGTCAATTAAACCAACTGAAAAGGGGTTAAATTTGTACTTATTTCTAGACATTTGTTTACGTGTTTTGTGTCACTTTCGTGGTCATTTGATACAAAAATGGGTGACTAAAAACAAGAAATTGAACTTTATTTAATTGTAGTTGGTGTATTGGCTATCATGAAAGGGGTTATTGTTTACGAGTGCATAAGGCAGTCTTCCTACACATGGTGCACATGATAGACGAATAACTCCAGCTCCAGTTCGAGGCCCACGCAAGGACGATAACCAGGGGTCGAAAAGGCTGGTCCATATCTTTGAAAAGGCATACATTAGGAATGTTTGTAAATAAACATTATTTATTTTAATTTTCTTTAAATATGTCGTTTACTCTCCTATCCTGACTGGTCCTAATTAAGTTTAGAAACTGTTGCACACCAATAACACTAATAATAGGTGTAAATTCCCGCACGGTGCTGTTTATATGGATATTATGCCGGCAGGTGAAGATATCAATGTAATAATTCATGAATGCTATCTACTGAAGATAGCAATATAGCATATGTTATCTGAAGATAGCAATGCAATATTATACTATCTACTTAAGATAGCAATATAACATACAGTCATCTACTGAAGATAGTAATGTTATATATGGGTACTATCTACTGAAGATAGAAATGTAACGCCGTGTGTTTATCTACTGAAGAAAGCTATTGGGTTTATCTAAGTGATGAATGCAATACTATATGGGTGCTATCTACTGTAGATAGCAGACATCCGAGTGTAATGATTTGTTTGTTTGTTTATTCGCGAATTGCACTACACCTTAACCAGTTTTAAACTAAGGCCTCACATGCAACAACAAAACCTTCAGAGATTTTTGTTATTCTCCAAAAGAACTATAATATATGGATAGCAACAGCAACACTCCTATTCAATTTCCTTTGGGTACCGGTGCTGTTGACAAATTAGGTGTCATTGTAATGATTGCAGATATTAAATCGATTTCACTAAAAAACAGTTCCGCTAATTCCCGTGATTCCAAAGCTATAAAAGGGCAACCCATTCAGTCCATTTCAATAGCGTCTTCGCACTCAATAGACAGCAGATAAAGCAATCGATTCACAAATGACGGTCATTTGAATGGAAAGTGATGGTACATTGGTATGCTATAACTAATTTTAGGGACTGCAGTTTTGTTTTGCTTAATTAGGGTACTTAGCACATGATTTTAATTTACCAACAGCGGTATTCATATCGGGGGAGAACAAATACTACACGACTACATAAATCGCATGCTCCAACACGATAGGGGTAACGGAAATTATGTTAATGAGCTACCTTTTCCTCTACCATATCATCAATATCTAGTATCCCACCAGCAGCATTCAAAACTTTTAATTTCCAACTATCCCATATAGTGAGTCAACATTATTAAAATGATCAGTATCCCAGTCAACAAACTGGGAAGAAATTTCATGTTTATATCCTGACCAATTATGATCATGATTATAACCCAAATCATAATAGTGCATCTTGATTGAGGGTTAATGTAGGACCGCAGTTTCGAATCTCAGTTAGATACTGTATACCCAGTAAACACAAAACGTTTTCAAAACGTTTTGAATTGGGTTTAATTAGGTTTTGTTTTTGTGAAACGTTTTTAAAACGTCTTAAAAACGTTACAGTTTCAAAGCATATTTTTTTATTGCAAATCGTTTCATCAAAACGTTATAAAAACGTTAAATTAATGTTGTCACACTACTTATAAACGAACACATGATTGAAACGAAATCAAAACGTTTATAGAACGTTATATTACAACCTAAATTAAACCAAATATTATGGTCCTGGTTTTTAAAACGTTTTTTAAAAACGTAGGCAATTACACGCATGCGCACTTACCTGGGTTATTTTGGTTTGGTAACACTATGGATTGTATATTTATTTCCTTTCATATAGTTTTTCGATCTGCTAAATGTATCATTTCATAATTAAATGGCAAATAAGAACATTACTTCCCAAACACATGAACAATTTTGTTGGAGAATGTTAATAAGAAGCCAAATTATTGAATTGGTCTTTAAATTGCCAGTTAATTATCAATTAATTATCAATTATCTAATATAGGTTTTCAAAAACGTTTTAAATTGGTTATAATTAGGTTTCGTGTTTGTGAAACGTTTTTAAAACGTGTTAAACATCGTTTTAAACATGTTTTTAAAACGTATTTGAAACATCTTGCAAGACTAAATCATTTAAATATGGTTATTTTCACGTTATATTAACGTTTTCAAAACGTTACATGGAAACGTTATTAAAACCCATAAAAAACTCCACACATATACGTTTTTAATACGTAATATCAAAACGTTTTTTTCACCAACTTGAAACGTGTTTTTAACGTTTAAAAAACGTAAAATGGCCAGCTGGGTAGGCCTACAGGTTAGGAGATTCTCTCATCAGCTACGCCGTTTATGGCAAAACAGGGAGGGAGATCGGCATATGTTTTAATGATTCATTGGTGTAATACATTTTATAAGTTTTCCCGATTGGCATTTAAATTCGCAAAATCAGCATTCAATTGGAATAAATCATGTTACACGTTTGATTGTTTTACAATTATTGTCATGAGTTTAATGTTAGATCATTTTGAACCGTTTCATGTATTACAAGACTTCTGGGCACAGAGCCCGATCTCATTAGGAGTATACTTGTGTAGATAAGTTCCCTACCTTCGATCCTAGATTTTGTTCCGATACTGAAGGTCAGAATTATATATATATTGGTCTATTCAGAAAGGAATTATTGTATATCTTTTTGGACGATTCCTCTCATCTCTTAGCATCCATCTGATTACAAAGAAAAACATATCAGTAGGATCAGGAGTTCACAAAGAAAACATATTTGCGCAATTATATATGTGTGACGAACATTTTATACCCTTTTAATTGATTTAAAATAAAGAATCACTATATTTTTGAAGGTTTCAACAATGCATAATGGCGACTGCTGGTGAAACTCCACGGTTTCGGCGTGTAAATGAGGTATTTGTTGTATAATTATTAACACCCCAACATGTTTCTTATTGCTGATATAAACATGTTGGTGTGTTAATAAATATTACACAATTACCTTTATAAACGTGTTGTAGTGTTTATGCAAACGTTTATCGTATGCAATGCCTCCTATACCTTTACACGTAAAACACAAAAATAAACGTGTTGAAGTGTTATTAAGTGTTATCAGAAATATAAACGCTTCTTTTTGCAGTGAACGATTCCTAATTACCTCAAAATCATGGTTTTAGAGTGAATTTCGAGTAAAAAAAATAAAGGTGTATGTTCCGATCACTTTTTTGGGCTATGATTCTTTTTTTCACACCAAGATATTTTGATAACAGAACAGAATCCCCATATTTTCCTCATTATGTCTGTAAAATCTTAGGGGCCAGAAATGTTTCATTTAGAAATTATAGGTGAAAATATGGTGAATTACTGCCAAAGGTGATTAACCACCAACCAGTTTGTGTTAACTCAATGGGCAAATCTTTTGTGACCTTGTGCGTCTAAAAATAGAACCGTTGGAGATATGCAACTCAAACTTTGGAATGCGACCATTTTAAGGATGACCTTTCATGTAAAATAGGAAACATCAAGCTAAAAATCGGGCCAGCAATCGGAATATCTACCTTTAAACTCCTGATAGTATATTTTCACTCTAAAATCATTATTATTGAAGTAACTTTAAGAATCGTATCGCCATGTACCTTTATCAACAAAAAAATTTGGATTGGAAACAAATTCTTCTAACCTATGATGAATTCATTTCAAAATAATAAGATTAACATTGGCGATTCCGTGTTATTCCAATACGAATTCAAAATTTAGGTTTCGCGTGGCCACCGTCGTCTGGATCACATAATAAAATATACCTTTCAACACGACCTCGGCGGTAAATCTTACTTTTTGCTGTATAATTTATACCGTGAAGACCTTGCCGTCCTATAGCTTTAGGCTATGTGTACAATTCCGGATAAAACAAGTGTAGACTCTACTTTAATTGAATGTCGCCTAGGCCTAGGAGTCACTTATTAGTGTCACTAAATGCTGGTATATTTTCAAGAAATGTCCAAAATTAACAATGGAAAAACAGCTGTCAAATAATTAATGTAAAGAGAAGTAAGCCGGTTGAACGTAATGTCTAGCTATACATGTATTAACAAAGAACCTGATCGCATCATAACAAAAGTGAAACAGGTATCAATTATCATTTACTATCAATGTGTAGCTATGATTCAGAGCTATAATTATGACAATGTCATGAGGCTGACATTCATATTAACGATGTTATGAGTGCAAGTGAGGAGGTAGAACTTATTGAATGACCCTCGTAGGATATAATACATGCGTAGCCCTCGACATTTTGCTATTTTTATACTAATTTGCCGTTCCGATTCCTCACCTGATGTCTTGAAATGGATGGAAATTAAAAAGGGACATTAAGCCTAAGGGCCAAAGTTTTCCGCGTTGAATTGAGGTTAAACGCGGAAAACGACAATTTGATGAAAAGAAGGGGGGAAATGCACAAAAAACGTCCAAAACACACAATTTATAAATAGTCTTGAATAAAACAATATAAATATCAAAAAAACGATACGTAATAAAACAAAACAAACACTATTTAAATATAAAACTCAGCGAATAATGTTTATTTTGGTTTTATAGATCGTACATTTTAAGCTTTCTTGGGGAAAATTACATCACAGAAAAATGCAAAATTTACAAAGCGGAAAAACGCGGAATTCGACAATTAGGGGAGGATGGGGCAACTGGTCCGGTTAAGCATATTTCATGATATAAAAGCCTAAAGCTCGTGTAAATATATGATGGAATTGCTATAAAAATATCACCCATGTAACTGTTTACATATGGCCGTGTGTCTTGAACTCGCCACCCTTACCGTTGCATGTCCAGATTTTTACATTTTACAACATCTGAGATTCGAATTAGCATATCGCAATAACTATTTGTTCTACCCCATAAAAAGTATATATTTTCTGAACGGTAATCTCACAAGGAATCCAAATAGGCTATTAGAATTTAAATAAGACCTAATGGTAACATGTTGTGATTAAGAATGTTCAAAAAATATCGATTTTTTTCATATTTTGATTTAAGCTCAATAATAATTTTATACCTATCCCAATCATAATTTTACTGTGCATATTTAAGTTTCTCATGCAATTACCCACCAGAACATAATAGTTGTTAATGGTAAACATGTTGAAATATACTATATCGAGAAGTAAATGAGCACAAACGTTTAAATTTCATATTTATTAGAGTTTACAAGTATATTTTTTTTGGTATGCACCCTATCCTGATTTAAACGGCATTTTTGGATTCCCCTATTTCAGAGCTTTCCAAAAATGTATAATTTTGCTATCATCGGTTAAATATTTCTTTTGTTATAGTCATGTATGTAAAACCGATGAATTAGGGCAAGTTCACTGTGCAGCGAATAGGGAAAAAGCCAAGGACAACGCAATCGATTCATGATTACAATTGTTGCACAATAGTTGTAACATTTGTTGAAACAGAATCTTATAGAATATAAAATAATCTATAAAATGAGAGCAAAATCATATTTGTACCATACAGGGATGAGGAGTTATAGTAAATTGAACGTAGAATTGGAAACATTTTCTATATTCCCCATAGAGATTGCACACAGCGCCGCCGCCACCGCCGCCGCCGCCACCGCCACCACCCCTGACTTTCACAACATAATCAATCATATCTCAGCCAAACATTTATAGAAATACCTGATTTATTAACACAATGTAGCTAGATAAATAGGCTTTCACATGACACCTCAACCATAGCTCTACCACATTTAGTTGTTGAGTTAATAGAGAGAGATGGATGATTTGTCACCAAAAATGCAACGCCACCACCCTTTTTGGGTGGTGAGTTCAAAACACATGGCCATATAACATTATAATCAATGTTAAAAAATATTCAGACAAAAGGCCAATTACCACTTACTAAAAACTTTACTTGGCACGGACCAGTTGGCAACTGGTCCTATATGTTAGAATACACAGAAATCATTGATTGACAACACGGTAACTAGGCAGTATTTTCTTTACAAACTCATTTCCATATTATTTAACGTGTGAAAAGGATACAGGTCTCATGAAACCCATGTTTTATACAGTTTTCGTGGTGAACGTGTAAAAAGCAGTATTAAATACTAATGGTGGACAAAGCAAGCGTGTGAGACGGTTTTTGTACTCACTGACTACGAGGGTTTGACACTGGTATACTGGACACGTGGCGAAATTATATAACTTTACTTCTATTTATTTCTGATAAATTCATGAACAGAAATAGAAATTATGCCAACTAAAAGATGAAATAATAATAGTCCTGGTTGTGCAACAAACACGCCTGTTGCCCCAACCAACCCAGGGAACAGAATATGTCTATGTGGCAATTCCATATAGACATAGCTTGGGCTTTTACAAGCCAAGCTAGGGCGTGCTTCAATGAACACCAAACAAAGGAATCGAACTAAGGCCTTTAGAATTGCAAATGGTACAGGGATATATGATCTGAATAAATGAATACATTAAGGGAGTCGGTGTTGCCAGAATAAAATAACGAAATAAAGGTGTATAAAATACACTGCTACAATAGCACACAGTTTCAAAAGAGGTGTCCTCACCGCTACTTAGCGAGAGCACAAAAATGTCATTTGGATAAAATTAAATTGGTGCACAAAAAGTTTTGATTTTTTGTAAGGATGAGGGACAAATAATACTTTCGGCATGTAAACAAAAGAGAAAAGTGAATATACAAGTGCAAAACATAAGTTATTTTTTTGATCAAAATAATAAGCACATCTTACACTACAATTTTAAAAGTACTTTTAAATGTATGGTAACGAATGAATACACAAAGTGCCATCGTATACTCTATTATAGTGAAATAAATTCACCATTAGAATTATATTAAATTCAAGACAACAAAAGTAGACATGATGATTGATTTTCTTTGACTATTTCAATGCTTCTCATGGGTATTTCTTAAAATTAATAACTGTAAAAATTGGCATTAACAAAACAAATATTGGCATGATAAAATTAGTTAAATAGCCTAACCTATGAGTTTTTTATGAAGGGCCTAAACTATGGCGAGTTGGCAAAAATGACCAACCCAATAAAATATCAAACAGGCACAAGGAAAACAGACAAGGACAAACAACTAATATTTCTATCGGCAAATTTATGTGTTTATGCTATGTTTGGTTATGGTTATGCTATGCATTATCTATGGTAAACGTTTCTGCGTCGCAATTTTCGACTGCACGTTTATTAGATAAAACGGTATGAACCTAGTTAAATGGTTACATGGTTGTGATATTCAGACGCCCCATACATTTGGCTATACCCCTTTCTTTAATGATTTTATTTACTTCATATAATCATCATTTAGTACTTATAATAAACCATCTTGATATTTAGCCAGCTTTTCATGTTACAGGGGAAGTTATTCAATATGACAATGATGACCCAACGGTTAATATACACAAAAAGCAGTGGATAAAATACATAAATCATGATATTTCGTCATAGCAAATACCTTTATGGACACTATTTATTATATAATAAAGATGTAATTCATAATACCGAGGTTTTAAACCATTCTAAAGCAATTTCATGTCATATTGTAATCCTTCATGATATCAGAAATAGTGGTATTAGACCCAAAATATCCCAAAATGTCTAAGAACTAGAAAGAATGTGGATTATTTCATATTCTATTCACATTTCAATACCGAGTCATGTTTTATTGACACTAACAACTAATTTTCAAAATGAATTTTACAATTTTGATTAAGTTTTTGCAGGTGGACCACTTGCCCCATACCCCTTCGGACCACTTGCCCCAACAAATGACGTAGCACTTTGTCGAGATGAACATTATTCAAACTTGCGGCCTGTGACGTAATAAATTTTACGCCAAAATGTTTTAAAACATACCACCATTTGTCATAATAATCAATAACTCCAATACATTTCAGAAAAAAAGGCAAAACTGCATTTTTGTTTTTAGCCATTACACAGATATCTGTAGCCAGCGAGTATCTTTGAATTCGCAAATATTACGGCGTTCGGGTCCTACAAGTAGACGATTGTCTTTAGATAAAATAAGAAATGGTGTACTTTGTTATTTGCAAATTCATAAACTAATAACTCTACCAAATGAATACCCGTGAATAATGATTTAAGTTGAAGCATTCTTTAAAGGTATATTATGTGATCTTTCCAGGGAACGCCCTCAACATCGAAAAAAAAATTGAAAGCAGATTTTCTTGCAGATTTACATTTCCGATCATAAATCATGCATACATTCCAAGTTACAGGGCGATACGATTCTTAATTACTTCAAAATCATGGTTTTAGAGTGAAAATAAACTGTCGGAATCCCGACAGTTTATATTTTTCACTCTAAATTCACTCTAAAACCATGATTTTGAGGTAATTAGGAATCGTATCGCTCTGTAACTTGGAATGTATGTATGATTTATGATCATAAATGTAAATCTGCAAGAAAATCTACTTTCTAAAAAAAATCATGAATAGAGGGCGCTCTCTGGAAAAGATCACATAATATGCCTTTAAATGATAATATTGATCGGAAATCCAACCACCAATGTCCCAAGTTAGCAATGCGCCATTTTACGGTCATTTCAACCACAACCTATATGGTTTTAATCATATTTCGGAAAGTCCCTAAGCACACTACAGTATAGCACCCATCAAATGCAATATGCACCTAGAATCTTTAGACGACTGTACTGCATGTATATATTTACTGTTGCATATCTGTCAATCATATAAAGTACAACTTAAAGGGACATTAAGTGGTGTTGAAAATTTTAAATGTTTAAAAATTTACTTCAGAATTCAAGATGAACATTAAAAATAGCCATTACTGTTGTTTCTACTAACAAAAACACAGCAAAACTTGATTAAAACAATATCATCGCTATTTATTGAAAAACGCCCTCTATGCAAATATGGGGGTAGGGGGGCGTAGCGATGTGGTTGTCCCAAAACCGGCAAAAAAAATCGCATGGTACAAGTGGCAAATGTACCAACGGAACCTACCTATGTCTCTGAAAAAGGTAAAGTGGTACACAAAAAAGGTATATTGTCAAATTTTACGGGAGGCGCGTACACGTTAAAGGTATATTGAAAAAATTTACGGGGGCGCCCGCCCCCTCCGCCCCCCCCCTGTATCCGCCACATTCCCTACAAAGCGGTAAACTTTGGCCCTTACATTAAGTGGTGTTGAAAATTTTAAATGTTTAGAAATTTACTTCAGAATTCAAGATGAACATTAAAAATTGCCATTATTGTTGTTTCTACAAAAACTGTACTAACAAAAACTAGATTAAAACAATATCATCGCTATTTATTGAAAAACACCCTCTATCATGTCTATGCAAATATGGTCGTCCCGGCTGTACGAGCATTTTTGAATCGACGTTTTCTTGTACAAAGAGAGCTGATTTTTCTTAATCCTTAAAGGTGTAAGTTCATACATGTAATACAATTATGAAAATATACTAATCTCAGTTTTTATCATAATTGAGGGAGCAGCCTCCAACACATCTCTTAGTGCCCCTTTTTAAGTAAGATCCCTTTAAAAAAACTTCCCGAACTTGTCGAATGACTGACTGAAATTGGGAATTCTTGCATCCTCCCCCCTTTGACACGCCACCGCTCATGCCTTGTCTGTCTCTCTATGTTCCACACGTCTATGTTCCAACATGTTCAATGGATGCCCCCTCCATAATTTGGATTATGTAATTTGTAAGTTTTGCCCCATGTAACCCATGGTCAGATGGTGGGGACAAAACGAGACAGAGTGACAAGATCAGGCCCGTAAGACACATCTGTGACTATAGCATGAAACGTGCAACCATCGGCTGCAATTAAGAGCAGGGGATGGCGGACGGCTAGACACGAAATGCATTGAAGCCGACATTAAGGCCATTTGGGTGTAGAGTGCCGAGAGAGTGAATAAGTCGTTGTTCTCTCTCTTTCCTGTCTTTATCGCTGCCGTCCGCTATCCCCTGCTCTTAATTGCAGCGCGTGCGCGTTATTTCCCGCACGTGTATTTTGCCCGCGTTTTTTGTCCACGCGCACGCGTATGTTTGGTGTTCGGCTCCTTACGAATTTGGGTGCAGAATGTAAACAAATCTATTCAATCTACCGTACCCGATGAAGGCCGATGGCCGAAAATTTGTACAATAAATTATATATTATCACGGCATTTCTCCACTTTTGACTTCATTTATTTGATATTATTTAATGCCGACGCAGCTTCTTTGTTATACATAAATCCACCTGTTCATTAATATCAAGCATATTGAGTAAAATATTCAATATTGTGTTCGGTTTCTAAATGCAGTAACTTTACCAAAATAGTCATATCTGAAATGTCATGATTGTTCTTGCTGATGCTAGTGACTAAATGCATCTATCGTCACATACATTGGTTGCTTATACATATTCTAATAATAAATATTTTAATAATTATTTTAGTTTGAGTACACTTCTTTTTGACTCACCCTGTATGTTATGCTTTTAACACTTTAAACATTTTTCAAACTTCTAATTGGTTTTGAAAACAAGCTGCCTTCTTTCCACTATTGCAGGATGTTTTTTGACTCACCCTGAATGTCTTATTAAACCAATACTATTTTTGAAGACATCGTAGGTATTACATCTTGTCGTGCGAGTGCAACAATGTCGTAAGTGACATTTTGGCGAAATTTACTTTTTTATCGTATCTACCACTTACGATGTTCTTGCACTGTGTTTCCTGTCTATTTTCAAGTTTTCTTAGTGCAATAATAACGTATCTGCCACATACGTTGTTGTTGCACTCTGATTTCTCGTATTTTCTCAAGTTTTCTCAGTGCAATAATAACTAATCTGCCACATACGTTGTTGTTGCACTCATTAGATTGGTTAGTGCAGATACGTTATCTAAAAATGTCAATATCTTTTCAAATACTTATATGTTTATGACACAATGTTCAATTTATATTATCAAAGAAAACAATCTTTATACTTCCATAACATTATATTTTTACTCAAAAACACAATAAGTATGAAAAACATAAAAATGCTTCTCCTGCAAATACAACAAAATGCAGATACGTTATTGTGGCACTCGCACGACAATCTGGGATATCCCACATTTCACTTACAATTATGAAGCTCCGAGATCTGAAGAAAACACTTTATTCACAAAAAAATATAATTTGATAAAAATTTATTCAAAATCTTGTGTACAATAACAAAATCAATATAGTACAGTTTGACAAAAAAATGCTCAGTACTCAATTTTTCGGACAATTTCAGAAATATCTTTACAAATTATCTCTATTATCAGACAACAACAAAATATCTTTACAAATTATCTCTATTATCAGACAACAACAAAATCGACCAAAATATATAAATAAAATAGCAAATTGTAAATCTACAAATTAAATACAGTTGTGATACATTTAGGACAACACTATTCTGAAAAGGCAACATTCTAATGCAAATAATTACATATGAAGAGTTTCGTTTCCAAAAAGGAGCTAACTCACTATAAGTGAAATAGGAGAA
This sequence comes from Ophiura sarsii, assembly GCA_035610835.1. Classification (NCBI taxonomy): domain Eukaryota; kingdom Metazoa; phylum Echinodermata; class Ophiuroidea; order Amphilepidida; family Ophiuridae; genus Ophiura; species Ophiura sarsii. The sequence goes on from CM069448.1 coordinate 69,027,583, forward strand.
AGCGATGTTTTTTTCAAAATGAGGATGTTGCACTTCATAGCCAAGTTATACTAGTATGGAAAAACCTAGTCTGGAAAAAAATATGGGAACAGTTTTCCTTTTGTTTTCTCAAATTTGCGTTCAACAGACTTACTAGGTTCTTCCAGATTACAGGAGAGATATTAAGATATTAAGATATATAAAGTAACAGGAAAAGAAACATTCTCTATTGTCAAGCAAAATCTCCAATGTCAATATTACCGACTTTCAAATTATTTTGCTAATAATCACATTCCATTTAACATAATAATGCAACAAAAATGTACATCGGTAAGTTAATTTATCTTTCAGACTGCATAATTACTCGCCATTACATACACCTAACACAAAAAGTCCCTGACCAGGCGCTTTGATGTTGGCTAATCCAAAATCATTAATAGGTAAATGAGCAAATTTCTTCTCCATAGTTTGATACCTCATTCATAAAGAGCGAATGGATACTTTTAAAGTTATGATGATTTCAAGAACCACAAGTAACGACAACAAAGTTGCACTAGAATTGGTTTTCTATGGGATATCATTGATTTGTGTTGTCCCCTGTGTGCTATCTCAACCAGTCAGGTATGGGGATGAATGGGTAGATAGGGAGTCGGTACACGCACATTTTCAATGCGTAATCACACACTAAGCAAGGATATCCCATTGAAACCCAATTTTAGTGCAAGAATTTGTTTGGTAGTTGTGGTCGATTAAATAATCATAACATCAACAATATCCACTCGATTTTTACGAATGAGGTATCAAACTACGGAGAAGAAATTTGCTCATGACATGTATATCTCAGATTTTTCGTACCGATTATTGATTTTGGATTAGCCAACATCAAAGCACCTGGTCAGGGACTTTTTGTGTTAGGTGTATATCTTTACACTCAATCACTAACAGCAGAGTTCCAATTGTTTCCCCCAACTGGACAGAGATCTTCTTCATGGTTGCTGATAAAAAGGGTTTCATTTTGCTAAACAAAGTTGTATGACATCTGAATTTCAGAATGAGGTTAAACTTTACCAAAGTCCAACCCCTGTCTAAAGCAATGGAAGAGTCAGATTTCAAAATCATAGACTTAACATATAGGAAGCACTAGAATTCATAAACCGTTGTTCCACAGCGTTTCTCATAAAACGCACCCTCAAACCATCTTCAATGGCAAGCCTTTATACAGATTTTGGCACATGATTTTTGTATACTTGGAAAGTTGTTGGAAACTAGTTATCTTTTCAAAACAGCGAATTTGTTGATTTGTTTGCAAAATCATATAGCCAAGCTATAGCCAATTTACAAAATAAATGATTGAATGTTATTTACTGAAAAGCTTACTAACCATACAGTTTTAATGTTTAATAAAAGTCTCAAGGGGATTTAGAGACAAGTTTTACTGAGACACCCTATACTTTCACAAAAAATATTAAACAAAATGAACAGCATTGTATTTCGCAAATAAATTCACTTATATCCTCATCATCATATCATCAATAACATCGCAATAATATCAGTTAGTATCAAAATTAACTATATTTTCAAAAATAGTATTTATAGTACATCTTTATTTGACACTTATAATTAAATACAAAATATTGGTCAATTTTTTACATAATAATTGTGCACATAAAATAAAATCATGATCCAGTCCAATTTAGAAATACAATAAAAAATGTTGGCCCTCCACTGTATAATTGGATCGCTTGCATCAGTCTTCCCTGATACTGTAAAGTGGAAATTTTTGTGCTACATTTATTTTCACACTTTTCACGAAGCAGCTATACCACAGAAATTATGACACGCCTATATATTTCTTGTGCGTATAGGTCTATGTGATGAGGTTACAAATCGCAAATTTTTAAAACGTGAAAAACAATTGAAAAATTGGCAAATCGCGAACATTTAATCGCACAAAAATTACCAGTTACACAGTACCAGAGCAAATCACTTTTCCCCATCACAATTGATTGACATTTTGGTATTAGAAGAAAGTCCATGTTTTTCTCAATACCTCTGCAAAATGTTACATTAAACAGATGTTTCTGCTCGATTCTACCGGTGAAAATATAGTGAAATTTCACCAAATGTGGTAACCCACCCACGCCTCAAAGAAGAATTCTTGTGCAGTCCAGCATGCACCACTACGGTGCCAACAAGAATTTCCTCTAAAACAACACGAGTGCAACACATGTGTTTAACTAATAACGGCTGGAGATCATCTGACTTCCACCTTCATGATACACCCATGGTAGGGCCTACAGATAGGCATCTTTAGCCACAGATATTCTAGGATAAGACAGTATTTATGGTGTACCTCCATGTAATCTAAAAACACCATATGATGGGCCCTGATATGGTCACCCGGCTTTACAGTGAATGGCAAACTATTTTGGAATAATTTTTTTAATACCCTTCACAACATGCATTTTACAGTGTATGTATTACAAAACAAGGTGCATTCTTAAACAGCTAAGAAAGTTTAAGCAATCTCATTGGTTCTCAGAGAAATCGGCGACATCTCTATGAGACAATAGAACACGGGGAGGTGGGGCTTACGTTTTAACTGTGCGTCCGACCTTCACAATACGTGGTTTGCTCCATAGCGCGCACTTCTGCAGTGCGTCTTTGGCGCCTTTCATGCGTTTATGCCGGCGCCGCGACGCTTACGCATGGTTTACTCTTCGCATGGGATTGGTTGGAATGTTTGTGGGTTATTCGATCCTAGCAGGGGTAAAAGTGGTCAAATGTGGACAATAAAATGTACTTATTTCTTTGATAAATGTCTTAAGTATGATTGTTTAAGAATGAGAATGAAGGTATTGTTTTTAGACCGTACCTGTGTTATATTGTCTGACATAAATGCGTTCGGTAGTATTAATTTTTGGGTAGAATAACTCCGCCTGCGGCGTCGTTGTTCTACTTAAAATAATACTATCGTCCGCATTTATGTCAGACAATATAACATGGGTACGGTCTAAAAACAATACCTTTATTCTCTAATCATATTACAAGATATATAAAGGGTATTAAAGAATTATGCCGTTTTTTCTTCTTAAAAAGTATAATGATCTTAATGTGCTATATTTGGACAATAAAACTATATACACTACAAATCAATGCTCAATATGTTTATATTATGCTAATTTATAGGATCTACAAAAAAAGTAAAACCCCCTCTTTTGTGATTCCCGTGTAGACTTTGGCGTACACACAAATCTATATCCGACTATCTTTAAAGGGGCATTGAGAGATACGTATGGGAGTGCGCATTCGGAAGCTATGCATCGTTTTACTCACTGACTTTCGCGGCAAATCTCAACCCAGAAGTGCCGTTATTTGCTTAGTTTGGCATGAAGGCGATGTCGGAATTGTATGACATTTTGGATTTGGGCTATGTTGATGATTATCTTTACGTTATTTGTTCATTTAGTATATCGATACATCTCTCAATGCCCCTTTAAAAGATCTGTTATAAATCAATAAACTACCAAATTGGGAGACAATACTTACAGAGGTATAGCTTAATGAATTTATGAGAAAGCCAACTAAATTATTTAAAAAGGTCACAATTTACCAATTTGATTTTATTATTATCATCTACCCAACTTGTTTCAATTTAAAATTTGATTTTTCATATTTCAAGCAATTATACAACCATTAGGAGTTTAGCTCTGCATTGACTTTAGGAAAGATATCTCCTCGTTGGCTTTAACAATATGGATTTACCATTGCCAGCAATGGTAAATTATCATACATTAAAAGAGAGGGAGAGAGAGAGGCAGAAATCACTCTTTCCTCCAAAAGTATGCACCGTATTGAAAAGGAATGCTCAAAAGGTGAAAATAAGGCACATCTGGTATCTGTTTTTGGTTCATATACAATGTGAATATCAATTGGTGGTGGACCATTTGAACAAATACAAAATAACACACAATTTTAAAATCAACAAATTGCAACCAGTTGCAGACCATTTTTGCCTTCTTCTTCAACTTCTACAGCCATAGTGTCATGATTTCACACCACTTCATAGAAAGTGTAAACCATTTGAATTGATTAGTTCTTTCTCAAGGTTATGGTTATGAAAAATAGATACAATTTTAATTAATTTCACCTGCAAAATTTTCCTTAATTCTTTAGAATATGTGTTGCTAGCATTTGGATGTCTTTTTGCATTCAGAATGTCAAGGTAAACTTTTAAGATAGTCTTATTTTAAGTTGAGTTTTTTAACATCTTCTTAACAAATAGCATAACTAAAATATTACAATTGAAGTTGTAGTTACATTATCGAATCCTTTCAATTATTAAAGCTTAAGCTCTTTTCCCTTAAGCCCTTTTCCCTATAATTTACCAAACATATTCATGCCATGATAATACTTAAAAATCCTTGCTTAAATGTACATTTTTATATAGGTGATGCAGAAACAAACCTTTTGAGGCAATTCAATTCAAAAATATTATTAAATATAAGAACAAATCTAGATCCTTTTCAGAGTTGGAATTGGAGCAGAATATTTACTTGCAAAACACTGATCATGTGATGGTAGGTCATAACAAATGGTGGATAAGTTATAACAAGCCCCTGCCACTACACGCTTGCATGTCATTTCCGATAATGAAGCTTCCAGTGTGCTAGCGCCCTCATAACAAGAGTCACATCACACGTCTTGCTTAAATTGTCATTGATCAGAATGAAGCTTCCTGTGTGCTAGCGCCCTCATAACAAGAGTCACATCACACGTCTTGCTTGTCATTACTCAGAATGACGCTTCCTGTGTGCTAGCGCCCTCACAACAAGAGTCACATCACACGTCTTGCTTGTTATCACATCACACGTCTTGCTTGTTATTGATCAGAATGAAGCTTCCAGTGTGCTAGTGCCCTCATAACAAGAATCACATCACACATCTTGCTTGTCATTGCCGATAATGAAGCTTCCAGTGTGCTAGCGCCCTCTCATAGCAAGAGTTTACATCACACGTCTTGCTTGTCATTGCCGGGAATGAAGCTTCCTGTGTGCTAGCGCCCTCTCATAACAAGAATCACATCACACATCTTGCTTGTCATTGCCGATAATGAAGCTTCCAGTGTGCTAGCGCCCTCTCATAGCAAGAGTTTACATCACACGTCTTGCTTGTCATTGCCGGGAATGAAGCTTCCTGTGTGCTAGCGCCCTCTCATAACAAGAGTCACATCACACGTCTTGCTTGTCATTGCCGGGAATGAAGCTTCCTGTGTGCTAGCGCCCTCATAACAAGAGTCACATCACACGTCTTGCTTGTCATTGCCGGGAATGAAGCTTCCAGTGTGCTAGCGCCCTCATAACAAGAGTCACATCACACGTCTTGCTTGTCATTGCCGGGAATGAAGCTTCCTGTGTGCTAGCGCCCTCTCATAACAAGAGTCACATCACACGTCTTGCTTGTCATTGCCGGGAATGAAGCTTCCTGTGTGCTAGCGCCCTCATAACAAGAGTCACATCACACGTCTTGCTTGTCATTGCCGATAATGAAGCTTCCAGTGTGCTAGCGCCCTCTCATAGCAAGAGTTTACATCACACGTCTTGCTTGTCATTGCCGATAATGAAGCTTCCTGTGTGCTAGCGCCCTCTCATAACAAGAGTCACATCACACGTCTTGCTTGTCATTGCCGGGAATGAAGCTTCCAGTGTGCTAGCGCCCTCATAACAAGAGTCACATCACACGTCTTGCTTGTCATTGCCGATAATGAAGCTTCCAGTGTGCTAGTGCCCTCATAACAAGAGTCACATCACACGTCTTGCTTGTCATTGCCGATAATGAAGCTTCCAGTGTGCTAGTGCCCTCATAACAAGAATCACATCACACGTCTTGCTTGTCATTGCCGGGAATGAAGCTTCCTGTGTGCTAGCGCCCTCTCATAACAAGAGTCACATCACACGTCTTGCTTGTCATTGCCGATAGTGAAGCTTCCAGTGTGCTAGCGCCCTCATAACAAGAGTCACATCACACGTCTTGAGGCCCCAGCAAGATCTTGATCATTTTGCAAAGAATAGCGCCACTTCCATGCAGTTACTATATACTCAATAGTCACATATGCCTTATTTGGAAGGCTCTTATTGTTGTGGTTTGAATTTCCCCTCCCCTCCCCTAAGTATACACTCCATGGCTGTGCAAGTGTCTCCTCTTTTGAAGGTAAGGTTGCTGGGTCAAGATGTTCAAGATGTGATGCCCTCTTAATGCTGGGTAAAGAAGCCATGATGGCATTGGCATCGTTAGCTATATTCTGACATGACTCTGAAAAGGTACCTATAATTTGACTGACAATATGACAAGACACCAATATTCAACTTTTACTGCTAATAGTGTTGAACAACAGTGACCCATCACATTAAAACCAACCAGTTGTTTGGGCTCTAACCATATTTGCAGGAAAAGGCAACAGATGAGAAAATCTTGAACCCCCCCCCCCCCTAGATATTGAAACCTCTCACGCTGCGTAAAACCTGTTTTGTGTCTGATATCAATATGTAAGGTATCATTCAGCAAGCTGCCAATTTTGTTTGTTTTGCCAACTTCAAATCTCATTTTTCATTTCTTCTCAAAAACAACCGCTAGGTTTTGATGTGATGGGTCAAACATGTATATACACAAAATAGGTAACACGCCTAGAAACAGCAAAATCAAATTATATAATTATGTCATCAACAACGTCTTCAAAATAATCCTGTACATTCATCATGGCTTGAATTGCATAGTTCAGTACTCAGTGATCAGATATGCATAATATGGAAAGTGAAATGAAAAACTTATTGCAACAGAACTGTTCATATTTACATTGAAAGTAATGGTCATTGACAAACGTCAATAGTAAGGTGTTCCATGCTTGCAAGAAAGTAATCGGTAATTTTTTGAGAAAGCAACGTCAGTTTGTGAATCACTGTCCATTGACGCTTTCCATGCGGCAGGCGACTGCAGACGACATTCCAAATGTTCACAAAATGTTTCAAAAATGTCAAAATTATTGAATTTCATCACCATATTCGGAATCACCATGATAAATGCATTAAAATAAGTATAAACATGCCTAGTATTGGTACAGTAATCCTTGAATTAGACTTTGAAATTTGGGAAAGATTTCCGAAAAATCTGTTTCGTTTAATGGTAAAACCAATAGCCGCATGGAAAGTGTAAAAACCTAAGTTGACTGATACCATTTGTGGCAAAATTGAAAACATTTGACCATATACCGTATACCTTGAGATACATTGTACTTTATTCCTTTATGATACAATCAAGCTATCGTTTATCAACACGTAATTTGCTCAATGGAGATTAAAACCTATCTATACTGTCAAATATTTTTTAATTTTGCAACACTGGATTTCAGTGAGCATTCTTTGATTGATTTGATGGACAATACAGGGTGGTTCAATAAAACGGTGACAGTTTTTTGAAGCCATTTTTTTTAAAATTCTGTAGATTTAAAAAAATCTTATTCAATATTCATCAAGTATATGATCTTGACCATCTTGCTGAAAATATTGTTACAAATAACCTTACGGTTGCAAAATAACAGCTATATGAACAAAGTATGTCCCATTTCCCTCTGTCCACGGGTACGGATTTCGCGATGTTACATTGAATACTGAATGATGAATTGCATGCAAGTAATCTAAGATTTGAAGATCCCGCCAGGTGAAACCAGTGTAATTGTTAACATCTTAACTATCTATTCAGGTGTGAAATCAATACGTAATAATAATACCACGAGTGACCCTGATTAGAATGATTGATTTTCATAGATTGGAAGTGTAATTGTCTATGCTCTATGCCTTAAAAGTGACGATGTCATTTAATGTTATCTTGCTGGTCATTTCCCGTAGACTTACCCGTGGACAAAGAGATTTTGGAGACATTCTCTTCAAATAGCTATCATTTTGCCGCCATAGCATTATTATTTGGCTCTGTTACGGTTAGTTTACAGTGGTGTTACACAAAATAGCACAATGGCAAGAAAATTCTCCTGTTTACTCCATTCATGTCATCTTTCCATTTTTGTCTTTGAGGACTTATATTGGCCCTATAACTAATCATCATTAAATGTGCAGTCACATTCCATTTTCATTATGTATACTCGGTTTCATGGTTCTAAATTTGCCTTGTGTGAAATCGCTTTGGCAGTTGGATTCATTTAAGGCAATATTTATGTTACAAAAAAACAGTTCTGAGTATAACATATTCTAATATAAACTAGCAAATTGGAATGTTAATTCAAACATGATTGATATCTTATGCAATTCTGATAAAGTCACAAAAAAATGTAGATGGTAAAAAAAGCAGACCACAATCCACCTTAAACTATCCTGTGGTTAAATACCTATAATAAATGGTCCAATCCCTTGATGTTGTAGGTGGTGCTAGGGGCAAGTATAAAAAAAAGTTCTACAGGCAGATACAGCCCTTTTATGGCAAAAGGATGTATCTTATATGTATTTTCCTAATGATATACTTCCTTTTAACATGGATTGTGTTAACGTGGTTCAATAATCCTCACTTAGGAAAAGGTTGCAACTTGTAAAGACAATAAAAGTAATATACTGCCTTTTACCACTACATGATTTATGGAGAAAAAACCTAACTTTGATCATGTTAAAAGGAAGTATACTGTTAGAAAAATACATGTAAGATACATTCTTTTGCCATAAAAGGGCTGAGAAGGACCACTCAGGTAGGGTTGTTAGTTTTTATTTCAACATTTTACAGAAAGTTTCAGTAAATGTTCAAAATTTTCAAAAAAAAATTCAATTATCTTTTATACAATTTTCCCAAAATGTTCAAAATTATTTGAAAAACTTTCAACATTTCAAAAACTTTCAAAGCAAATTAATGAAACAATAACACCTATCTTAAATGTGAAAAAAAAATATTGGTTAGTCCGGCCTGTAGGACAGGTTACCATTCCTAGACCTAAGAAATGTAGAAATATGGTCCAATCGATTGTTGTGGTTAGAGGGTGTCTCCATCACCAAGGCCATCATGGTCATGTTTAGAGTTAAAGCTGAGAACAGGTTCTTCCATGTCGTCCCGTGGTTTACCTTTGGGCTTCCAGATGCTATTTGAGGGTGTACTTCTGTAAGAAATTTAAGATTGATAACAAAAACTATTAAAATATGCATGGTACCCCTATGTTCCACTGCCTAATCACTTTGCGATTTAGCAATTGGCCGGTCATAAATTCTCCAATTCCCAGATTAGGCAGACCAGTGGTCGGTCATACCATCAAGCATGATGTCCAAGCATTGTGTTCCACTGGCCTCATCACTTGTATACTGGCGATTTAGCAATTGGCCGGTCATAAATTCTCCAATTCCCGGATTAGGCAGGCCAGTGGTGATGCTCTAATGCCCTTTTTAGATGTAAATACCACACATGGCTTTGCTAGTCAACAATGACAGCAGATTAACAGCCTGATGCCCTTGGGGTCTTTGGTCTGTAATACAAATGTGCTAAGGCAGTGGAATGTATACACAAGCTACGAAAGCTTATAATTACATTTATATTCTATTTGACTATAAATGGCATTTAGATTGACCAGGCAGAAGGTGTTTCTAGTCTCAAAAAATTGAGGATAGTGGGGTGTAGAGAGGAAGTGTGGTGTGTTTTGATGGGGCAATTTCCCCAGGTCTGTGCTCCATTGAGGTGTGCAGCTGATGTGTGTGCTCCTATTGTATGAGGCTATTCGTATGCGGTAAATACTAAAAGCTATGATATGAGGCTATTCATATGCGGTAAATACTAAAAGCTATGATATGAGGCTATTCATATGCGGCAAATACCAAAAGCAGGTGGATCCAGGATTAAATATGTCTCATGGTTGACCGTGTGGGCTGGGGCAGGGGGATATATCTCATATCTGCCCATTGTTGAGATTTGGTTCACAGTATAGCGCACTCTATCAATTCTTCAACCGGAAGTTAAGCGTAAACTGTCAATCATTCGTTGTGAATGAATATTCAGCCATGACTTTTCATGACCTCACACGATGTGATCGTCGCGATCCAGCGTCCTTCCCAATTAACTGATCTGATTACAATATTCATAAAATGCAAATAACGCCACGCGCCTCCTCTGTCACTGTCAGACGAAGCCATCCACAAATTTGTATTTTGTTCCACGTAAAATTAATTTCAAATAACCAATTCTGAATGTTTCGTGCCATATAAGAACTGAATTCTGATATCATCAAAGCAAATCAGTTCTACTCTAAATCACAATCAGCTTTTTTTGACCATTGATGTACTATTTTTGTGCCACAAATCATGTTTTGAGCTGAAAAAACCCACCACGTCTTAGGTCGTCTGGTTTGCTACGACCATGATAGTGCGCCCCCTATAAAACCTTCACCCCATGAATTTGTGCATAGTAGACGGGAACTTTGCCTTCGAGATACTTGTCCCATAGTTATATAGTCTCTGGCTGAGGTTTTTCCAGTCCGGCATTCTGAAGTTATCATTCAAATCAGAAGGAGGAGTAGACAGTTTGGGTTTTCCCACCCATCCCATCCAAAAACATGGGTTGCAGGTGGTTCATATACAGGGTGTCTCAGAAAAAATTACAACGCACCTTTAGAGGATTGTAACTTTCGGAATAAGTGTCAGAATAGAACAACTCAAACAACAAAATAAAGGCAAAATAGTTTGCTATACTTTAAAGAAAAGCGGATGTGATTCGGTTCAGTAATTCCAGAGAAATTAGCAATTACGTAACATGAGTCTGGGAACACTTCCATCCAAGTTGGCTCATATTGAGTGATTCAGACAGCACATACATAAAATCAATACTTCTCTAACAAATGACATGGATTAACGTGTTTTTATGGTTCTAGATTTTATTTTATGCCAGATGATACCAAAGTTTAACATAAAATATAAAATAAAAGTTGTCTAGATTATTGTCATCACATGTTATACTTAAGAACAGTAAAATTTAAAATTTGTAGGATAAGTTCAATCTTTTAATAACAATTGGAAACAACATTATAGAATTTTAGTAAATATGAACATTGTCGTTATTAAACCAAGTTCAAGATCTACACCGCGCATACAAATCATCAAGCTTCTAGTCTTCACATTTGCAACTTGAAAGCTGAAATCATGTGTTTTATAAAATTGTCGCCAATTTTGTGCATGATGGTGAAATTATTAGTATCGCAATTGAAAACAAAATAAGTGTTTTGTTGAGTTGTATTGTTTTTGGTTTTCTGGGTGTTATGAGTGTTATGATCAATTATTCAGTATTCTTAGATCACAAATTGAACTTTTTTTATCATAGTATTAAACAGTGCTGGCTAATTGAACAGTAATAAGTAAGTAGCCAGCCGCGCAAGTGAAAATCTGTCAAAATATGCAAACTTGGATGGAAGTGTTCCGTGACTACTCTTACGTAATCACAGATATCTCCATAATTACTTAACAAAATTAAACGCTGTTTTCTTCCAATTGTAAAAAACTAATTTGGCCTCATTTTACCGTTTGAATTGTAAAATTCAGACACTTAATTAGGAAGTTATGATCGCCTAATGGTGCATTGTAATTTTTTTTGAGACACCCTGTAGTGTATGCTTATGAATGGGAACAGTGGATGTGCTTTAAATGGGTACTTTTAGCCAGGGCTGTGGGCTACTATTTGACACATTTGGGGTGTTGGGACAAGGGCAATGTGGATACGAATTTAACAGGTACTTTTTGCCACCGCAGTGGGCAACTGTTCCATCACATTAGGGTGTGTGACAATGGAAACGCAGGTATGTTTAAAACGGGTGGTTTTTGCCACCGCAGTAGTCAACTAGTAGTCTGTCACATTAGTGCTTTAATGATCACAATGGTTGTGAATGTGCTTTAAACCTGTTGGGACTTATTGCCACCGCAGTGGGCAACTAGTCGGTCACATAGGTGGTTTGTGATAATGGTAATGTGGATATGCTTTAAAACAGGTACTTTTTGCCACCGCTGTGGGTAACTTGTCTTTCACTTTAGTGCTAAAAAGGTGACACAGGTATTGTCAAATGATAAACCCGTAGTACTTTTTGCCACCGCAGTGGGCAACTAGTCTGTCACATTAAGGGTTGTGACAATGGCAAGGTGGATATGTTTTAAAACAGGAATACTTTTTGCCACTGCAGTGGACAAATAGTCGGATTAGTGCTCTATTGAACCTGTAAGTACTTGTTGCCTGGGCAGTGGGCAACTTTGTCCTGCTAATGCTTTGTGATAATAAATGGGAAATGGAATACGCCTTAAAGTCTTACATTTGAAGATACTCTGTGGAAAGTGGGCTGCAATCAGAACAACAATTATACTTGAGTCATTTGCTGCTTAATTGTATTATTTATGCTCATTCCAACAGATAATGATGGCTGCTTGGAAAACGAGAAGGGACCAACCAGAGTGAAATAAGAGCATACATCAAAATGAAGGAATTAGCGGGCATCACGATGAAATGGATGTTTTCGGATCAAGTTAACTACCTGGCAGAAATCGGAGAGGACAACTGGTGTTTGGACAGAGGAATTGGTAATTTTTGTGTGATCACTTTTTTCGAGCTAGAGCAATTTCATAAATTTGTGCTTGGTTTTTAATTTGCTATTTTTTAGATTTCCTACATATAGAACCGCACACAAAATGAAAGATTTTCACTCATTCTTTATTTCAAGGTAGCTTGGAGATAATCAAATTATTTTGATAGGGGTGTGCTGCCTGACGAGGAGCGAAATCCTGACACACTATGAGGGGTGCTTTTTTACCTCAAAAATGGCGGATTTGAATTGGACTGAGGTTTATTTTGCAATTCTCATAATTTGGGACCCATGCATGTTCATGTTTTGTTGTGATTTGGGACCCCACGTTTAGGAAACGTTGGCAATGACGTGACCCATTAGAGCGGGACATACCCATACATGTGAGTACCCCCACCCTCCCCCCGCCCTGGACTATTTCCCATAAGTCTTATCAACTGACCTTGATCTCCTTCTTCGTACTACTACAATTACTGCAACAATGATGAGAACACATACGATGCCTAGTATTAGTCCTCCAATGAACATCCCAGCACCACCTGATCCTGAAATGCAAAATTGAGAAATGAAAAATAAATATACGATTTAAAAAAAATTATCATTAGGCATAGTAAAAAAAATGACATGTTTCCCGTCCGGACTTTTTAAAAAAAGGAGGAGGGAGGGTCTTACTATTTACTATTTTCCCATTTTTTGCTATTTTTTTCAAGATGGCCGCCAAGTCGAAAGTGACCAACTGACTGTGTTGCAGACACTCCTAAACAGGATTTTCCACTCTAATTGCCAGAGGAATACAAATATGAAAAGGTTTACCTAATATATACACACGCGAATTCTACCCCGCGATCGATCGTGACGGAACCCCCGCGTTGTGTGGTGGCATATAAACCCAATTTTCAGTGGTATGCACTTACCGTCCAGGCTACATTTGACGTCTTAGAAAATGTCACTTGGGCTTAGCAAATACTTCAGAGTTACAAATATAATTCAAACATGAAAATCGGTGGATTACATCGTCGTCAAATTGTATTTGAAGAAAATGGTGTGGTCGGAAAAAAACATGATTCGGCGACATTGTTTTGATAACGTCACGAGGTCTCGCGATATTTTGCGAGAATTCACGTTGATTCGGCGACATTGTTTTGATAACGTCACGAGGTCTCGCGATATTTTGCGAGAATTCACGTTAAACGTGAATTCTCGCAAAATATCGCGCACATGTGCGCGATATTTTGACAGTATTTTGACAGTACTTGACAGTTGTTGAAGAGACACAGGTGGTACACACAAAGGAAGTCGATATCTTAATCCGTTTAGACGACATGTTTTCACAAATTTTCATTTTCGCACCTCAGATAATGCGCTGTTTTTCTGCTTCCGTTTTTCGGTTTTAAAAATAAGGTAGGTAGAAATGCTCTGTAGGAAAACGTATTACTGATAATCTTATTTGCAAACGTTTTACCTTTGCGGTGTTCAAGAAATATTTTTATGTGAACTATTCGCTGCTGTGACACAGTTTTATCGGCTTTGAAACCAGGGGCTATTTCATTTGGTTGAATCATAGATCCAACCAAATGTAGTTAGTTGTACCTAATATATAGAGCCAAGTACACATTGTTTCTTTATGTTTTCGTCATTTTTCAGGTTGAATGAGGAACAAAACACCATTGATCGAAAGGATGTAGGCCCGGATGTAGGCCTACATGTGTCGGTCCCCTAATTGCAAGCAATTGCTACGTGAAGTTAGGTATATCGGTACTCCCCATGGTACTATTTGAGAAGCCATGTCAATAATTCTGTGTCATGTATGGCATGAACATGCTATGAAATGATACAGCATTTCTATTACACCTACCATTCCTATGGGCAAAGGATCAACCACTAAAAAAAATAATAATAATTAAAAAAAAATTAAAATTAAAAAAAAAATCTTTTTTTTTGTTACAGAATTTTCGGAAATAGTAAATAGTAAAAAATAGGAGGCGGACGGCCAAAAAGGAGGCGGGCGGGGACGGGAAACATGTTTATTTTTTTACTAGGCCTTAGGCCAATAAAAAAAAATTTGGTTGCCCTCCAGGGAGAACAAAAAATTGTGGGTTGGTCGGTAGGTATGTTTTTCTTCTTCTTCCCCCCACCCCCCCCCCCCCCCAGTGTGTACAAAATATAGTGGGCGTACAGTCCGGTGATGTGAATATTTTGATGAGTTTTCTGCGCAATATTTTTGACTTACATTTGATAAATTGGACTTCAAAACATTTCATAAAATTTATTTCTACATCTTTGAGACAAAATATGTCCAAAATTATGAATTTTTCGGAGTTAAAAAATATTTTTAAAAAAAATTAATTTAAAAAAAAAAAGCTTTTTCGGTCGGTCGAACATTTTTATTTTTTTTGCCTTATATTCATCAAATTGTTTTGAGGCAAGGGAATAGTATGATGTGGAGCAAAAGTTGCTATCATAATTCTATGGACAAAATTTCAAATAAGCAGAGCATATTATGTTCTGTGATTTTGGTTGAATAATGTCCAAGAGCATTTTGACAGTCACGATATTCATACCAGTGAATTTCCTGGTTAACATTTTGAAAGACAGTTTTTGTTTTGTTATCGTTAAGTTGTTTACTAGAACCACATAGTGGTTACTAATCATACTATCAACTGGGACAACAAATCAGCAGGTGGCTTAAAGAGGCAATCTGGATCTGGAGTAGGGGGAACACACTCAACAAAGATGAGGGGATAACACACTACACAAAAAAATCTACGATCAACTCATCGGAGCTACGCCCTCTACAATGGCATCATTTAGCGACAGGAAATCATTAATTCCTGCCACTAAACAGAATTGCCAGTTTGACAAAGCTGCTGCTAGTTTAGCAATGAAACATAACTAATGTGGTCGAGTAAGCTATTCACTATTTATTGGATTTGTACACAACAAAATCAAATCACAGATGTTTATAATAACAATTAATCTAAATGAACTTATTCAAAAGATGCACCAAAAAACTTTTTTCTTCAAAACTTGACAAAGCATTTTTTTTTTAAGATTTAAATTTTACCCAATTTGTCAAAATATTGCTATTTTCTGCTTGAAATGAATAAGTTTGCTTGAATACAATTGCTTTTAAACTATTATCACACTAGAAACATTTATTAGTCAAATTGACCTTTACTAATTTTGTCTTGTCATGAACCACGGCCTGTCAGTAATATTAAAAGAATTGGGTTGCTTGTCTAAATAATTCTGAGTTGCTCATGCACTAGGGTTGCCGGCACGTTTTTGTTTTCCAGCTTTGCAGACGGCCCATGGTTAAAGTTTTTAAACCAATCCAGAGTTAGGATTCGCCAGCCCGCGAAATTTGCTTTGTTGTCCAGTCAGGCATATCTCGTCCGGTTTGGCCCCTTTTCCCTTGTTTCCGTGGCAGGTCATATCGTATTCTGATTGCAAACCAGAAGGATCAACAAATTCCCCACCCACCCACCCTCGTTATTACAAGAGGTCGTTGTTTTATACTCACAGTGCAGTTTGGTATACACTTTTTTCTGGTTTGCAGCGGAATAACGCTTCACATAAAAAAAATTGTGTACATGATCTTATTGCAATCCTAGTGTCTGGCAGCAAAAGTCAGAAAAGAAAAAAAAAAAAAAAAAAAAAAAAAAAAGGAATATCGGATGGCATCACATACCTGAACTACTCCCGCCTGTGGCTTTGGAATTGCTAGACTTGAGACTTCCTGCAACAATGTGACAAGAAATAAAACAAATATTTAAGAGAATACTTCTACTTGACCCATCAAGTTAAAATGGACATGTTGGAGGCCCAAGTCAATTCTGAGTTCTTGGTATCACTTGAAAGAGAACATTAAAAGCTTTGAAATGATACCGTGTTGAAGGTAATCTGACTTTGTAATCACAAGATATGAATTGAAGAAGCATATTTTTGTCTATTATTTTCTTTATATTTCGCCAATATATTTGGTGAAATATCTCAAAACTGTGTTTGCCGACAACATGTCCTTTTTGATGCGACTGGTCACATATTATATCATCAACCACATCACATACTGTGTTGCTTGATTTGACTGGGGTTTTGAAAAATAATAATTTCACATACAGACCTATAAATTTTGAAATTGTATAAATAAAAACGAATCTTTTGTTGATGAAAAGATTAACATGCAGATTTCAGCAAAATAATAACTTTCAAATGTTTTCTTCATCGAGCGATATGATTGACGCCAGTTATACCAGTATTTTACAATAATAATAATAATAATAATACACGGCATTTATTCAAGCGCTTGATACGCAAGATCTCCAAGCGCTTTTCAAGATAAACACAATAGATAATTACAAGATAATATACAAAATTGCCCACAAAATATGTTACAAAACTTAATAACTACAGACATTGAACCAAAGCGAATTTTCAAATAGAAGCTAGTAAAAGACCAGTGAACCAGCATCTAATCATAATATGAAAAATAGAGTACAGATAAAAAATTTAAAAGGCACAAAATATTTAAAAATCATCATAATATTTAAAAAGTCATCACATTTAAAAATGATGATAGATCTATGCAACAGCTTGTTTGTTGTTTTGTCTTCTAATAGCTTCCAATGGCATCAAAGAGATTCCAATAGCATCCAGTATACAAATATTGAATGCCCGAGAATGTGATAGTATACAGATACAACATGGTATAGAGGGAAGTAGTGTGAATTACTGGCCCCTCGGTGTTGGATGAGTGCGTCTACTTCCCGACGCGTAGCGGAGGGAAGTAGACGCACTCATCCAACACCGAGGGGCCAGTAATTCACACTTCCCGATATAAACCATGTTGTATTTGTTTTACTATACATCATAAATATTCATCACGAAATTATAAAAACTTACAACTAAATCCGTCTCTGACAGTTCCGCGAAACGACCAGCAGCAGACGACGCCATTTTGCATGTTTTGACAACAACAAAATAACCATGCTCGTCGCCAGAATGCAAAGTTCTATACAATGTGACGTGTATACGTTTGTTGAACTGTTTCGTTCAGGGGATGAGACTGTTTCGTTCAGGGGGGTGCGGTAGTTGCCTCCTAGGGCCCTAGGGGTGCGGTAGTACCCTTATTTTTTCCCCGCGTATGCGTCTTTCCCGTACGCGAGGAAGTAGGCTAAATACTGAAGTGCGTAGCTAACGGAATAGACCAATAGGAAACCGCGATTAGCTAATGAATATTTATGATGTATAATAGTAATACAAACTATATCACAAGGACAAATATGGATTTTTCCATTGCACGAGGCAAAAGCCGAGTGTAATGGAATAATCCAAATTGGACCGAGTGATATATTATAGTTTTACTATTGCAAAAGCAAATGGCATTCAATGTTTGTTCAATATCATGATATCACATTATTCTTTTCCAGCCATATAATGAGATTAAAAACTATCACATGGTTGATATCAAGCCTATCATGATATAATAGCTGTTATTACACCTCATAAATATTCATGAACTAATCAGGCCAATACCTATCACAAGTACTATTTCCCTACAACCTCATACCCAGAGTCACAATGAGGTGTAATAAAGCCAATACTACATGGTATGATCGGGGCAATAGGGCACACTATTTTCCCTCGGTACTGGCTACGGGCCTATCACCCCGAACCCGATAGGCCCGTAGCCAGTACCTGGGGAAAATAGTTTGCTCTATTTCCCCTCTACCATGTAGTATTCGAGTGCTTGGAGCGCAGATGTCTTAAATGCATTTTGTTAATTTTGAGATAAACGCGTTTGAAAACTAGAAACTCTGTGTCGGGCAATGGGGAATTTGAAGTTGCCATCCAATTTTCACCACCAAAAGATACATTTGCACTCTAGCTTATGTGTGCACTACTCGAGAGTCAAAGTGTTTTCATATTATGCAAAATCTCAAATTCATCAAAAATGCACTTAAGACATCTGCGCTCCAAGCACTCGAGTATATTATTATATAGGTTCAAATGGATTCAGCGAAGCTATTTTTAGCATGACAAAAAGTAAGCTACAGCCTTCATGCGCTCTACCCTAAAGTGACTTACTCTGACATTCTGGCATAATAGAATCCCATGTACACATGCCTGTACACAGTAAAGTAGCATTGCCAATCAGCTCATAGCCCTTTTTACAGGATAAATCTAATTTGTCATTGATTTCATAATACTCCTTTGATGGCTTCAAATATCCGTGCCGTAACTCTCCTGGAAAATCACACGCATCTGATGAGACAGAGAAGGAAAAAAAAGGTATACAGTTAGATGTGGCACCATGGGAGGGTTGAGGGGATTCAACTTAGGCCCCACCCCAAAAAAGGGTGTTTGCGTGCCCTCGGCCGACCGACCGTCTCTTATGGTCCCGACCGTGACGTTTTTAAAGGGGCATTGAGAGATACGTATGGGACTGCGCCCTCAATTATCCTGGAAATCAGGTTTTTTTGCATCAAAGTAATACTTAGGCATATACTAACTACCATCTGAAACAGTTTACCAACATTCGCCGTTTATCATATAAAATTTCATGATTTTCTTAGTTGCGATATGATCATATCGAAACTCAGGTGCTAAATTCGGAAGTTATGCATCGTTTTACTCCCGGACTTTCGCGGAAAATCTCAACCCGGAAGTGCCGTTATTTGCTTATTTTGGCATGAAGGCGATGTTGGAATTGTATGATATTTTGGATTTGGGCTATGTTGATGATTATCTTTACGTTATTTGCTCATTTAGTATATCGATACATCTCTCAATGCCCCTTTAACTCTTTTTTTCGTTGGTGAAAAAAAAATAATCATAAAAATGAAAGAAAAACATGTTTTGAAAACCACTTTTTTAACATTGAGATATTTGTCTTTTGCATATGTATTGTTATTTGTGAGTGTTCATATTGATACTTGATACAGGATTTAATTTTTTTTAATTTTAAATCCCACCTATCGACCCAACTTTTTTTGTTGCATCTATGGACAAGCAAACCATTTATTTTTTGAGCCTAATTATTAGCTTAATCAAAGGGATCAAAACCAGGAAGAGTATATAATGGGAGAGGAAATTTGATTCACAAAACAAGAGCCTCCAATATATGGGCATATGGGCAGGAGTACGCGCGATGTTTCTTGACAATGCCTATGATTGACAGCACGAAATGCCTTATAAGGGACATTGAGATGCGCGATGTGACACAAAAAATGTGGGCGCTTGCGCACTAGAGGCTTCAATCTGGGCAATGACAAGTGGCGTATAGTGGCACCGGCCTGTCAAAAACCATCTGGTAAGTCAATGCATAAATTTGTAATTTTTCTCTCATCAATTAAAATGTCACTACATTAACTTATGCACATGCATCTGGATTATAAAATGCGAATGGACAAATAACTGGAAAGTGCAAGAGTTTGTCATGCTGTTCAAATCAGGTGACCGCAAATAGTGCTCCAACAACAGAAAAAATTGCCCTCATCAGCCACATGAGTAAAAGGTGCTACTGATGATCAGCATCCAACGCCTGAAAGACAAACTACAATCTTGGAAATAAGTCCACTTCTTGGATAATGCATGTATATATATATTTCCAAGCTAGCTATTTGATTAATGCGTATTGTCTTTTTGAAAACAATTGCGTTCTGAAAAACCCTAAATCTTTTGAAAGCCAGTTCTTAACACCCTACTTTTTGGAGACAATCACTTCTTAAGACCCTATTTTTCATCAAAAATACATTCCGCTCCAATCCGAAGACCCCATTTTTGAGATCCTAGATGGCACAGCAGGCACACCCTACCCAATAAATAAGTTCAGTGCCCCCAGGGCTTTGCACATATAATAATTTCCCATACCATACCTTCGCTTCACCTAATAACTTATAATATCTGCAATGCAAATGCCTGCTTACCTTTACACATAACTGCTGCTTCAAACGTAGCACCATTACATCCATATGCCCCAGTCTTGTAGTCGCAATCTCTTAACCTAGTCTCCGTCCCAGTACAATTAACCTTCTGCCAATGCATCGTTACACTACCACTACGCGGCACCTCCAATCCTTTCATAGCCGAGCGGACTCCGCAATAGCCTAATTGTCTGCAGGCTACCGTGCCTTCTCTAGTACTCCAGTTATCCGAGCATACCGATCCCCACTGGTTATTGTATAGGATTTCCACCACACCTGTTGCGCGCGAATCTGGTGGACCACCAACTAGTCGGATGTCTGTAGGAAACAAAATAGATCATAATTTGATTAGTCCAGAAGCCTAAAAAAAATTAAGAGAATAGTAGCTGTATACCAGTGGATCCCAACCTATTTCTGGTGGTGACCCCATTCCAGATACCAGCATCAGAGCGCGACCCCTCACAGAACAAAGTCACATGTGTTTTACTATGATACAACATTATAAATCATTTTATTTTGGTTAAATTAGGCTAGTCCGCGACCCACAAACAGTTGGGAACCACTGCTGTATACATTGGTCTCATAATGAATAGACTGTACCATATTTGGAGTCAAATATGATCACATATATAAACCACACGAAGTGGATATGATATAAACAGCCCGGGGGGGGGGGGGCACTCAACTTTTCTGGGGGTAGGGGTGTGCCGCACAGGGTCTCAAAAAGGGGGGCTATAGAACTGAACTGAGTGGATTTTATGACGAAATATAGGGTCTTAGGAACTGATTGTTTAAAAAAAAGTAGGTGTTGAGAACTGGCCTATAGTTCAATTTTGATCAGCAAGAACGCAAATTTTCGATTTTTGTTTTGTTTTAGAATGCAAAATTTTCAAAGAATTGGGGCTTTGGAACGCAAAATTTTGTGATTTTTGAATTTTCAATAAAACTGGGGTGTTAAGAACTGATACAGGCTCAAAAGGGGGGGTCATAAGAGCTAGCAGCAGAGGGTGAAAAAGGGGGTCTTCAGCGCGGCACATACCTATACCCTTCTCCAATGTCAGTGCCCCCCCCCCCCCCCCAGGATAGACAGCTCCCAACCCAGCCCTGTTTATTAGACATTAACACATTCCATGCACAATCCATCCACCCACCACCCACCTTCCATTTTACCTGAAATGTGATTTTAATGATTAAACCAGAAACAGGAGCAACTTAAAGATCTCTTTAGTTCTTTAGGGTATACATTCCTAAGTCAGATGCTAACTAGAGTTTTCCTCTAATGCTCACTTTGGCCCAGTTCAGCTTCAAACTGTTCTTATGTTCATAATTGCTTTTTACCAACTTTTTATCAGTCAATTTGAAAAAAATTCAGCATTTTTGACGGACTCTTGGGAATACAAAATCGGCTCACAAGAATAACTGTTTGCATTGTCAAAGGTTCAAAAGACCCATAACATCAATATCAGTTTGGAAAGGTACCACTAGATGCATATATACCCTCATTTGAGCTGTACCTACCCATGTTGATACGGCAAAAACAAAAGGAAGTTATTTTCTTATAACCAGCGGAAGCTCAAATTTCAGCCAACAAGAAGTTGAAATCACACAGAGAGTCCCACATATATGTTATAAACACTTTAGTTTAATCATGGACTTAACTGATAAGTCCATTGTTTAATATTCGTTGCTATTTAAACAGTTAAAAATATTTTTTTTTTAAATTAAAAAAATTAAATCGAAAATCTGAAGAAGAAAAAAATCGGAAAAAAAGAAAAAAGAAATCGGAGCGGCCTAAATCTGCCCGGGCGGGCGGTCGAGGACAACATAACATTTTTGGTTGGGCCTAAAGTTGAGTGGCTTCCCAGGCCCTAACCTACCTACCTTTACAATTAACAGCTGCAGTTTTGTTACTCTTGCATTTGGGTTTGCTTGTAGCATCAATACTTGGACAGTGTTTTAGAAGTTTCTGTGTTTTGTCACATTTCACGTTGAATGTATTGTAGGCTGGACGGTTGTTGTTCACCTTGCTTGTGGCCTGTGATAAAAACAAATAATGAGGTTAATAACTTAAAGGTAGATGTTCCGATTTTCAACTTGAAGTTTTCTATTCTACATGAAAGGTCATCCTTAAAAACGTTGTGTCCCAAAATTTGAGATGCATAGCTATTATGGTTCTTATTTTAGACGCACAAGATGCTGTGAACTGTACCCATTGAGTAGTACACAAACTATATCGGTGGTAACCACCATTCGCGGTAATTCAACGCTATTTCGTCGATTTCTCTGTCATTATACCGAATTAGGCCGTCAAATTTCAGTATGATGATGAGAAAAATACGAGCTTTCATATGATATGAAAATCTCCGTATGTTTGAAATAATTCTGTGTTACGAAAATGTGATCGGGTCATCTACCTTTAAGTTAAGTGTCAACCCTTTTTTATGAAATTTATCAAGCAGTGTAACTTTTAAACTAATAATGTAATGTACATAAAAGTATACAATTTTTTTAACGAAGTTAGTCGTAGAATCCATTTTTGGTATCAAATTTCACAAAAAATAGTGATTTTTACATTTTTGCCCAAAAATCACATTTTTTTGCGCCAACAATTTTCAGACAACCTAACAAAATCAGTTTTTGATTAAAAATTCCAAAATTTCACCAAAATCATCCAAAGTCAATTATCTAGGAGCGCATTTTTTTTTTGGCTTAAAATTCGTTTGTTTTGAAAATATTGACCAAAAAGTGCCAAAAATGAAAATAGTGAGAAAAGAGTAAGACTTACAGTTTAAGTATCATAGTTTATTTTACTGACACGTGCCACGGTTCAGAGATTTTAATGGTTGCAGGTATTTATTGAATGCCCCTCGTACATAGGAAGTATTACTTTATACATACTGAAGGGCTAAGGTTTTGGTCAGGGTTGTAGCTAGACCAGATGAGTGTCGGACAATTTTACTGACGGCAAACGGAGTAAGTGTAGCGAACGAAGTGCAGTGGATCATGGAATGGGGTCTAGAGGCCTATTTAATGTTTTTTAAGGGGTTATAAATGCACTTTGAGGGTTCCTGCAACATAATTTCTTGTTTTATGAGGCAGTTTAATGATTTTTCCACAAACTGTAAAAAAAAGATTTTTTTTTTTGTAGTGCCGAATTTTTTACTCTTATTTTTTAAGAGTGCCGGACGCTGGGCACGACTTCCGGATGGCCCCGTCCAGCGTAGCTACAACGTCACTGAATAAACCCATCCTGTCTTACTTACCTCCATAGCGCTAGTATTAAACAATTGCTGACAAACAACTTCCGCATCCATTATATCCCACTCATCATAGCAGACCGTTCCCCATACACCGTCTCGTAGTAGTTCCACGCGACCTTGAAGCATGTTGGTCGACACAGAGCCGTTGTCAAAAGTCAGTTTTAGATCTGAAAAGAAAAAATGGTGCAAAGTTATGTAAGCAATTATTTGAAAATTGTAAAATTTGGATTTTAAGCATGCAAAGACGACGACAAGCCATGGGATGCTCAAATTATTTATGACAGGTTTGTGCCACTTAATTTTTGAAATTCTGATCCATATCTTGTAGTCTTTACTCCAAAAATGGCAATTTTTAGTATTTATTTTTATTGGAATTGGACAAAAAACCCAACTATAATTTCATTTATTTCCCACAATGTTCACAAATTGGAACACATTAGGTCTTTGGAACCCGGCCTGGCCATAATATGTAAGAATTTCTTGCAAAAAAATAAATAAATTAACCCTAAGGTTAAAAAAAAAAGAAGTTTACTTGCCCTTTCTGACCGACCCAAATTTTCGGAAATCTAGGGTCGCTATTTTTAAAAATAAATAAAAGAAGCACATAACAATAAAGAAAGATGAAATCGTGTTTTTGAGTAGTATCTGCTTGTTTAAAAATCAATAATAAAAAATAATAATAATAAAAAATAAAAAAAATAAAAAAAATCTTTAAAACATGGTTTTGTGCAGTAAATTTTCAAAAATTGTTAACAAAAAAAAAAAAAATAATAATAATCCGACCGTCCGACCCAGACTCTGGCCCTGAAAGGGCAAGTCAACTTTTCTTCTTTTTTTTGCCTAACTCTACTACACCACACGGCAACTGG
Source organism: Ophiura sarsii (assembly GCA_035610835.1). Classification (NCBI taxonomy): domain Eukaryota; kingdom Metazoa; phylum Echinodermata; class Ophiuroidea; order Amphilepidida; family Ophiuridae; genus Ophiura; species Ophiura sarsii. Next base: position 69,052,208 of record CM069448.1, read on the forward strand.
GCGGAAAAAATGTTTTTATAACCCGGCGTGCAGGTTTTTGGGCTACAAAACGGACCCAGGCTATATAACGAGTCAAATATACTCGCCGAGTGTCGACTGACAGCCGTGGTGTAATGGCTAGGATCTGGGCCCTGGTGCTGGAGGTCCGTGGTTCGAATCCGGTGGGGGGGGGGGGGGGGGGTCGGGGGACCTTTCTGGTGAATTTTAGGGGGTCGGAAAAGAAATCTGTTGCTGTGTAGTGATCTAGAGTTAGCTAGGGTTATAGCAGATCATCTCTGTACACCCTACATACGAGCCCGGGGGTGGGGGGCGTGGGGGGTCAGTGAACATACCTAGCGGGTACACATGCGCGTCCAAGCACCACTGAAATGGACCCTAAATGGCGTAAACCAGAACACTATTTGATACCCCTAAATGGCGTAACATATTCAAACCCTACTCTAAACGGCATTACCAACACTCAATAAATACACCCCTAAATGGCGTAATATAGTAATGCTCAAAATAATCTTAATTCATAATCATGTGACATTCATACAGATATGCATACATCCCAACTACATACACCCTACATCCATTCATACATCTATACAGATATGCATGTGATATGGTATATACTCGTATGTGAAAAGTCACACATACAACAATTAGTACCCCCTTAACGTCGATACCTCGATGCTGTAATGGATACCCTAAAGTGCGATGCCCCCTAAAAAATACCCCTTTTTCAGAAAGACGTCGACGACGTCGTGTGGTGAAATCTGGACCCGTTTCGACGTTTTTTTGGACGCGGATGCGTACCCGCTTGGTATGTTCACTGACCCCCCCCCGGCATACGAGTAACCAATGGGACACAATTTACTGGGGTAAATAAAACACAGGCAAGACAAGACAGTTCTCTAGGGTACAAAAATGCAAGCAAATGTGACCCGTCCCATCAAAAATGGACATGCTGGAGGCCTGAGACAAATCTGAAGTATTGGTATGACTTGAAAGAGCACATTTTAAGCTTTGAAAGTACAAACATGTTGAATGTAATCAGACTTTGTAATCACAAGATATGATATGAAGAAGCATATTTTTGTCTATTATTCTCTTTATATTTCACCAAATATATTGGCCTCTATCTCAATAAAATTGTTTTCCGACAACATGTCCTTTTTGACGTGACAAGGCACAAATAATCAAATATATTGAAAATATGGAGAGGGAGAAACCCAGAGCAAGTGTATGAAATAAAGGCTGAAAACAGGATAAAAGAAAGAAAATGCCAACCATTTTGCATGTAGGTTTAGCAAGTCACATGTGGGTTAATTAATATATGAGTACATTATTCCGAGGGCTGAGCGCAACACTGCCTCATCTCCATTAGCTCAGTTGGAAGAGTGCTGGTCTACAGTTCTGAAGGTTCTCGATTCAAATCCTGGATGGTCGGTGAAAATGTTTTAATCATTTATGATGAGTGGAGTTATGAAGAAATATTTACTCATGCATTCAGGTTTGTTGGTTTGCTAAAGTGCACATATATACTGGGACAACCAATGCATCACTTGCAGCCAATAATGCACAGCCTGCAACATTTAGGGTTAATCATCATAATTTAGACCTTATACTGACAAACAGCTTCCATACATAGCACGCTTTAATGCTTAAAAAAAAGGCAGCTCATGATCAAATAAAGCCATGTTTGTTGGATGTCTGCCTTTAGCCCAGGGGGGGGGGGGCACTCATATACATATATATATAAGTTGTAATCATCCGTGTGAATCCACTCTCAAAAACTACCCTTAACGCCGACTCTCAAAGAAGGAAAAAGAAAAAGTGACCCTTAACAAGGTTTATAGCTTGACGAATCATACTCATAGCAAAGGAGGTAGGTCCTCAAGACAGAGTTTAGATTGAAAAAACCTGTGAAGTAATTACGTTATTCAGTTTTGTTAGTAAATTTGTCTTGTAGGCCTAATGTTCGGCTATTTTTACAATAACGACACAATGACTATCGGCCCAAACCACCCTTTGTACGGATTCAGGTTGAAAAATAGCGATTTTGATACCCTTAGCACGGGCCCACGCTGTGATTGAAACTTTACTTGACTTACTTGACTTAGGGCAGATGATTTTTCCGAACCACAATGCCTCTCCAGATCTTCTTATCCAACATAGCTGTCTTGATTTCTTCCACCTGCAGTCCTGTATCACGTTTGAGTATGTCAAAGTAGGTCAGGGCTGGTCTACCACACTTTCTTGCTCCGTGCTTTGGGATCCAATGTATAAGTTTGTGTACAAGCTCCTTGGACCCTCTGAAGCAGTGTCCAGCAAATCTTGCTCTGCGTTCTCTGATCTTGTACGAGACTTTTGGCATGTCCCCATACAGGTCCTTATTTGTCACATGCTGACTCCAGTTGATGTTGAACACAGATCTTAGCATCCTAGTGTAGCATCCATCCAGTTGTTTACCAAGCTTTGGGGTGACTGTCCATGCCTCACATCCATAAAGGAGGACGGATTCTACTGTAGCTATGGAGCTTTCTGGATAATGATTTAGCCTTCCATAGCTGACTAAGTTTGCCACAAGCTCTCCATGCAGCTGCTTTGCGTGTTTTGATTTCCTTTTCAGTGCTGTTCATCCAGGCTCCAAGGTATTTGAAGTCTTCCATTTTATCAAGGCGCATGCCTTTGCTTGTGGTAATTACAGGTACTTGCGTCTGGTTGAAGGACATGTACTTCGTCTTTGCAGCGTTCATTTTGAGCCCAATTCTTCCCACTGAAGTCTCCACTCTGTTGAGTAGTGATTGCGCTTGAGACACTTCCTCAGACAACAGTGCAATGTCGTCAGCAAAGTCTAAGTCTGTTAATACGGTTGGTCCTATTCTTCTGCTGCTTCTTTTTGTGAGGTGGAATCCTAGTTTTTCTTCTCTGCCATCTATGGCCTCTCTTAGGGCATAGTCAAGAACAATGACAAAAAGATATGGAGCCAGGGTGTCTCCTTGTAGTACTCCAGCCAGTATCTCAAACACTTCTGTTTCTCCATCTGGTGATATGACCTTTGCCTTGGTGTCTTTGTATATGTCTGCTATCGCATTTGTAAGCTGATCGGGTACACCATAGGCTTTCAATATTTGCAGCATTCGTCCCCTATGTATTGTGTCAAACGCTTTCTTGAAGTCGATAAAGGTTATGATGGCTGGCAGGTTATTTGATCTTATTCCCTCAATAATTCTTCGAAGGGCAAGTATATGACCTACAGTGGTACGTCCTACTCTGAAGCCATTTTGATTAGCTCTTAGGTGGGCGTCGAGCTCCGGTCTAATTCTGTGGAGTATCATCTTGTTGTATAGCTTGACAACAATTGAACTCAGGCTTATTCCACGGTAGTTACCCCCCAAGCTGAGATCACCTGATTTTGGTATTGGTACTATGTTGAGGATGGACCACTGTTCTGGCTTTTTCCCTTTCAACAAGGCATCATTGCAGAAGTCGAGAATGATGTTATCCAAATCACATCTTTTGAGCATTTCAGGTGTAATACCATCTTCCCCACAGCTTTCCCCCTCTACTAGTGCCTTCTTAGCCTTCTCATATTCCTCCAAGTCAAAGGTTCCTACTTTAATGTTGAGATCTGATAGTATTGGAGCAATTTCCTCAACCTCATTACTTATATGTGGTGGGCTCCCAAGTAGATTTTTGAAGTGAGTGTACCAGTTATTTAATCTCTCCTTTTGCGTGGACCCTTTGATTTGCCCCTTTATTGTTGTCAGTCTTCCTGATATTTGGTTTATCAGTTTCCAACTCTTACCATGCTTGCTGTTTATGTGAGCATTTTCTACCTCTCTTAGCTTATTGGTAAGGTCTTTCTCTTTCACTTGATCATAAGCCTCCCCATGGCTCTTCTTAGCATCCTTATAATCTCTGCTATTTTCCTCATTGTTAGTGTCTAGTTGATATTTTGCGTAAGCTTCATCAATTTTTGTTCTCGCCCCGATAACCTGGGCGTCTTTTGAGAAGTAGGTTCTTTTCTCTTTCTTCCTCGCAGGAATGACTTCTTCTGCAGCTTCTTGAGTGGCTGTAATGAACCTTGTGTATTTCTCAGTTGCAGTTTCTAAGTCATCCTGAAGGGGCTGAAACCTATTGCGCACCTCTATACTGTATTTAGCTTGTAGATAGCGATTTTGATACCCTTAGCACGGACCCACGCTGTGATTGAAAAAAAGCACCATAAATCCGTGTTTTCCTTCACGCGGATGATTACAACATTATACCTGGCTGCCCCCCCCCCCCCCCCCCCCCCGAGCCTTAAGGCAGTGCAGTGCATTATTGTACTCTTGGAGTTAAAGTAACTTTAACGCTCTTTGTGATGTCAGACACCAACACCTATATAGTAGAATCACAGACTTTGGCCGGTGTGCCATTTCAGTATAGGTAATATCTTCTAATTGCGGGGAGGCAGTGATTTGAAATCATAATCTGATCATTGACACATATGGTTCTATGCTTCCCTGTGTCTTGAATCACATCGTAGGTATAATTCATATCTAGAATAGAGACAAAGTTTTCTTGCGCCGTTCTACAAATTGATTTTCATTCTAATTTAATCCTCATCTATACAAGAATGATTTAATACTCTAAAGATGAAATGGTAATCAATATGTGTCACTTGTTAAGATGGCACATTTGAATAGCGCGCTATTTGCTTGGGAAGTTTAAATGTCATGAATGGACGCATGATATTTAGGGATGTGTTGCTACACACGCTTTGAAGTCCATTATATGGCAGCGATACCAATAGCATCTAAACGAAGCCGATATCGTCGTTATTGGTCCATTGTGGTTTTTCTAACCTTAAAGGCATATTATGTGATCTTTTCCAGAGAGCGCCCTCTATTCATTATTTTTTTTAGAAAGTAGATTTTCTTGCAGATTTACATTTCTGATCATAAATCATACATACATTCCAAGTTACAGAGCGATACGATTCCTAATTACCTCATAACCATGTTTTTAGAGTGAATTTAGAGTGAAATTAATAAACTGTCGGATAATCCGACAGTTTATTTTCACTCTAAAATCATGATTTTGAGGTAATTAGGAATCGTATCGCTCTGTAACTTGGAATGTATGTATGATTTATGATCAGAAATGTAAATCTCCAAGAAAATCTTCTTTCAATTTTTTTTTCGATGTTGAGGGCGTTCCCTGGAAAGATCACATAATATACCGTTAAATGGAATCGATCAGGGTTGTAGCTAGGCCAACTTTTGTGCCAGGTGGCAAAATGGCGAACGGAGGGAGCGAAGCGACCGGACGGGCTCAATATTTTGCTATTTGGTTACATAACTCTCGCGGCTCAGGGGCCGGGATGTTTTTAGGCTTTTTTAATGCACTTTGAGGGTTCCTGCCACATCATTTCTTGTTTTATGAGGCAGTTAAATGATTTTATCCACAAATAGTTTTTAAAAAAATCTAAAAAAAATTAGAGTGTCAGGCGGGTGCCAGGCGGCCTAGCCCAGTGCCCGCCCGGCGCCGCCCGGCGTAGCTACAACCCTGGAATCGATCCAATTCAATAACCGATCGGCCAATGTTTATGAATCTACTATATAGTAATTAAAACTGGTTGCAGTCAATTCTTTTGCACTTTAGATAACAATTTGTTTTGGTCTCAATTCAATTTGTAAAAGTATCTTTACAATTTCGCAAAGGGGAAAAAGTACTGGTGTCTTTGTAGAAGTCCCTGTTTTTCTGTACCCTATTGTATTGATTTGGCAGTTCTGCCGTGATCACTTACCAGTGCAGATAACAGACGAGTCCTCATAATGCTGGCAATTGTGGCTTCCCCACCCTTCACTGGGGCATTCCTCTAACACTTTCTCAGTTCCGACACATGACATGCCATCGAGTAAGATAGGACCGGTTCCTTGACCAAAGGCGCCACAACACTTGGCTGCTAATACCTGGATTAACATATGATATATCAAACAAGTTATCAATTGGGGATAGGATACAGCGCTTGAATGAACAATTGGTCCTAATTTTGTCAGGGTGTTATGCACAGATGTTTCTACTCGAGCTTCTAGCATCATTAAATCAGCCAATTGGTGTCATAATGACCTCTTTTTCAATGTATGATATTTACATTTGTCAATTGTTCAAAATTATCTAATATACCCCCCCCCCCTCCCCCCTTCCCCAATGTATAAAGTTTCAGAAAAATAAAAAGTGTCTCCAAAAACATGAATGATTTAAATGAAAAATTGATGTATCTTTGTCCAAATTCTGCTTAATATCTACCTAAATGAAGCTTGAAGAACTCCTCTGCCTCCCCCCCCCCCACATATTGCCCCTGACATCAACACATATTATTGTATCACACTCAAATCAACACAACAGAAAATGCTCAATCTAACCTCATAGTTCCCATGCTGTCTGCAGACCACCCTGGCATCATTCTCATCCCAGTTATCATCGCATATCGTACCCCATTGTCCATCATGGAAGATTTCTACACGGCCTTCTAGTTCATTGCGTCCGCCCACCAATCTCAGACCACCTGTCATAAAGAGAATGCACCATACGGGTCAGTTGTTTGACACACCTTCATTCATACAGCTCCTTGAATGTGGAGTAGCATAATAAGGTCTAAAAAAAATATGTTTGATTGGCCTAACCCGACCGACCCTAAATACATCGCGATTTTATTTATTTTTGAGGGAGGAAAATTATAAAAAATAAAAAATAAATTTAAAAAATAAAAAATATTTATAAAAATTGAACAAAGTATTAAGTTTCTGACTGTTTGCTTTCGAATCATTTAGGCTATTTTAAGTCCCCAAAGCAGGTGATTTAAAAAAAAATCCCGACCGACCTACCCTATTTGTTTTGTCATGTTAGGCCAATCAAACCATTTTTTAGGCCTAATTATACCATTAGGGAATCTATTCACATTTTTTAGGAAAAAGTCAAAAATGTCACTCACATTTGTAGTTTTTTACTTGATTTTATTGGCCATTTCCAATGCAACATTTTACAGAAAACCCCATTAAGTATGGACAATTAATTCCAAATATATGAGCGAATGAAGCTTTTCAAACTAATAGAAAACAAACAAAAAATCGATCCTATGTTTGGTTATATGTGATGCAATCTGTGAAAACCCGCCACGTGGTGGGATTTTTCATATTGGAGATATTTATATCAATATTAGAAAGCTGCAACTGTGCTGATTACAGAACTGTTTTGATCTTTTTTTCTACAATCACTACAAAAAAAGTTATGAGTGAATGATGATTGTCATGTCATAAAAAACTACAAATCATGAAAACAGGCCAAAAAGATACATAGTTCAATAGAATAACATTATAATGTTAATTAGAAAAGTTTGTGAAGGTGAAATTTCATAAAAGATGATGACACAAAGTATTGGAAATTAATTTTCTAAAAAAAATCTAAAAAAAAGGGGGTTTTTAATTTTTTTAAATATTTTTTTATTCTACCCATAATCCCTAGTTCACATTTTGCGACATCCGACGGGTTTTCACAGATTGCATCACATATCTTAAAAATCAACAGTTGCGACTTCCGACCCATTTTGCTTAATCACATCACCATTTCTGTCAATCCACAGATCTCAAAAGCAAGCCAACATTCATGAGGGTCTTGATCAGGCGCAAGGTGTTTTTTTGTTATGGCGCATTAAATGAACATAATTTCACAATGGTACCAAATAATGTGGATATGTGATAAATTAGTCCACAATGCACAGATTACAGCAATCTGCAAGTTTGTTTTAAGATCAACAATTTCGTTTAAACCCCATTAAGTGACAAAGACAACAACCATGATTTATGCATGGGCGGAGGAACATCTCAGACAATATCGATCAGTTATAGGCACCTTTTTCAAATTTTCTTGAACATTCATGGAAATTCCCAAATTTGTCAAATATTTTCTAAAACCTTTTACGACAAGCTGATCTCTTTACCGTCCTCTACTTAATCATTACAAAAAGTTCCCAAAACTGTAATTTTTATAAATTTTCTATAACATTTTCTAAACATCTAAAATGTTGAAATGAAAATCTAATATTCTAAAGATATGGGTCCATACGTTAGTTTTTTCCTTGGTTTTAAAATAAGTTAACAACCTATTTGTCTCCAACAATTTTAGAAGTGACTTAAGATTTCTAATGACCACACTTACCCCTACACACAACCGCAGCATCCGGTTGTGTACAGTTGTATTTGCCCCAAGTGGCATGCTCACATTCCAAGATGCTCTGTTCATCCCCAGTACAAGCAAACTTTGACAGAATGCCTACACTGGGCCCGCTATTGATATCTGTACTAACGCTTTCTGCGCTACTGTTGTATAACTGTTTACAGAGGACATTGGCATCGTTTATATCCCAGCCGTCACCGCAAATTCGGCCCCACTGACCATTGTACACAACCTCTACGCGACCTTCCGGTAGATTGGTGATTTGGCCGTCTTTGACCAAGCGTATAGCTGTGTAAAAATATGAAAAATGAAAAAAATATGGAAATATTAAGCGTGTGAGATCTGTGTTGTCTGGGGTCAGACAATTTGTCATCAACATTTTGGGTTTTCAACAAGTGGTATGTTTCTATGGCCTAATTGAACGTACACTTCTGAATGAGTAGTACAACACTATTTGGCAGTGTATTTATGTAGAAACAAATACTTCAATGGTCTACTATGTACATCCTACTTAAATCTTTAAAACAAATGTTATTCCATAGGGTTTCCTAGATCCAGATATACAATCAATTTAGTAAAAGGGTACATAAATATTCCTTCGGCCACTTTTGCTCGGATTTGCTGAGTAAGTGTGAATGATACCAATCAAAATGAGAAAATTCACAAACAGATCGACACCAAAGATTTTGAGGAAAAAAAATGGACGCATCTGAAAAAAAGTTCAGTACACACAGCTTTGGTATGCAGTAAGATAACTTGGGAAACTTGCAGGGTGGGGGGTTGAAGCAATGGGATTGAGATAACGGCGGGAACATCTATACAAGTGTGATAACGCATATCAATCAGAAACAATTGGTACAATTTCATAATAAGCCTTTTCATTCCGACTTAAGGGGGCTGTGCACCTTCAGGTACAGCCTCCGTAAAACTGCCGTAACTTCTTTATTATTCATTTAATCTATATAAAAGTATACATTTTTTGGCAGAAAAGGGTTCAATGAATCCAACCATGTTCATGAAATTGACCATTTTGGAGAATATTATTAAAAAACATGTTTTTTGACCCATTTTAGGTTTGGAAAAGATAACTCAAAATATATTTTGTCAAATTTTGTCATACTAGTTTTATTATATTCCTCATATAATTCCCTAGGAATCTTTTTTGTTTTGTTTTTGAAAATTTTATTATTTTTTGAATTATCGACCAAAAAGTGCCAAAAGATGTGATTTTTTACCAAAAATGGTGATTTACACGATTTTGGAGGTAAAAACATCACGTTTTTTAGCACCTTTTGGTCTATAATTCAAAAAATAATAAAGATTTTCAACAACAAAAAAAGATTCCTAAATTGTATGAGGAATATAATAAAACTAGTATGACAAAATTTAACAAAATATATTTTGAGTTATCTTTTCCAAACCTAAAATGGGTCAAAAAATGTGTTTTTTATAATTTTCTCCAAAATGGTCAATTTCATGATCATAGTTGGATTCATTGAACCCTTTCCTGCAAAAAATTGTATACTTTTATCTAGATTAAATGAATAATGAAGAAGTTACGGCAGTTTTATGGAGGCTATACGAAGGTGCACATCCCCCTTAACATTTGATCTTTGGACGATTGATCATTATTTTGAAGACTATAAAAGCGGCCAGGGATTGTCTACAGATTGATCATCAACTCCACTGGGAAAAGCTTTAAATATCAATCACATACAGGGTGTCTCAGAATAATTGTATGACACCCTGTATTTCCCTCAGAATATGGAAACATCTGAAAGGAATCATTTGCCCAAAGATCATTCATTAACTCACTATGAAACAGCTTACGACCACAGATAGAAGCTGAATTGCCAAACACGACAACGGAGCACAAATAATTATCAACACACACTATCACAAAAAAAGATGAACAAGTACACACAACTACGCAAGCAAGCTATCCATGCTGAAACCACACCTGCTAGTTTGGGTCCAACTTTAGGATGTTGAGCAGTGCGGCCTAACGTAAAGAATAAGAAGGAAACAAGTGGATTTGTGTTGAACAAATTTGGCGAAAGATACGAATGGATAATAGCTCAAATGAATGGGTGTGAGATTACTAACATTGATCTTTTCCATTTCATTATGTGGTAAGCTCTAAGACACATGTATTGAAAAGTATATCAATTCAATAATTAGAAAAGGCAAAATAATAGTGATGATATAAAATAAAGTGTTTTGAATTTGAATGTATTTAATGTACAGCACATGTTATTGAATAAATTACCCTCACACTTATAAACTACTATTGCAATAACACTCTATGTTGGCAGACCCACTTCCAGAGTCTATCGCTATAGCGTAATCCCATTGGCATTAACACTCATCAACAGGAACTCCCATGATGATGACCAGAGACTGATTCCCATGTGCCCAAAAAACCAGTGTTCCCCTTATTTTCCCCATTTGTGCATCCCTCATAGTTCTATTCCCACAAACCAACCTAGGGCCTCAGTGGGCAAATTTGGTTTTCGTTTGGTTATAAATGTGGTCAAAACAACCAAAGTCACAAGGTGTATGTTTGGTTAATAGTTTGGTTGGAAATGAAAGTTTGAAGCAAGTTTAGTTCCCAACCATGCATCAGGTCTTTGAGTGAAATAAAGCACATCATACAATTATAACAATGCACTTTATTCTACAGTGAAATTAATGCGTGTCTCCGGGACCTAAAAAACACTCTATCAGAAATAATTATCAACATCTTGTTATCATTAATGCTATACTGATACAAAGAAGTTGTGAAAATGTTGTATTAATATATTGCTACTGTTAGATGAAGCTGTAAAAAGTTGCATATGCAACAAGAAAGGAATTTAAAACAACAAACTGTTTCCCCTACTGGGTATAATAAAATGTACTGAATTAAGATCCCCCACCCCCTCATTTTTCGGCAGGGGCTGGGCTTGGAGAAAAAATACCAGATTAAATAAATTTACTGGATTAAGATTCCCCCCTCTTTTGGTGGGTAGCTTGGAGAAAATAAAAACGAACAAACAAACATCTTACATCTACACACTACTCCAGCTGCCTCTGAGGTACCGCAATTATGAGTATTCCAGCTGCCATGGTAACAGTCCTCTATCCTACCCTCGCTTCCCTCACAATTCACATCGTCCAGGATGATTGGGTTCTCCGCGGTGATGGGGCCAAATTTGGAACAGCAAGATGCGGAGACGGCTTCGTAGTTTCCTAGTTGACGGCAGACGACCTGATGGCATATAGGGATAGTATAGGATGGAACAGTTTAAAAGTTGTACCTATATTATACCCTCATTACTTTACTGTTAATAATGATAGCCAATGAAACTTCCATAAGCCTTTTCACATCTGGCCCAACGATCGATCTTTGGACGATCAATCGCTGTTAAAGTGGAGACTAATCAGCAGTTTCAAAACGTATTTGAGCGCTCATCAGTCATTGATTCACAGAGAGAAGTGGCCCATTTTTTGTGATCAATCTTCATTGCGACTGTTATTGCGCGCCTATAAAAGGATGATTGATGATCGATCGTCAGGCCAGTGTGAAAAGGCTTAACGCTTTCCACGCGGCTATTTGTTTTACCATACTAAACAGGTTTATCAGAAACCTTTCCTAACTTTATCTCAAGGATTACTGAAACAATACTAGGCATGTTTGTACTTATTTCAAAGCATTTCTCATGGTGATTCCAAATATGGTAATGAAATTCAATATATTTGACATTTTTAAAACATTTTGTGGAATTTGGAATGTTGTCTGCAGACTGGTTTACCACTATTATACAAAACAGATTTATCAGAAACCTTTCCCAACTTTCAAGGTCTATCTCAAGAAAATACTGAACCAATACTAGGCATGTTTGTACTTATCTCAAAGCATTTCTCATGGTGATTCCAAATATGGTAATGAAATTCAATATTTTTGAAATTTTTGAAACATTTTGTGAAATTTGGAATGTTGTCTGCAGACTGGTTTACCATAATTATACAAAACAGATTTTTCAGAAACTTTTCCCAACTTTCAAGGTCTATCTCAAGAAAATACTGAACTAGGCATGTTTGTACTTATCTCAAAGCATTTCTCATGAAGATTCCAAATATGGTAATGAAATTCAATATTTTTGACATTTTTGAAACATTTTGTGAAATTTTGGAATGTCGTCTGCAGACGCCAGCCGTGTGGAAAGTGTTAATCTCACCTATCACAAGAGGGTGATGGTTCAAATTGAGGCCCATGTCTATTTGTGACTGATACACAGGTTGAAATTGGCATGTTAGCACAAGATTATTAAGCAAGGATGTCATACAGCAATGATGATCAATCAGAAGAGAGCAATGCCTGAGGATGTTCAAAGGTTCCATATGTGACACTGCATGTCAAAACCAGGCGGAATTGGGCAGACTTATGAATGGAGAAAAATGCCAAAAATGTTTTTGGGGTTATTTTACTTATACGATTAGGATAAGACAAGATAAGTCCTTCACTTTGGTTAATTTGTTTATGACAAAGTTGTTCTACATTCTTCTGGAAAAGGGAGTAGATTAAGATGTACACAATAGAGCTCTATCTATCATTTCGGAGGTGATGTCAACGCGTAGTCTTGTAAATACATCATGATATCGCGAGTGTAACAGGGAGTGTGTAACTCCAAAAGCGATGGCGTTTATACCCACATGGTCAAAGAATTTCAGCTAGATTACGCACTGACATGACTTGAGCTGACACAAGGAGGGCGGTATTTGAAATGGGTATATTGAATAGAAGAGGGTGTGCTTCAGTTTGGGTCAAATCCGGGAAATACAAATAATGTGCAGCCAGGAGTGCCAAAAAGTCACCATACCTCTAAAAGGCATATTGTATCCTTTTAATCCGAGTTAAACAAGTTAACCCGCCTACCTCAGCATCATTTAATCTGAGTTAAATAAGTTAATCCGCCTACCTCAAGATCATTTATACTACAAGTGAAACAAGTTAACCCGCCTACCTCAGCATCATTTAATCTGAGTTAAAGAAGTTAACCCGCCTACCTCAGCATCATTTATACTCCAAGTTAAACAAATTAACCCGCCTACCTCATCAGCATCATTTAATCCGAGTTAAACAAGTTAACCCGCTTACCTCAGCATCATTTAATCCGAGTTAAACAAGTTAACCCGCCTACCTCAGCATCAATTCATTTGAGTTAAACAAGTTAACCCGCCTACCTCAGCATCATATAATCCGAGTTAAACAAGTTAACCCGCCTACCTCAGCATCATTTAATCCAAGTTAAACAAGTTAACCTGCCTACCTCAGCATCATTTAGTCCAAGTTAAACAAGTTAACCCGCCCGCCTACCTCATCAGCATCATTTAATCCGAGTTAAACAAGTTAACCCGCCTACCTCAGCATCATTTAATCCAAATTAAACAAGTTAACCCGCCTACCTCATCAGCATCATTTAATCCGAGTTAAACAAGTTAACCCGCCTACCTCAGCATCATTTAATCCGAGTTAAACAAGTTAACCCGCCTACATCAGCATCAATTAATCCAAGTTAAACAAGTTAAATAACCTGCCTACCTCAGCATCATTTAATCCGAGTTAAACAAGTTAAACCTCAGCATCATTTAATCCAAGTTAAACAAGTTAAACCTCAGCATCATTTAATCCAAATTAAACAATTGTTAACCCGCCTACGTACCTCAGCATCATGTATGTCCCAATTATCATCACATATAGAGCCGAATCCACCATCGTGTTGAATCTGTACATTGCCTTCAAGTTCATTACTGCCGCCCACAAGCTTAACGGTGGCTGCAAATTTATAGTAAATGCAAAGTGTATCGTAAAGTCACAATCATTTCTGTCCGACAGTTCAATTATTTACAAATCAATGAGGTAACATTTATTCAAACACTGCAATATAAATTTAAACAATTGATCTATGTAAACAATAATAATAATATAATAATAATACCGTGTTTATATAGCGCCTTACAAATAACACAAAGCGCTTTACATGAAAAATATCACAAAATACCAAAAATACATGATAAGAATGCAGACTAAAACCATTAAAAATTAAAAAAAAGCACATGACAATGAGCAAGAAAGCAGTTACCAGCACTGCAATGTGTGGTTCAGACTCCCCAGACACATCGGACGAACGCACACAAAGAGATCATGCATCCGAAATGGATGGAAGGTCCGAATCAGACTGAATTGTCACACAACAACTGAATTAACTCCACAGGGTGTAGTTTAACATGGGCTTGATAGACTGTGCATGTCCTAAAACATTAATTGATGTAGATCAAGTCTGGAAGCGGCCACGCTAGGTCATGGATTTCAATCTCCCCAACATGTACGAAAAGTATTTTATTCTCTAAATAAAACACATCCTATAATTTATCTGAATATGTGCATATGCATATTACATATTTACACATTAGTAAATGTAATGCCAACTTGGAAAGATAATACTTGTTCACATGGGTTGGTTATAAATATTTAACTCTGGATTGTCACAGGATAGTTTAACGGGGCAAAGCAGATATCTATCAACTTTGTTGACCGGGGGCCAAAAACTATGTTTATTGTTTTCTCACCAAGTTTTTTTTAGTTTTACGCAGCCGGCTACTATCAAGTTGAATTATTATTGGTTGTCCCACACATTAGTATAGGTATCCCAGTATCACTAAGCATTGTTGTTGTGTTTAATAATATAAATGTATGTGCACTCATGGTGCGGCAATACACCGACACATCACAAACGTCTCATATATTTTGTGTGATTATTATTTCACAAGTGTTTAGTGAAGAAGGTTATTTATGCTTGAATGGTTCACTACCTTGACAAGTAACATGAGCATATCCATTACTATCGCAGGTTCGTCTTCTCCATACGGCGTGTGGACAATCTTGTACAACGGTCTCATTACCCGTACATCTCAGTTCCCCTGTTGTGGCTTGCTCATTAGAAGATAACGCTACTGACCATTTCTGCGGAAACAAAAAAGAGTGTTCTATCAGGCGACGAACATTATGTTCCCATCCCTTAACACTTTTGGACCGGTAATTTTGACATTTCGCCAGTAATAAATCATCTAAGATTTTGTCAACCGCTGACTATGTGGTCCATTTTCAGGGTTATGAAGGTTAGTTTATGCCCTTGGGGCATATGCCCTTGGGGCATAATTATGTCCTTTGTAGTCTTTTAATTGGACCACATAGTTGGAAATAGACACATCCTTTAATGATTTATTACCGGCGAAATGTCAAATTACCGGTCCAAAAGTGTTAAGGGACTGGGAACATAATGACAACAACAACAAACTGTACTACCGATTTTCGGACCTCTTGGCAAGCGTTGGTCTGTTGAGTGTTTTGGGAGGCTTTTGCTGGGCTTTTTTCAAAATGTTTAACAATTTTCAAAATTTTGCAAGCATTTTTTGAGAATTTTCTAAAAATGTGAAGATTTTTTTTAAACCTCAATATTGAACGATATGGGTCATTCGGGCCTGTAGAATGGGGTTTTACCCTTGGTCTAAGCCAAAATATGATGGCGGTAGTGATTGACCTTTAAAATGGATTGCTACTGAAGATTTCTGTCAACAACACCAAAAAAGATTGATCTGTATGTATCAGGTCAAAATATTATGGTAGGGTGACATTTTTATATGAAGTTGTTGGTACTTTTAATTATAATATAAATTCAAAATAAACTTGTCTGAATGCTTATAAATCAGTGTGGTTTACATAAACCTAAGGCCTAGTAAGAAAATGTTCCATGTTTCCCGTCCCCGCCCGCCTCCATTTTAGCCGCCGCCTCCTTTTTTTCTTCTTTTTTTTCTTTTTTTTAAAACACAATTTTCTTTTTTTTTAAATTATTTTAAATTTTCAGAGCTCTAATTGGTCACCTAAACAGCATCGATTGACCCCTACCTGACCTGAGAAGTGTTGACTGTAACATAATAAAACACTTATTTGTAAATGTTTGTATTATTATATTTATTTCATTTTTTGTTTATTTTTGAAATTGAGTTTAAAAAGTATAACTGCTGTTATGCATGTTATGTTGAAGGGTATGTTAATAGCATTCAAAACCTATTTGTCATTTTATCCATCATTCATAAATGAAACATCTTTCTTTACCAGATCACAGGCAGGCATAGGCTACAAACAACAATTATAATTGTATTTGACTTAAATTGAAGAGAAACAAATATATATGCATACATTTAGTTACAAATCTTTACAGAGTTACCGTATATCATTTTACAGGCAACACGTCTATTGCACAAATAATTAACAAAATGTACTGAATTTAGATGTTTTTTTGTTTCTCTGGCAAGTATAGGCCTAGTGGAAAATCTTGTTTAGCAGTGTCCTGATACAGTCAGTTGGTCACTTTCGACTTGTAAGCCATCTTGGAAAAAAATAGCAAAAAATTGGAAAATAGTCCTCCTTTTTTTAAAAAGTCCGGACGGGAAACATGTTATTTATTTTACTATGCCTAACTCCCCAGGCATGTTTTTGTGGATTAAACTATCAGGGGAGAAACAGGTCAAATATCTGCATCCGTGTGCGTGCAAGTCCGTTGCTCTACCGACAACACGGGTGAGGTTCAAAAAACATACATTTTTTTCACAAGTTGAACTACGCGCTGAGCATACGGTACGAGATTGTCTGGTTTTGTAGGCTCCAAGAAGCTTAGGGTTATTCCGCGAGTGCCCTTGTGAAATTAACCACACAGATGATGCATGCCATTGTAGATCTGTGACACACATGCGCTGAAACATTGCACAAAAACAATTTAATCCCTAATGTAATCCCAAGGGATGATCCCAAAGAAGATTTCTTGATGCACCCCAGAATGCTTAGCGCTCCTACAGTACCAGCAGGGCTTATCGCCAAAACAAACAGTGCCACACATGTGTTAAAGTAATTAACAGCTGGAGGTCGTCTGGACTTTCACCTTCTAATACATGGTAGAGATAGGCATAAATTGGTCAAATATATGAAAAGAAGTTGAATTCCAACTAAAACATACATACGTGTTATTCCAAAAATAAAGGGTCTGTAAGAAAAACAAGAAAGGACTGAATTGAAGTCACATCAATTGTACTACTTGCAGAAGGATTTTCTTACAGACCCTCGTTTGACCACATTATAAGCCTTTCATTGTACTGTAATGTCAATGGGAACCAATGGCAGAAATCAGTAGGTCATGTGATGAAAATGATGCATGCTGGGGTGCATCAAGAAATCGTCTTTGGGATGATCCTAATACATACCTGCAATGGATAATTGCCCAACTGTCTACAGACAACAGTTGCATCCTGCTTGTCCCAAAGTTCATCAGAACAAACCTTTCCCCATTCGCCGTTGTAATAGAGCTCTACATAGCCATCTATGTGACTGTTACCGCCGGTTAGCCTTACAGATGCTGTGTTCATAAGGAGATCAAAAACGTTTAAAAAAGGTAATTTATTCAAATTGAACAATAATCCATCAGATAGACATAAGGTCAACAACAAAAAATAGTTGTGTTGCCCTCAGAGACTGACCCTAAAATCGTAAAAATTAGGGTCGGCTATTTTTTTTAGATTTAAATTTGTCAGTTTCCTTATTTTTTAGTCAATTACTTTATTTATTTATTTATTTATTTATTTTTTTTTTTTTGGGGGGGGGGGGATAAACTAGATTACCAACGCTTTATACAGACAACAATAATTCCATGGTTCAATGCATGCATCAAGGTCAAATGGCTGTTTTAAATCACGCACAATTTGTTTTGATTCACCCTGTATTCACAGTTTATATGATCAAATTGACCTATTGTCTTTTGTAAAATCACAGAGACAATGGCGTCTATAACTTTCTCTATATCCAGATGGCTAAATCAGTGTACATTCAACTCCAGCTATCCTCCAAATTGTTAGATTCACACGTTACATCATCAAACTGACCCCATCCAATGTGTTTCAGCATGTACCCTGAACCAGCAATTTCCCTTGTGTCTTTCACCTCTCTCACACCACCAGTATACCCCTCCCCTTGTGACAACTTACATGTACATTTTACTCCAGTTATACTTCACATGTTACACATCAACACTGAACCATAACAGGCAATCCCCCCAGTGTCTACCCCCCTCCCCAGCATTCCCTTGTATACCCCCTCCCTGTCTACTTACGTGTACATTTCACTCCAGCTATACGACTTCACAATTTGTATTGTACAATTTGTATTTGTATCCACAAACTGTCCCCAGCCATCATGACTGCATTGTTTGAACGTTTCTCCTGAACAGGCAAACCCTCCTATGTCTACCCCCTCCCCAGCATTCCTTGTACCATGGTGTACCTAGGGTATTCAATTTGGGAAGAGGGTTGGGGGGCATGATGAAGAACAGGCTTGCGATCAGGGGGGCATAAATGAGTATGTTTTGGTAATATACATAGAATTGGTCATTTCATTTGCCCCCCCCCCCTGCGCCAACCCCCTCTAGTTACGCCACTGCCTTGTACACCTGTATACTTACGTGTACATTTCACTCCAGCTATACGACTTGATTCACAAGTTGTATCCTGAAACTGTCCCCAGCCATCGTGACCACATTGTTCTAGTGTGTCTTCTGTACCCTCACAAGCAACCTGTATAACAACAATTGGTAGAAGTATGTAGATTGCGTTATTAATACATCATCCATATAACTCTGTGCAGTATTGTCCCGGGGGGGGGGGGGGGGCTCAACTTTTTTTGGGGTAGGGGTGTGCCGCCCAGGTTCTCTAAAAGGGGGGCTAGAGAACTTAGGAACTGATTTTTTCCAAAAAATAGGTCTTGAGAACTGGCCTATAGTTCAATTTTAAATAGCAAGAATGCACTTCTTTTTTTTTTTTGAACGCAAAATTTTCGAAGAATTGGGGCTTTGGAACGCAAAATTTCGCGATTTTTGATTTTTCAATAAAATTGGGGTCATAAGAACTGATGCAGGATCAAAAGGGGGTCATAAGAGCTAGCAGAAGAGGGTGAGAAAGGGGGTCTTCAGCGCGGCACATACCTATACCCTTTTCCAATGTCAGTGCCCCCCTCCCCGGGGTATTGTCATTGTGGATTTCACAGGCCAACAGGCACTAACAGACTTTGACCGTGGTCACTGTGGGATCTGAGGGTATTTGACAATATTCTAAGCTTGAATCAACACGAAAATTATATGTATAATTCTTAAACAGCTAAGAAAGTTTAAGCAATCTCATTGGTTCTCAGAGAAATCGGCGACATTTAGATGAGACAATTGAACATGGGGAGGTGGGGCTTACGTTTTAACAGTGCGCCCGGCCTTCACAATGCATGGTTTGCTCCATAACGCGGACTTCTGCAGTGCGTCTTTGGCGCTATTCCTTTGTTTTAATGCTGGCGCCGCGATGCCACGCATGGTGTACTCATCGCATGGGATTGGATGGAATGTTTGTGGGTTATTCGATCGTAGCAGGGGTAAAAGTTGTCAAATGGGGACAATAAAATGTACTTATTATATTTCTTTGATAAATGTCGTAAGTATGATTGTTTAAGAATGAGAATAAAGGTATTGTTTTAGACCGTACCCGTGTTATATTGTCTGACATAAATGCGTTCGGTAGTATTATTTTTTGAGTAGAACAACTCCACCTGCGGTGTCGTTGTTCTACTTTAAATAATACTTTCGTCCCCATTTATGTCGGACAATATAACACGGGTACGGTCTAAAACCTATACCTTTATTCTCTAATTTGGAAACTGGTCAAATCAAACATGGACGATAAAAAAATTGCATACCTCATAGCCTATTTTCTAAAAATAAAAAAATAAAATGAATTGCACATCATTAACTTTTTTGCAAAATGTTTCTGAGATAAACCTTCTTTTGTTTGGCCTTCTGGAATAATAAAGCTGCATCATAATACCTATTCCAATATAAAATGACAATACTGCCCTCGAGATGCACATAATATTTTATAATTGAATTGCACATGGCAACAATATTACATTAGGTGTGCAGCTGCAAAGACATAATGTGCCAACTTTTTCAATTACCTTACATGAAGTATATGAAGGGGAAATGGTATTGACAGCCATTGTTTCAAGCATTCCTTTCTGGGGGGGGGGGGGCACTGACATTGGAAAAGGGTATAGGTATATGTGCTGCGCTGAAAACCCCCTATTTCACCCTCTGCTGCTAGCTCTTATAACCCCTCTTTGAGCCTGCATCATTTATTAAGCCTTGGACTCCAGTTTTATTGAAAATTCAAAAATAACAAAATGTTGCTTTCCAAAGTCCCAATTCTTCGAAAATGTTGCGTTCTAAAACCAAAAAAAATCGAGAATTTGCATTCTTGCTAATTAAAATTGAACTATAGGCCAGTTCTCAAGACCTACTTTTTTGAAAAAAATCAATTCCTAAGACCCTATTTTTCATCATAAAATCCACTCAGTTCAGTTCTGTAGCCCCCCTTTTTGAGATCCTGGGCGATACACCCCTACCAAAAAAAAAGTTGAGTGCCCCCCCCCCCCCCCCCCCCCCCGGGTTCCTTTATTACCCGTGGTTCCTATATTGCCAAGTGTATGACTCAATGTTGTTTCACTGTTTATTCTGGCGCTCGAAAACCCAATATTATCATATCTGTCATTATTGGAAAGTCACAAATAGGAAGACTATAGCTGATTCAAAAAGCTAAATTTGGCCTCCGTACCATTTCAGTAAATGTAATATCATCCAATTGATAGGGGGAGGCAGTGATTTGAAATCTTAATTTAAGGGGGTGTGGACTCTCAGGTACAGCCTCCGTAAAAATGCCGTTACTTCTTCAATACTCATTTAATCTTTATAAACATATATACAGTTTTTTGCAGAAAAGGGTTCAATGAATCCAACCATGATAATGAAATTGACCATATTGGAAAAAATTATAAAAAACCTGTTTTTTGACCCATTTTAGGTTTGGAAAAGATAACTCAAAATATATTTTGTCAAATTTGGTCATACTAGTTTTATGATAATCCTGATAACTTTCCCCAGGGGCATTTTTTTAATTTTTAATATCTTATTTATTTTTTGAGTTACAGACCAAAAAGTGCCAAAAAATGTGCGCACATACCGGCAGGCAATTAGCTTCTGTTTGCTTTGCTGCTGTAGCATCACAGGTGACATTGTTTATATTCAAATTATGCCTAAAAGATTCATCTAAATGCCTATCTCGCCTGTTTGGTCAAAAGAAAAATTGAATGTTACTCAAAATGACATAAACAAAGTGGTATACTTTCTTTTGTTGAACCCTTTATGATGAAGGATATCATTGGATTATGCCTTACATTATTCATGAGCACAGGTAGCCTTGGTCCTGCTCCAATAGCTGTGAATTGTGAACCTTTGGTGGCAGCAAGGGCAGCAAAGTTTCCCAACTGCTTACAGACGACAATGGCATCCTCCATGCCCCAACCTTCATCACAAACTGTGCCATATGTGCCGTTGAATATTTCGACTCGGCCCTCCATTGGATTCATGCCACCAAGCAATCGGATCGGTCCTACAAATTTACACACAGTAAAAAAATATATATATAAACTGCTCAAAAAAAGTCTGGACATTTTTTTCAATCACAATTTGTTCAAATATCGCGGGATTTGTTCATTAAGTTTTGTTCAAAGTTTTCAAAAAAAAATTAAAAAAATTAAATAATGTCAACAACAAAAAATCAAATATTTCCCACAAATTGCCAACATTTTATTGAAACATTTTAAAAATTTAAAATAAAAATATGGATCGTGGCAGAAAATTGCATGAATGCATATTCTCAACCATTCTCAAAGCGCAACATTCCTTTTTCTAGAAGTTTAATGGTGCGTAGGCAAGTAGCCTATCCCAGACAGATATGTATAAACCATGGCGTGTGAAAGTGCTTCACCCTATTTAAGCTTTTAAGGGTTGTATTTAGTTACAGCACTTAGAAAGGCAAGCCTCTGTATAGTGGGAAGTAGGACGGTCGTAATCAACATACGGGTTAGTCCTTTAAAAGGTGTGAAATCAACAATTACAATTAGGGTATTTCCTTGCGAAACTATGGAACAGCCTATAGAGGTAGCTAGAGAAATGTGCATGCATATGAGATCAAACTAAAGTTACTCTTTGTGGAGGACGTGTACAAATTACAAAATAAAATAAAATGCATTGCACTCGAAAATGCTCATTTCAATGTTATTCCAACTGGTGGGTGAGGTGGAACAGGGAAAATAAGATGAAAAAACATATACTTTAATATATTGAATATCTACTCTTTATAAAGGTATTGGTGATTAGGGAAGTCCAATGGTTTTACTTAACTATAATGATCACCTTAATTAAATGTTTCTACCATTTTTAGCTTGTTACATTTCTAGAGACCCCATTTTTTCCCTCAAAATTAAGCAAATTGGGATTATACCATGTACAAATTTGGAATCAAAATCTCATGGCCCAAAGACAAAATAATGTGTGATTCTGATGCCCTCAGGAAGAGCTATTATCATGATTAGAACCTGAATCTGATTCCCTCACTTTTGAGAACTCGGATGATATACTAAAGCCATCACCCATATCATTGATGCATCTCTCAATTCTTGTCTCGTTCCCGATACACGTCATATTCGTTATCAGAGAATTCGGACGACATACACAATACACATACCCTCGCCCAAAAAGGGTGTTCCCCCATCATGGAGATCATAACATCCCCACAGCAATATACACTATACTTACGTGTACATACAACTCCCGCATCCTGGCTATGCGGACACACGTCATCACCATCACCCATATCATGGATACATTTCTCAATACTCGTCTCGTTCCCGATACACGTCATGTTGGTCATCAGAACCGGCGAATCCAGATCGCCTTCTCCGTAGAAACCTCCGGATTTTGATGAATTTGAGGAGGGGAAGCCCAGCTGCCGACAGATGACATCCGCATCCTTTCGGTCCCATTTCTCATCGCATATTGTGCCCCACGTGTTGTTATTGTATACTTCAACACGGCCTTCAAGAGATGTTGTACCATCTTTCAACCGGATTTTATCTGAAGGGGAGATAGTGAGAAAAAATGTTAATAGTATTAATAACCCTTACCAAAGAAGATTGCTTAATAAGCAATCCACAAGCAATCGGCTAACAAGCATTATCTTTTAAGCCATCCTGTTAAAAATCATTGTTTTTTAAGAAATCCTGTTAGCAATCATTGCTTTCTAAGGAATCCTTTTAACAATCATACAGCAAATTAAGAATTATGATAACAATCCTACAATGACCTTCAAGGGATGTTGTGCTATCTATCATCCACATTTTGTAAAGGGGGAAATAGTGAGAAAAAATGTTAATAATGAATCCCCTTTCTATTCCAAGATGATATATACACTGGGCACAAAAAGATCAATACCAAAGTCATGACTGTACAAGTTATGCCTCTTAAATGACAGGTATTTAATCTGGGGGGGTACTTTCGCCAAAATCGTACGTAGATGTGCCTGCCGGAAAATATGTGCTATTGTCAGTCGCGCTAATGGGTTTGAGTTTAGGTGTAATAAAAACTGGGTGAAATAAGTGTCTATAAACTTCACAAATATTGTTACATAATATAATGCATCTATAGGTGAATGTGTGTATTATATTAATATGTTTCAAACATGCTAGTCATACAGGTGTGTGTGAAACAGACATAGTATCAGCTTCACACAACATTTCAATGGAGATAATCATCCCTCTATCGAAGATCTATGGTTTTTGGCAATGAAATTAAACCAGGGGGAAATCAGTCTCCGCATCCGCTGGGCCGCGTGTGTGCAAGTGAGACATTCTACCCGCTACGCTAACAGGTCAGCTTCAAAAAAAAAATTGGCAAGTTGATAGCCTGGCGTAGCGTGGCATGATGATTGGGCGGTACCACAAGGTAGCAGCGTAGGGATTTGTAGTGTGTAGGATGCTTAGGGATAATAGACGATCAGATTCACAGTTATGGCCCTACCAAAAATGGGTATTTTTCAATAGATTTAAAAACTAGATATGGTACGAAATTTATTGCCCTACATGTATATCTCTTTACTTGTAACAGGCGCCATTTTGAATTTCCATCATGAGAGGGACATTTGGAGTTATTTTGGTATTTGTCGGAACCACACGAAAAAGAGAGCGAAGGCAGCCGCGTTCGTTGGTGCAGGTTTCAAATACACGGACAGATCGACCCTTTCCGAATGTTCACATGCATTTTCCAAAAAGATACACGGACAGATCGACCCTTTCCGAATGCTCACATGCATTTTCCAAAAAATACCGACATACCTCCAATTTTTTTCCTGATGGTGGAAAAACAAAATGGCGGCGCATCAATATAGCTTATAAATCTGTGGTACTTTCGTTTTTTGCGCATAGTTTATATTCTCGTCACTTATATCTGTTGGACCTCGAGTTCCTTGTCTGCTTCTCTAGGGCAAATAATAAACCCTAAACCAAAGCCAAATCTCAAGTTCTGCTCCCTAGCGCTAAATCCATATCCTCGTAACTTACAGGGTAGTATAAAACATGTTTAAATAACCTCATGTCACATGTCTTCCTCTCTGGCACTATTTATCCTGTAGGCGGATACAGAAATGTCTACTTATATAACAACAAACATTACCACCAGGATATTGGGCATATATATATATATCCTTGTATATTCTACCTGTATACACATAAACCTTGCACGAGTGACAGTAGCATATGACCCAATAATAATAATTGAATCAAGTAGAAACATATATAAACAGTATTGTGATACTGCTTATATGCTCAACAAGTACGAGTTCAACACCCAGCTGGATTTCACACAGTGATAGGTTTGAATATGAAATATAAGAATGAAGTGTCTGTGTGTCATTCGGCGAAAAAAAGGACTTCAAGTTAAAAGTTTGCCCTCAAATGACTGTTTGCAGAGAGAGAAAGAAGAATCTGTATTTAAAGGGCCATGGGCATTACAGTCTATCTATTGCTATTTCATAGAATCACTTTAAAGCAATGTGTTTATTTCTATTAATAGAAAAATGGAGAAAATCCAGTGAAATAAACACAAAGGGCCGTATTCTCGTACGTAGTTAAAACACGGTTTTAAGCAAAACATATGTCTAACTTTGACTTTAGACACAGTGTTTAACTAAACGCAATTCTCGTACATTTGTTTTACTTTTGACCATGCAATTTTTTTCGGCCGGTTGTGACAAAAATGTCATCGCTACCCCCCAACCCATATCAAGATTTCAGCAGCTGGCGGAAAAAAAAATTGTGCAAGTTTTACTATTTTTTTTGGAGTTTGTAAAAAAAATTGTCGGTACATCATGCCTTTTGTCGGTACAACTATGTCGTCCCCCCCCCCCAATGAAACGGGTCTGGGGATGCCCCTGAACATGCCTATTGGTTCAGTAATACTGGGGATATGAAAGTTGGGAAATGTTTCAGAAAAATCTGTTTTGCATAATGGTAAAACTAATAGCCGCATGGAAAGTGTTTAAGGGTGGACAGAAAAGACTCTGAGGTTAGAATATAAAAAGGCTGACATACCTGTTTGATAAAGCTTCCAGGGAGGAGGACAAATGTCATAGAACAGCGAGCATATTTCACTGGATTTTCTCTACGAAACAGCTTTATTATTTGAGTTACCAGAATTCTGATGTACCACATGCACAATCATTCACAATCGTTATCTATACAACCTGTTTACATAGCCTTTTTAAGTTGTCATTGTCTTAAACCAATATATAGGTACAATGTCATCTGATAGTTCATACATCAGTACATGAAACTGACATTGCGTCAATAAAAACAAAGAGACTTTAACCTTCCGTCATGCACGGTGAATGACGTGACAAAAGGACTGCATAACTTATTTATACACCCCCACACCCCCACCCCAGTGGCGTGCGCAGGATATTGTGAGTGGGGGGCCACCTGGCCATAAATGAAATTCCCCGACTCAGATTCTTCTCAATTCCCCCAACGTACCAAAAAAATAGTAAAAGGTAGCCCTAATTTTTTGGGCAATCACCTCATGAAATTCACGTAAGTGTGGGGGGGGGGGGGGTGAGGTAAAAAAATGTCGCATGGTCAAAAATAAAATCGCAGTCAAAACAGCACAGTCATTCTGATGGCCGATCCTGAGCGTTTTTATCAGTTTTCTCTATAACATTTTCCTTTTTTTTGCCGACTGCTGCATACATTTGTAGACTACATGTACAAATTTGCCGACTATTTCAATATTTGGAGTACACATCCCACCACACATAAACCCTCTATGTGACGGCCAAGCCCCCGACTGACAGTAGTTTCCCCCGAATATTTCAATAGTGGCCCCCCCCCCCTTTGTGCACGCTACTGCACCCCCCACATACACACCCACATGTACACATACAAAAAGTATTTGTGATGCGCCATTCCCCAGAGGCTCAAAGTGCTTACAAAGATACCAACTAGCATACAAATAATGAATAATATAAGGAGCAAACAATTAGTGCCTTCTTGAAGGCAACAACAGAAACAGACTGTCTAATAATATATATAGGAAGATCATTCGATCATCAAGATGCACAAACAGTAAAAGTCCTGTCACCAGCTTTGATACTTTGATAAACAAATAGTATATTTGATATACTTTCCACGAGGCTATTAGTTTTATTCCACGCGGCTATTATTTTTACCATTAAAAAAACAGATTTTTCAGAAACCTTTCCCAATTTTCAAAGTCTATCTCAAGGATTACTGAACCAATACTAGGCATGTTTGTACTTATTTCAATGCATTCCTCATGGTGATTCCAAATATTGTAATTAAGTTAAATAATGTTGACATTTTTGAAACATTTTGTGACATTTTGGAATGTCGTCTGCAGACGCCTGCCGCGTGGAAAGTGATAAACAGAGTCTCATTCAATTAAAATGTGTTATACTGTAATATAAATCGTCGGCCCCAAGACAAGAAGACATAAATTATGACGCAGAGCTGCATTACTATGACACATCGGGTGGCAATTTGTTTTTGAAACATCAATTTTTGAAGCACACCACACTATCTTGTAGTTGAGCTTGAAACAATTGTCACTGTCACACGGCTGTTTGACTGTCCGATTTATAATTAAAATTATGGGATAAAATAAGATTATATAGTGCCCCTTTTATGGTTTGACCTGATTTAGGTAGTGCTATAATGAATAAGAGTAAACGGTGAAAATTTCAAGAAAATTGTTCGAGCCCTTTTTAAATTATCGGCATTTTCTACTTGATACATATTTATATGTAACTCTATGGGAAATGTGGCCGATGAGGGCGCTATTATAGTAAATAATAATATTCAAAGCTCTATTTCTCAGAACTGGCACCAACAAATGTTCTGAAATGTCTACAAAAGAAAACAGAACTGGGCCAGCAAGTTACGGTGTTCTCAGAATAAAACGGACACATTATGTGGGATCAAACAGCCGTGGTCACTATCTACATATCCTAAATGAGGTGGAAATCAAAACTGTGTAATCACATCCTCATTACAAGATTATGGTTTTCAGGTCATTAGGGCATGTAGATATAAGGGTTATGAATACATGTGACCCTATAACAGAAGTCAAGTGATTTCACAACAGTTAAAAAGTTTAACGGGTTCGCTGTCCGACAAGTATTAATCTGTCAAACTTTCGTCAGGATTAGCTCTGACTTCTTCAGGACCAAATTATTATAATATTAAACAAAACATAGAGATTGCCACTTTTCTTGTTATCATCATTTGGGCTGCCCCTTGCCCGATGATTTGAGAGTAGGTGCCCTTTCCTACTTGTGAAAGAATTGGTGGCTCTGAAAAGAGCCGTTCAGATGGATTGCTGCTTCCACTGAACAGAGATGGTGGCTCTGAAAAGAGCTCTACACGTAGGTTGCCACTGGCCTACTATATATAACTTTGGTTCTAATAGAACCTCCAAAGGACTGCCCCTTGCCAATGGAAATAACGTAGATACTGCCCCGTGTCTACTACAGACTACAATAAGTCTAATGCACAGTAGTGCGGTCACTGATCTGTAAAGATCGATTGACGCTGTAACGAACTTGAGCAGGGTATATAATGGTTCATTGCAGACCTGGCTGAAACAATTACAAGACTGTTATCGATTGGCGACAACATGTGATATTTGTAAAAGCTCTGGTAGTTATGGCTTCCTTAAAAAACGCAAAGCTGCATAAGGCTTGTTTTTAGCCTGGAATGGTTTCATTTTTAAGTGAAAATAAGTTTGGAATACTCTATTAAAGTACCTGTCTCTTAAGGGTGCTGTTAAGTCACAATTTTGCAATTTTCATGAATTTCACTTTTTTTCAAAACTTCAGAGGGTTTTTATCAGTATAGGCTACATGCAAAGAAATTTTCAATTTTCAACTTTCAAAGGCATATTTAGAAGGATTTCAATCCCTTAATTATGCACAACATATTAAGATTGGAAAGGAAAAGTTAATCCACAGGGCATCGGCGAATGGTCCATGCGTCGCGTATCCTGTGTACGGTTGTTCACGCAAATGCTGTATGCACTTAAATTTGTGGCGCTGTCAATTTGAACGTTTCAGTTTAAAGGGCATTGAGAGATGTGTCGATGTACTAAATGAGCAAATAACGTAAAGATAATCATCAACATAGATCAAATCCAAAATGTCATACAATTCCGACATGGCCTTCATGCCAAAATAAGCAAATAACGGCACTTCCGGGTTGAGATTTTCCGTGAAAGTATGTGATTAAAACGATGCATAACTTCCTAATTCAGCACCTGAGTTACGATATAATCATATCGAAACTTAAAAAATCATGACATTTTATATGATGAACGGTAAATGTTGGTAAACTGTTTCAGATGGTAGTTAGTATATGCTTAAGTATTACTTTGATGCAAAAAAACTGATTTCCAGGATAATTGAGGGCGCACTCCCATACATATCTCTCAACGCCCCTTTAAACCACCTCACCCGTAAAGTTTTTTGCGCGTTTGAGGGCTTGGTAATACGCATTGTTATCGCGAATCTCGGGGCTCGGCTCGGCTATAATATTAATAACACCCTGTTCTACGAGCAAACGAACATCTCAGGTAGGGTCTGGCGTTGTTTTGGTTTTTTGACTCACCAGTTTTGACTTTTGAGAATTGCTGCAGAGTCAAAATTTGAGAGCTGTGGTGGGGGAGGGGTGCTGTTTGCTGAGTCAGGAACTTGAGTGGGGGTGGGGTCTGCCAAATCAAATCAAGGGGGGTTCACCCAAACCGCAATCGAGATTGAAAACCGACAAAATGTCAAAATAAATTTTGCCAAATTTGAAACAAATGGGTCGGTCGGGCCCGTAGAATAGAATGAGTCACCTTTTTGTGGAGACCTTTTGGTTTGGTTAATTTCTTGACTGTCCCCAGTCAAGAAATTAACCAAACCAAAAGGTCTCGAAACTAATCGTTAACAACTATCATGTTATAAATCATTTATATCTTCAGTAAGGGGATCCAACTAGTGCCTACTGGAAGTAATTGTTACCATTCTATCTTCAGACGATAGCAAACAACACATTTTAAAAGGCACCCAAGTTCATTCTAATGGAAAGTCACTCATCATTAACTCTATGAAAGGTGATTTAAAGGTTCCATTACCCACTTGCGTCGGAGTTTTAGAAATTTTATTTTTCTGCTTGTATAATAGGGGCTCGACCTATTTCAATTCTCATTTTCAGTGGCGTAACGAGGATCAAGTTCCGGGTAAGTTTTGTTCATTTTCCTTGTGATAAAAGGCATGGCTTCTTGTTCACACTCAAATTCATGAAAAAGGGTGTTTTTTAACACACATTTCGATGGGTTTGTTTTGCATCAAGAAAATATCGGTATGCAATCAAACATTGCACGAAGATGCGACATTATGTGCTCCTTACGATGCAGAACAGAACTGAAAATATATTCATATTCCCGTGGATCATGTTCAAGCAGCTAAATGTGTCACTCTTCATCTATATTGATTGATTTCTCGATGTTCTTTTTTGAGCGAAATAAGTGATCTGAACGAGCCACCTAGGTATCTGGATGAATGGGTCTCGAGTGATTGCGGTATAAAGGGTGTGACTAGCTGTGAAGATTAAACTCTTTTGCTGATTAGCTGTAAGTCTTTGCGCACACATTTTTACTGTGTTATCACACAATAATCAATGATTTCCTGTACCTAGTGCAACTTTGCTGTTGTTATGCGCGGTCATTGAAATCGCCATAACTTTAAAAGTATCCGTTCGATTTTGTTGAATGAGGTATCAAACTGCGGAGAAGAAATTTGCTCATTAAATATATCTCAGATTTTTGGTACCGATTATCTATTTTGAATTAGACAACCTCAAAGCACCTGGTCAGGGACTTTATGTGCTAGGTGTACATACCAAATAGCCTAAAAATAACGACATAATATTAGGCCAAAAAAAAAGAAAACAAGTTGACTTGCCTTTTCCGACCGACCCGAATTTTTGGAAATCTAGGGTCGCTTTTTTTTTTCAAAGTAAAAAAAATAACAAATTAAAAAATAAATAAAAAATTGTTGAAAGAAGCACATATCAATAAAGAAAGATGAAAACGTGTTTTTGAGTAGTATCTGCTTGTTTAAAAATAAAAAGAATAATAAAAAAATTAATAAAAAATAATAATAAAAAAAATCAAAAATCAAAAAAGAAATCTTTAAAACGTGTTTTTGTGTAGTATCTCCCTGTTTAAAAATCCGACCGTCCGACCCAGACTCTGCCCCTGAAAGGGCAAGTCAACTTCTTTTTTTTGTTGCCTTATAGCTATTTGTTTGAAAAAGTATTTGGCCTCTATAACTACACTTACCAACACACACGACACCTGCATCTTCTGTATGAGCACAATTATGTTGCTCCCAACCCCTATGATTGCACTCCGATATTTTAGATTCTGTCCCTACACAGCTAAGATCGTCCAGGACGATGGACCCGGTACCGTGGCTAAAATGGCCGCAGCATCGTGTTGAGTTGGCATCTGCAAAACCCAACTGTCTGCACACAACCTGTGAAATAAAAAAAAATAAAAAATTAGTTGAGATTGGTTGAAAATTAGTGGGTTTTTAATCATGACGGTAACCGAATACTTCAGTGAAAAATTATGTTTTCTATGAAGAAAATGTGTTTGATTAGTAAACAACAAATAGTGAATTTGTAAATGAGTGACCATTTTAAATTTAAAAACATATAATTTGTATGACAAGTTGTGCTTTTAGGTGGAAAATAGGAGGGGGTCAGGGGCTTTTATTAAACCTTCTTTTTTTTCTCAATTTAAGACAATACCATACATGATTTTGATGGAATGACGTTATCAAAAGTCCTCGTAATATTGTGTTCAATAAACTCTACATTTATAAGTAGGATAGTACCAATACAAAAATATTCATGAGGTTGAGGTGAAACAAATATTTCTCTGTGCATAACAAAACTCGCTTTCACCTTGTCATCATACTGCACCACAAATTCAATCCAGTTGCGTGATATATAGACAAATATGTATTTCTAGTCATATGAAACTCTACTTGATATTTAAAAAGGCGGCAAAGAACTTCTTCAAAAAAGCATCTAAATCCACTTAACCTAAATTGTCTTTGCTTCAACTGTGCTATACCAACAAATACCTAGTATAAATAAAATATCAAATCTGGTTATTCCATCCTATTTTGTTGTTCTTGGAACTGTTTGTGCAATGTTCACCAATGGCAATAAGGCGAGGGGGAAAACCCGTTTTACAGGCCCGACCGACCCACTTTTTGCATATTTAAAGAATTTAATAATTATTTTTTTAGATTATTTTGTCTCAAATCATGTAAAATCAGCCTTTTTTTTGCCCAAAATCTGGCGCAAATTTGTTTCACAAATTTTGCAGATTCGTGACATTTTAAAATGTAAAATCTAAAAAAAAAAAACCGCCCGATCGACCGACCCTACTTGACAGGTCCGTCCACCCGTAAAGTGGGGGGGGGGGGGGGGGGGGGGGGGTCTGTCGCCTAA
This sequence comes from Ophiura sarsii, assembly GCA_035610835.1. Taxonomy (NCBI): domain Eukaryota; kingdom Metazoa; phylum Echinodermata; class Ophiuroidea; order Amphilepidida; family Ophiuridae; genus Ophiura; species Ophiura sarsii. The sequence goes on from CM069448.1 coordinate 69,084,513, forward strand.
GGCCAAAACATATTATCACAAGGATATGAGGGAGGAGGATGAACTTATTTAATGGCCCTCAAAGATAAACTGTATTGCTAGTATAAATAGTCCCATAAAAACGAACAACTTTGCCATGCTAGTATAGTCTCATAAAAACAAACCACTTTGCCATGCTAGTATATATAGTCGCATAAAAACGAGCCACTTTGCCACATTTTCGGCTGCAAATTATTTTGCGTTGCTTGCGCATTCAATTGCATCGCCTGCATCATCAATTGACCCAATCGAACGCGCAGCAGAAAATGTGACTCATGGCTATTTTTAAATACATCATGGTGACTAGGTATTGTTTCAACGACCATGGTCTATGATTTGATGTGCAATTCAACTTTGAACAATCTTAAAAGTACTGTTCATTCCACTAGTTCATACACTCACATGTCGTTACAGAGAATCGATATTAATATTGATGAATCGATACGATCCCTATTACCCAGGACAAGGCTAACTGATTGATTTAGTGATGACTGACTCCTTCAACATCGATATGAATTGTTTACGAACGAAAATTTGTAATTACTATCGATCCATCCTTTATTTCCTTCATGGGTTCCTGTTGTGGTTTTGTATAGTCATCTATGAACAATTCTTTATCAGATCTTTCATAATAATAGCATGTGACATGAGCCACGATGATGAAATCAACGATCTAAAGATAGAACATGACGTCATTAGCATTAGCGTCGCCTTCACTTTCAATTGCGTCGCCTAGGCTTTCAATTATCAACTGTTCAATCAATGAGTAATCAGCTAATAATTGGCGCAATTGAGTGAGCAGTTGTCGCAATTGAATGCGTAATTGATGCAATTGAATGCTAAGGCGACGCAATTGTATGTGCATCATTTTTGCGTTAACGCAATTGTTGATGCAGGCGACGCAATTGAATGTGCAGGCGTCGCAATTGAACACATAACCGGAAATGTGACTTATGGCTACTTTTAAGTACATCATGGTGACTAGGTATTGTTTCAAAGACCACAGTCTATGGTTTGATGCAATTCAACTTTGAACGACCTTAAAAGTACTGGGGATACAAAGATGGGGGAGGGGTAGGGGAATGTGGAATGCACCACTGTTCATTCCACTAGTTCACACACTCACGGGTCATAACAGAGAATCTATATTATTATTGACGAATCGATACGATCCCTATTACCCAGGACAAGGCTAAATGAATGATTTAGTGATGACTGACTCCCATCATCGATCCTAACATCGATATGAATTGTTTTACGAAGACAATTTGTAATTACTATCTTAAGCGATGGATAACTATATATGGACATTTATAATGCTTGAACTTGAACAAATATAAGAAATTGTTAACCGAAATGATGTCACATGCCGTTGACAACAAACAACATGAAGTCAACAAATTTAAGATTGCACCAGTCACCAAAATAGCCAAAATATAGCCTTTTTTGGTAACATCGAACAGAATATTTGCCTATGGGTAAAATGGGATTCCTCTGCATACTCATGTTATCATATTTTATGGAGCGGTTTTTTTCACTATTTTTCTTTTTTCAATTTTTTTCTAATTTTGATCTCATTAACCCTAACACTCTTGAGTACTACAAATTACAACGATGCGGTGTGCTTGTGTCACCTGGCTCGGCAGTTTTTCGATGAAATAATGGCCCCAGGATTTATACAGGGCGGAATATACTCTGCCTTGTATGGTTTCCCCCCGTAGCCTAGCGGTAGATCGTCTGCCTCTGAACCAAGAGGTCCAGGGTTTGAGCCCGGGAGAGTGGGGGCACTTTTTCCCCTCGCTATTTGGCCGCGAAAAAAATTCTTTGGAAAAGGTACCTCGGGGGTTAGGGTTATCACATGTTTTCGGGTGAAACATTTTGTGAATTTTGGAAATTTTGCTAGTGAAAACTACAGTCACTTACACAGCCTCACATGGTCACTAGGAACGATCTTGTATGGTTGAGTAGAGCATACAAACTGATGCGTTAAAACGTTTTGCTTTGTTGTCAATGGCAAAGGGGATCTCTGGGGTCACCTATACTACTCAGGACAAAGCATAAATCTTGTCTATTTTACAAACATTTAGATTTTGACATAATCTGTCAGAATATGAAACAAGCTTTGTAACGATACCAATATATCAAACAGGTGATCCATCATTCTACAACGTTTGTATATATAAGTTTTTGTTTGTTTGTTTGTAACAAACTTTGGTTTCCCCTGGGAATCCCAAATGTAAGCAATCGAAACAAATAAAACGGCAAGGCCAGAAATTCCCAAAATACATTGAATATAAGACCGAACCGTAAGGAAACGTGTGATTAATTCAGTGGCTTAAAACGATACCTATATATTATATTGTGTGCTTCCTCATCAGCCATGTGGGCCTATTTTTCGAAGCCTACAATACAAATCCCATGAACACCTGGCCTGAAGGCCCATCCAACATTACACCATGCACTTTACGGGCGGTCACACCATGGTTTTTGTCCTGGACCTCTGGGGGCTAATTCACACAGGATTACCGTTCAACACTCGCATATGAAATCCATTGAAAATACACACAACAAAGTGCTCTCGTCGGCTGCGCATCCCAAATGACAAATGGAACACCTTGTTTAGATACACGCTTCACTCCAGGGGTGGTGTGTATTAATTTGTTGATAGACAATTAGTTGTTTTGATTATAGTAGAACAGTATCAATCTTCAGCATCTCAATTTTTGCATGCATATTGTGGGTCTTTCAAAGATGATATATTATCAAATATAAGACTAAAAGATGATAAGTACAAATCTTGTAATAAAACAGATGAATGGTTTTCCCAGTGTTAAAAAAAATCAACAATGTACTTTAATTTAAACAGTAGGGCTTTTTTTTCTTCTTCGATTTTAAATTAAATATTGTTTTGAAAGTTCCTGAAAATGCTTGTTAATTCCGGTGGAAAACTTCCGCTCTGAAAATTCTCAGGAATTTTGTGATGCATTATGACAAAGGGTACACCTTGTCTAATTTACAAACATTTAGATTTTGACATAATCTGTCAGAATATGAAACAAGCTTTGTAACGATACCAATATATCTAACAGGTGATTCATCATATGTGACGCATCATAGCAAAGGGTACATCTTGTCTATTTTACAAACATTTAGATTTTGACATAATCTGTCAAAATATGAAACAAGCTTTGTAATGATACCAATATATCAAACAGGTGATTCATCATAATGTGATGCATCATAGCAAAGGGTACATTTTGTCTATTTTACAAACATTTAGATGTTGACATAATCTGTCAGAATATGAAACAAGCTTTGTAATGATACCAATATATCAAACAGGCGATTCATCATATGTGACGCGTTACATCAAAGGGTACATCTTGTCTATTTTACAAACATTTAGATTTTGACATAATCTGTCAGAATATGAAACAAGCTTTGTCATGATACCAATGTATCAAACAGGTGATTCATCATATGTGACGCGTTACATTAAAGCGTACATCTTGTCTATTTTACAAACATTTAGATTTTGACATAATCTGTCAGAATATGAAACAAGCTTTGTAATGATACCAATATATCAAACAGGTAATCCATCATATGTGAAGCATCATAGCAAAGGGTATATCTTGTCTATTTTACAAACATTTAGATTTTGACATAATCTGTTAGAATATGAAACAAGCTTTGTCATTTTGTCATTGTCCATATATTTAATAAAATACTTAATTAAATACAAAGTATTTTTATGATTTATTTTGAAATTGCTCCATGTTTAATGTACATGTTTCAAAAATGTGAACAATTATCAAATTTGATTCTCTATTTACACATATAAAATTGTATTTGCTAGCTGCATGCTTAACAGCAGGCCATCAATAGCAGCGCTATACGACAGAATACGGAGGCTCTTGGTTTGACATACCCTATGCATGTGTGAAGCTTTAATCTTGCATGTAATTTAGACATACCGCCAATAGCAAACAAAGCGATTGCAAAAGATTATGAAGAGTAAACGCCTAGAGGAGCCACGACAACAACACCGGCACGACATAACTCTTGTCACGCCGCCGTAAGCGTGGTAAGAACAATCTTCAGTGTACATGTCAGGCGTCTGCCGTGCGACGGATCCGGAAATAAACTTGTTTGCTTGTCCTCTATTGCCTGGTCCCAGAGTTCCATTTGAAGCATTTTTTTATTTATTAGCAGAGAGAGTCAATACACTACTTCTACTTGTTTTGAGCAGCATGTTGTAATTTTTGTCTTTCAATGGCACATTTTTTGTGCTCCCATTTTAATCATTAATCATCGGCAGAATGCAATAACAATGTAAGCTACATTTTACGTGAAATTTACATTTTCTGAAAAGAGTAGGCAACTGTGCACATTTAAAGCCCAATTTGAAGTTTTAAACCAAATTAATTACTTTTTTTAATAAAAAAAAAATGTCGTTAGTCCAGTACAATTTCATGGTTGTGTGCAATAACATTGTATCTGCAACTTACGTCAGTATAGCAGACTAGATTATTATACTCTAAAATATACTTACATAACTACTATTAAGAACGTCGTAAGTACCACATATGACGTTCTTGCATTGGCACTCTCATTTATCTTAGAATTTTTCTCAGAATGCAAGAATGTCGTAAGTGGTACTTACGACATCCTTGCATGCTTGAGTTTTAAGCATGTGCCCTCACGCTATTTTGTTTTGTGTTTTTTTTAATTTAACAAAACGTAGTGTAAAATATTATTATTATGTGTTAATTCTGTGAATAATCAAGTAATGCACTGCCAAAATCAGTAATACATTAATCAGTCAAAGGATGTGATTACAGTATCAATAAAAACAAAACAAAAATGGCTCTCTTGTAAAATACCTGAAATGTCACTTACGACGTTCTGCCGACGATATAAAATAGCAAACATTGGATATTGTGCTGCATCTGCACTAAATCAGAGGATGATCTTTTGAGTTTCAGAAATAAAGGTTTAAACGTTAAAACATATTGATCTGTTTCGTTTAAATTCTAGGATTTGGGTTTCCATAATTTTGCAACTGGGTGAACATCAGATATATTGGTAATCTCAGTATACCCCCGGGGGGGGGGGGGGGGTACTCGGATTTGGTTTGGTCAGGGGTGTGTCGTTGGAGTTTCAAAACCCATACCCATTTTTAGGGGTGATTTTGGAAAAATTGGTACCCATTTTTAGGGGTTTTGCTTCATTTTAGACCAAATTTTCGCAAATTATCGGAAAAATAGACCTAATTTTTGCAAATGTTGTATGCGCAGCACAGATAATAGTTGAGCTGCGCATACGTCACAAATTTAACAATATCCCTGAAGTATCTCCCAAGTGCCCTTGCGAAAAGTTTTCCGCTACGTCTGAAAATGAGTTCACAAATTGCTTCTTATTTCATTTCTCGAATGATAATGAAATTGAAATAATGGTGGATAACATGTGAATTAATAACCCCCTTCACATAATTAACTCTTTCCACTGAGAATGATGTCCTTTAAACATTTCCGACCGACCCAAATTTTCGGAAATCTAGGGTCACCATTTTTTTTTTCAAAGTAAAAAAAAAGAGAAAAATTGAAAAAGAAAAAAAAATGAAGCACATAACAATAAAGAAAGATGAAAACGTGTTTTTGAGTAGTATCTGCTTGTTTAAAAAAAAAATCTAAAAAAAAATCAACAAAAAAAAATCTTTAAAACATGTTTTTGTCCAGTAAATTTTTTTAAAAATAATTTTAAAAAAAAAAATCTGACCGTCCGACCCAGACTCTGGCCCTGAAAGGGCAAGTCAACTTCTTCTTTCTATTCTTTTTGCCCTATAAGAGATATATGAAACAGTGCCTCTGCAATAATATACTATCAACTGTGTTTGCGTTACACACTATTTTATAGCTGAATTTTACCCCATCTTACAAACTTAATTGCTTCTATAGGGTTCATTTAATAGTGAAATGTTGGCGAGTGTGTATGTTTACAACAAGCATGTGCAACCTTTTCTACCACCCGGGCCTTATTGTAATATTGAGATTCATTCACGGGCCGCAGTGATTGTCAAACATTCCAAAATACATCCGGAGGAGGGGTAATAGGGGGAGGGAAAGCTTAGGAAGAAAAATGAGGCATAGAAACGCACTGTTTTGTTCAATGAAGAAATAATCCTCAGTCCATTGCTCATAAAATTCCCGCTTCTCTTCGTGTAATTTCCTCTTATTACTCGCTGTTGCTGCTGCAAGGGCCATTTTAACCAGGGATTTTAACACGCAATGGACACACGTCACATACATGTAGGTTGAACTCACGACTCGCCTATAGTACACAAGTCAATTTCACCCCCAAAACAAACAGTGCAACGGACATCCAAGGTGCGCAATACGTCAGCTCGACCTCACGGCTGATTGGTTAGCGGCATTTAGTGAGTTTCAAGCATGCGTGCACAGCTAATCGAAGTACGCCCGCGTTTGTCTGACTGTGGCCAGGAGATTATGTGCCATATGTCCATCACACCTGGAGTTATATTTACTAAATGCAGCGCGTTACCCTACTAATTTTAAGGCAGCACACCACTAAATCAATCCGCCATTTGTGTAACCTAGGGAGTTTCGGTTAAAACAGGCTAAACCTCGAACCACAAGTCAATTCATGTCATGGATAGAAATAAGGGAACCCAAATTATTAAAGTCAAGTTGAAATTGTTGTCAAGTCAAGTCAATTCAAGTCAAATCAAGTCAATTCAAGTCAAATCAAGTCAAATCTTTTGATATTGTTCAAGTCACACCAAGTCATACTGAACGTGAAACTCATTTCATATTCAACTCACTTCTGATAAACAGCTTAGGCATAATATTAATTTTGAGTCATATTTTGTTTAGAATCAACCATTTAGAATAAAGCCAGTAGTTTAGCCCCATACTCTAGTCAAGTCAAACCAATTCTTTTGGATAAATTAAAAGACTTAGACTTTCCACGCAGCAGCAGGCGTCTGCAGAAGACATTCTAAAATGTCACAAAATGTTTCAAAAATGTCAAAATTGCAGCATTTCATTACCATATTTGGAATCACCATGTGAAACGCATTGAAATAAGTACAAACATGCCTAGCATTGAATCCCTTGGATAAATCTTGAAAGCTTCGAAAGATTTCTGAAAAATCTGTTTTGTATATGTTAAAACCAATAGACGGTGCTATCCAACTGAGCATGCTCAGAGCAATTAGTGCTCCGAAAACGAGGCTAGTTATGTAGCCGAGATGAGAGAAATGAAGTTTTTCAATGTAATGAACTTTGCACTGATCATAACAATTCTTCATACTTCTGAGCTGTTCAATATTTGACCTTGTTACATTCGTGAAATAAACTTGAACGTATAAACTATCTATTCCACTAGTTTGAAATGAAATGTTTGCTGGAAAGTGACACTATCTAGGAAAATGTAGATGTTCACAGTTCATTATATTGCAGTAAAAGTACGAGATTGTATGTTAATCGGCGTGACATCAAGTATGTCTCCCTCTTTGACATGAAATCGCCAATTACGAATAACGTCTATAGCCGCGTGGACAGTGTTAAGTCAAGCCAAGTCATAAGAAATATTTTGAAACCAAGTCACAAATTAAGTCAAGTTAATGCTCTGAGTGATTTGAGTCAAGTCAAGTCATAAAAAATAGTGACTTTAGTCCAAGTTTATAAGTCATTGACACAAGTTGTCACAACACTGCTAGGAAAACAACTCTCATCTGATCCGACTCACCCACATTGGGATAAACAATCCATTATTTTATCGTTGGCCATATAAGTATCACTTCTCCACATAGCAAATTGATATTTTCATAGTGGCTGTATGGCTGTGAGCCACAAGAAGGATGCTATTACTTTTACGAGAACAATACATGCACAATTTTAATTCTCGAAACATAAAACGATCTTCGTTTTTTATCAATGACCCTGCAAACGCCTGATAGGAATTATAATGATGCTCGCTTTAACACTTTCCATGCAGCAGGCGTCTGCAGACGACATTCCAAAATTTCACAAAATGTTTCAAAAATTTCAAAATTATTGAATTTCATTACCATATTTAAACTCCTCATGAGAAATGCATTGAAATAAGTACAAACATGCCTAGTATTGGTTCAGTAATCCTTGAGATAAACTTTGAAAATTGGGAAAGGTTTCTGAAAAATCTGTTTTGAATATGGTAAAACCAATAGCCGCGTGGAAAATGTTAAGAGAACTGACAATGCTCTTAGGGAGCGCACCATTAATCAATTAACCTACTTTTTTAATTCTAAAGGTATTTCAAACAGCGCTGGGGGAGAAAAGAGCATTTTTACCTATCAGAGAAAAAAAAGGTATAAAAGTTGTGAAATTCATACTCCGTAAAGAGTGAAATGGAAAAAAGTCATAAAGGGAATATTCATTAGCCTAAAGCTTAATGGATACTTGTCTGAAGCATGGATAATGACGCCAGAAATTGCCATGAATTCCATGCATAACGTTGAATCGTGAGTATATCGTGCAAATACTATGTATTTTCGCTAGTGTAACTGAGATTTTTATTTTGACAGTGAATAGAATGTCAACTTATTGGTTTTGACATACAATTTCGCAGGAAAAAAAATCCCAGTTTACGAAAAAACATAATGAAACTGTCTTCATACTAAATGATTTAGTGTTACAAACCCTTAAGTTTCATGGAGGAACATTTGGTCTATTCTCCATTTGAATCCATACACCCTTTATAGAAGCATACAGTCATCAAAAAAAGTAACTATACAGGTAATAAATAGGCTTGTAACTCTTAAAATATATATCCTACCTAAAAATATTAAATTATAAAGTTGTTGACAAATTTGTCTTCTTTAATATGAGATATTGCACGCTAGGATCGGGTGATTATTGAGGAAGTGGCACTCAAAAATGTAAGGAGAAGTCCGATTTTCATTTTCACATTTTTATTTTCTACACGCGGACCAAATCTACGGGTATCTTATTGAACCGGTAGTGCAATTGGGAGATGCATGCGCAGGTTGGACAGTCGGCCGCATTGTTCCGATGGATCAATACGCCACACACACGCTACCTGTCTTTCTCTCCCCCGTGATGAAATGTAAAATGTGAATTTGAAATTGTGACTTTACCTTACATTTTGGATTGTCGCTTCTTGAATATTCAACCGATCATAGCGTGCAATATCTCATATTAAAGAAGATAAATTTCTCAACAACTTTATGATTTAATATTTCTAGGTAGGATATATATTTTTAGAGTTAAAAGTACATTTATTACCTGTATAGTTACTTTTTTTGATGACTGTAGATAATCGACACAGGGACGGTTAGGTCCCGGGTTATCTCTATTGAAATGTTGTGCGGAGCTGATCTATGTCTGTTTCGCAAACACCTGTATGACTAGCATTTTTGAAAAGCCCGGTAAACAGAACGGGTATTGATAGTCTATTGCGGCAACTACAGATCTGATACTAGCTAGCGGGATACATAAAATTAGTTTGATAAAAAAAGCAACGGTGAAAGTTAAGATACTTCTTATATTTGAAACTTAACAATTTAATACACGCATTCAACGATGCGATAGATGTAACGCTATTTGTGAAGTTTATATTGTAGACACTTATTTCACCCAGTTTTCTATTACACGTGAACTCGAACCCATGATGAGCGCGATGGACAATAGCACTTCTTTTGATGCATCTGGGAACAAGAGTGGCGCATTATTTATGGATGTTAAGAAGTTATTTCATGACCGTGGGCGAAAGGCTACATCGGCTTTTGTGTTGAGCGACCTTGGTCCGAAACACACATAGCTTCAAACAAAACACCCACTTAACTTAACCATCCCTGTGTCGATTATCTATGATAGAAGACATGACCATACTCTTCCACATAATGTAGGGAGTGTAGAATTCAAACGGAGTCACCCATGCAGGTAACCCCATTTGTAATTCACACTCCCTGTGGAAGGATTAAGGTAATGTTTTTCCATTCAGGTGTATACATTTTTAGGCCTAAGAGATGTAAGCTGTATGCTATAAACAGCAATTTTTTTAATTTGTGTAATTTTCATCATAGATAATGCAACAAGAGAAATCAATTATGGTGGTTTAGTGTACAACAGTTCTATGGGGATATTTAAAGGGAAAAAAAATTATCTGACAATTTCTGAAACTGTTGAAAATTCACCAAAACGTAAATGAACATTTAGACAAAAACACCCCGAAACAACAAAAATAGCCTGACCGACTGACCCTACCTGAGGTCCGTTTCTCCGTAAACATGATAGAACAGGGTTTGTTTTTGTTGTTACCCGGGGAGGGGGGGGGGGGGAGAGGGGGTGGCACTGACATTGGAAAAGGGTATAGGTATGTGCCGCGCTGAAGACCCCCCTTTTCACCCTCTGCTGCTAGCTCTTATGACCCCCCTTTTGAGCCTGCATCAGTTCTTAAGACCCCAATTTCATTGAAAATTCAAAAATCGCAAAATTTTACGTTACAAAGCCCCAATTCTTCAACATTTTGAGTTCTAAAACCGCCCCAAAAAAAATCGATAATTTGCAATCTTGCGTTCCTAAGACCCTACTTTTGTCATAAAATTCTCTCAGTTCAGTTCTGTAGCCCCCCTTTTTGAGACCTTGTGCGGCGCACCCCTACCCAAAAAAAGTTGAGTGCCCCCCCCCCCCCCCCCCTGGGTTGTTACCTAACATAACTGTACTTTTGATGCCCCTTATAAAACAGAAAACACCACATGAATTTAGGTCACACTCTCCTTCAATACATTATAACCCATACATGTCAAACTGTGAAGTTATTCATTTCACTCCAACATTGGTTACCTTTCATCCTACACTATGCAACTGCCTACAAAACTAGGTGACGAGTGTACACATGTCTTAGGGAATTGTGGATGTGCTACAGTTTCAATAAATGTATATTTGGCAATATCCAGTTACTACATATCCAATCCAATCTTGAATTTGTAGAGGAGGAAGTTCTATATATAGTACTTGAATAGAGTGTTGCAGCTTAAAGGGGCATTGAGAGATACGTATGGGAGTGCGCCCTCAATTATCCTGGAAATCAGTATTTTTGCATCAAAGTGATACTTAGGCATATACTAACTACCATCTGAAACAGTTTACCAACATTCGCCATTGATCATATAAAATTTCATGATTTTCTTAGTTTCGATATGATCATATCGAAACTAAGGAGCTGAATTCGGAAGTCATGCTAAGTTTTACTCACGGACTTTCGCGGCAAATCTCAACCCGGAAGTGCCGTTATTTGCTTAGTTTGGCATGAAGGCGATGTCGGAATTGTATGATATTTTGGATTTGGGCTATGTTGATGATAATCTTTACGTTATTTGCTCATTTAGTATATCGATACATCTCTCAATGCCCTTTTAAAGGGGATCAAATTGAACTTGGGTTATACAAAGCCATAGGAGGGCACCTCCTATGGTGTAACGTCAGCAGCAGCCTCCTCCCCATGTATTATCACAAGAATATTGGTCATGTTGATTTCATGAAAAAACTAATTCAGATTTGTATTCAAGAATGTCCAGATACCAATCACTGCATTAATTGGGCTATCCCAGTTGAAATCTATACACCCCCTATGCAAGACATGACCCTAATCTGCCACACAGTGAGTGTAGATTTCAAATGGAGTCACCCATGCAGGTAACTCTATTTGAAGTTCACACTCCCTGTTTAAATGTGTCGAGGAACAAGTAAGGATTTTGGGAAAATATGTAGGTCAAAGACTGATCATATGTAGGTCAAAAACTGATCAATTTTAGGTCAATTTTCAATTTGCTGGTAGCACATCCTTAATTACCAGAAATGTATCTGAATAGCTGTCCGCACCAGTAGGATGGAGAGGAAGTGGCAATGCTTGAAAATGATATTCAGTCCCTTTAACCCGAAACATGACCAAGGAATAAACACAACGAGGCAAAACAACATTGTTTCCTTGTCCTGTCATAGCACCGTCAAAAACAACTGTCGTCAAATGTTTTGTCAAATCTAATGAAATGAACTGAGTTAAGGAGGCGTTCTAGAATTATGTGCTGTGCGAACACGAGATTGAAGGTGAAAAGGGTTTTTTTTGGAAGGGTGGGCAGCAAATACCTATATAACGCTTTTTATTGTAAGGGTGCCGGGTGCCTAACCCCTCAGCCCTTTTATGGCAAAAGGATGTATCTTATATGTACTTTCCTAATGATATACTTCCTTTTAACATGGAATGTGTTAACTTGATTCAATAATCCTCACTTTGCAACTTGTAAAGACAATAAAAGTAATATACTGCCTTTTACCTCTACATGATTTATGGAGAAAAAAGCTAACTTTGATCATGTCAAAAGGAAGTATACTGTAATAGAAAACTACATATAAGATACATTCTTTTGCCATAAAAGAGCTGCCCTCCTCTTGGTATTTTATCCCTAAAAGTGGCACAAACACTACATGGAGTGTCTGACGTGAGGGAGAGGGAATATATTGCTTGCGTGTATTGCTTCAAGCATATTTTGAATGGTTGTGCTTCGTTACTCCTATCAGTTGATTATCAAAGGCAAATAGAGCAATCCAAATAGCATTTAAATGCAAATCTAATTAATGTTATCTTGACAATCGTACAAACATCAATGGCAAATAGTGCTGCATATTTGATGGACAAAATGACAAGTAAAAAAACTTGTACCTTTTTCAGTGTCATTTTTAAATGATCGGATTGTACATATGAATGGCGGTCTGGGAAAACATATTGAAAGTCATCAGTCACTTGCATACTGTGTTTTTGTATTACATTGTGTTTGTTCTTGTTTTTGGTAGTGCTAATCTTCCACAGAGGGGGTGTAGATTTCAAATGGAGTCACCCGTGTAGGTAACTCCATTTGAAGTTCACACTCCCCGTTGAAATCTGTCCAAAAATGTGGAAAAAAGTGAGGATATTGGGTAAATATAGGTCGAGTTCCCCCTCCCCTAAAACTGATCAATTTTAGGGTCAATTTTCAATTTAGGGTGGCACATCCGGGGCACATCCGTACCAGAAAAGTATCCGAGTAGCCCGCACCTGTAGGAGAGGGAGTGGCAATGCTTGACAATGATATCAACTCCCTTTAACCCAGAACATAACAAAGGAATAAACAAAACGAGGCCAAAACAATGTTGTTTGCTTGTTCTCTCATCACACCACTGTCAAGAATGACTGCTGTCAAATGTTGTGTATAATCTAATGAAATAACCTGAATGCAAATCTAATTAGTGTTATCTTGACAATCGTACCAACATCAAAGGCAAATAGTGCTGCATATTTAATGGACAAAATGACAATTAAAACCTTGTACCTTTTCAGGTGTCAGATAATGTGGATTGTGCCTATATGAATAGCATTAGGTGAAAACTTGTTAAATGTCAGTGACGTGAAATATTCTCAATGTATGCCTCTGGTTGAAGGCAAATTGACCATTAGGCCTAACCTATGGGCATACTCCAGCGATCATTGTGTACCTTACATAACTCCAATGCGTTTATACCCAAATGATCAAATACAAATGTTGGCCCATCTAGAAAATACTGTCTAAACCAAAGACCAGATGATTACAAGCTGCATTCTTAAACAGCTAAGAGAGTTTAAGCAATCTCATTGGTTTTCAGAGAAATCGGCAACATTTACACAACACAATATAACCCGGTAAGGTGGGTCCGACCTTCACAATGTGTGGTTTGCTCCATAACATGCACTTCTGCTGTGCGTCTTTGGCGCCTTTCCTGCGCTTTGCCGGCGCCGCGACGCTTATGCATGTGTACTCATCGAAAGGATTGGATGGAATGTTTGTGGGTTATTCGATCCTAGCAGGGGTAAAAGTTGTCAAATGTGGACAATAAAATGTACTTATTTCTTTGTTAAATGTCATAAGTATGATTGTTTAAGAATGAGAATAAAGGTATTGTTTTTAGATCGAACCCATGTAATATTGTCTGACATAAATGTGTTCGGTATAATTATTTTTTGTGTAGAACAACTCCGCCGTCTACTTAAAATAATACTATCGTCCGCATTAATGTCAGACAATATAACACGGGTACGGTCTAAAAACAAATTCTTTATTCTCTAAATATCACCAGATGACATAAACACTGTATGTATATGTATAGACATAATTATATAGGTTTCATTTGTATATGGATCTTTAATTTCTTTTCATTTTTCTATTAAAAAAATGAAGTGCAGCCATAATTATGCACCTATGATATTAAAGACCAAATCAATGTACTCAAATGAAAATGCTACATAAACCAATATGTCATGATGCGATCATGCAAAATGAGTCTTGGTCTTGGTCAATTGAAAGGCTACATTTTTGGAAACTCCCGTTATATTATACATGGATTCTTCATTTTTCAAATAAGACCAAACAATCGAAAACAAAACAAATCATTTGATTTTGGTTATATCTCAAAATCAATATTTCTGACTTCTGACTCATTTTGTTTGATCACATCACATACTTAACCCCCTGGGGTCTACCTGTCTATCTTACAGTGGTTCTGATTGGTTTATTACAAGATGTACTCATATGAATAGCCAATTAAAATGCAGCTTGTAAAATGTTTCACTCCCATCTTTATCAGGGATACAATTATTCTAACAATGTCTCTCATTGGTGCAATAAATGATGTATCCATCTTTTTAACCAATCGGCCGGTAGTATTCAGGGGGTTAATATTAATAGTAAATAATAATGATATACCGTTTTTATATACCCCTTTCCCCGTGCAAGAACAGTCCCAAAGCGCTTTTAGGCAATTATTATCTCTGCCATTTTAATTATCAGAACCCTTTCGTCGCTACACTTAAGGCGGCTACCGGCTAACAGTGCACTAGCCTTTCAGCACTACTTAGATTATGACCCCTTTAAAAGCTCCCCAAATATCGCTTGGGTCGACGAGGCAATCAAGACTAAGAATCTTGCCCAGGGATTCAAACACGTTGGCCGTAGCGGGGCTAGAACTCACATCCTTTGTATCATGAATTCAGCTCCTTATCCACTCACCCACACATGTATGCTCTTCACAAGTAGCCATGCTGCACAGAGGTAGCTAGAGGGATAACCCTAACTCTACTACACCACACGGCAACTGGGCTGAAAACATGTTTTTATAACCCGGCGTGCAGGGTCTTTGGGCTACAAAATGGACCCAGGCTTTATAACGAGGCGAATATACTCGCCGAGTGTCGACTGACAGCCGTGGTGTAATGGCTAGGATCTGGGCCCTGGTGATGGAGGTCTGTGGTTCAAATCCGGGGGGGGGGGGGGTCGGGGGGACCTTTCTGGTGAATTTTTGGGGTCGGAAAAGAAATCTGTTACTGTGTGGTGATCGAGAGTTAGGGTTAATGACCAGAGTTTTGTCATATTTCTCATCCAATCAAAGACACATTTTGGTACTGTAAAAGAGATAATTTTCGCGCAGTTAAGTTTTGTGCTTTGCCGATTTCGAACTGTTTTGCACATTTTTTGAATTCGCGATTTGTAGCTTCATCACATAAACCTATACGCAAAAAAAGATATATTTGTGTGGTATTATTTTCGCAGTAGCTGTGTTAAGCACGAAAAGCACGAAGATAAATGTAGCGCGAAACTTTTCACTTTTACAGTAATGCATGGCATAGGGTAAAGTTGCCAGTTTTCGGTCAGCGCCTATTTTCGGTCACTTTCGGCCAAATTGTGTAATGAAAATGACCTCGTCGTTATAAACTGACAGCTAAAAACCCGCCGCATAGTTGATGCCCGGAATTGCTTTAAAATGGTGACGACCGATGCAATTACACGATTTGGGCGAAAGTGACCGAAAATAGGCGCTGACCGAAAACTGGCGACTTTACCTACACCTTTTGCATCTGCCACTGGAATATGCACCTGCATGCCATTATTAGATAAAGTGCTGAGTAGGTGAGGGTGATAAAGTTTACACAAAACCTATCTTTGCATCATTAATGTCCCAGCCATCATCACACACAGTTCCCCATCTGCCCCCATATAAAACTTCCCTTTGCATCATTAAGGGATGCACCATTTGACTTCAAGGGGGTGAGGTAGGAAGTTTTTGTAAAAAAAACCACTTCACCCACTGATGGGTTATAAAAAAATTACTACATTTGCCCACCCAACTCAATAACAAGGTACATAAAAAAATTAAAAACTTTGCCGCCTTCTGCAGCAAAAACACCCAACCTTGGTTTCTACCCCCCCCCCCCTTGAAGTATAATGGTGCGTCCCTATGCCCCCCCTGCCATCATCACATACAGTTCCCCATCTGCCCCCATATAAAATGTACCTTTGCATCATTAATGTCCCAGCCATCATCACATACAGTTCCCCATCTGCCTCCATATAAAACTTCTATTCTTATTAGATGGAGTGCTGAATAGGTGAGGGGTGATAAAAGCTGATGAAGTTTACACAAAACCTACCTTTGCATCATTAATGTCCCAGCCATCATCACATACAGTTCCCCATCTGCCCCCCAATATAAAACCTACCTTTGCATCATTAATGTCCCAGCCATCATCACATACAGATCCCCATCTGCCCCCATATAAAACCTACCTTTGCATCATTAATGTCCCAGCCATCATCACATACAGATCCCCATCTGCCCCTATATAAAACTTACCTTTGCATCATTAATGTCCCAGCCATCATCACATACAGTTCCCCATCTGCCCCCATATAAAACTTCTATTCTTCCTTCTGCTGGTGAACTTCCATCTACTAACCTCACACTACCATCCTCTGCAAGTAAGAAATGTTAGGAAATTATAAACATTGTATTAGTGAACTCATCAATATGCATATTTCACTATATGAAACATCTACTCTCCTTTCTGCTGGTGAGCTTCCATCTACTAAACTCACACTACCGTCCTCTGTAAGTAAGACAAATGTTTGGAAACTATTCACATTATGCATAGATACGAGGGGGTATCAAAAAGTTCTTGACATCACCCAGAAGTGAAGGAGCTATATCGATGCAATTTTGTCTGTGTAATCACTGGTCCTTAAAAACATTATGGTGCAAAAATGGTCTCATGTTTACTTTTTATACAGGTGGCGCTAGATGCCAAGGCCATGTAAATCAATTACGTCTCCCAACGGTGCTGTGTACATGGTTAACGATAATGGTCCAAAAATGGATCCCTGTGGGTAGCCTTCAAGAGGAGTATTAGGTTTAGAAATTTTGTCATTTACAGAGATAAATTGAGACCTACGAGTGACAAAATGACAAAATTTAAAAAAAAATCTTGAGCCTGATATTCTTATGGAAGGCGTCCTACAAGAATCTGTTATTGGACCATTATAATTTACTATGTACACATCACCGTTGGAAGACGTCATTGATTTACATGGCCTTGGCATCTAGCGCCACCTGTACAAAAAGTAAACATAATTTAGAGACCATTTTTGCACCATAATGTTTTTAAGGACCAGTGATTATACTGACAAAATTTCATTGATATAGCTCCTTCACTTCTGGGTGATGTCAAGAACTTTTTGATACCCCCTCGTACATGTACACCTCATCAATTTGTGTGACAGGTGTGTCCCGACCAAAAGCCTGCAAATCAGGCGGGTTATCAAATGGCCTGGAAAATCTTAAACAGACCTCAAAATAAGAAATGAAGAGGGCATGCAATTTAAGGCAATTTGAAAGGGGCACCAACTTTCTCCAAGGCAATTATGTACTTTTGAATGGAGAAATTGAGGGCATCAAGGCAACTACATGTAGGCGGGGGCATTGAAGGCAATTGCCTTCAATACTTTTGATTAATTTGAGCCCTGATCTTAACACTTTCCACGCGGCTATTAATTTTACTATATCCAAAACAGATTTGTCAGAAACCTTACCAAACTTTCAAGGTCTATCTCATGGATTACTGTACCAATACTAAGCATGTTTGTACTTATTCCAATGCATTTCCCATGGCGATTCCATATATGGTAATAAAATTCAATAATTTGGACATTTTTTAAACATTTTGTGAAACTTTGGAATGTCGTCTGCAGCCGCCTGCCGCATGGAAAGTGTTAAGCCCACAATCAGTAAGGTGCGGTTTCCATCCACCGGCACTGGTGCAGCCTGATTCAACCCCCACCCCCCCCCCCCCCCCCCCCCTCCCCTCCTAATAAATGGAACAGATTTTCTGATAGTTTTATTTCCATAAACACACCCGGGCAGTCAAGGGGTCTTCAGATTGACACTAACCTCTCAATCCCCCACCCCCATGCTTTTAACAAACATGATTTTTGAATTTTCGCCTATCGCAAGCAGACGTCAACCAGTCCAACACAAACACGCTCCAGTGGGGATTATTGTTGTCTTCACAATAGTGTAACTAGCCCTAGAAGGCATACATATTACACTCCACACAGAGATATTGCATCGCTACATCTATCCTCAGGGAAAAACAGCATTGGATTTGTTTTTTGTAAAGACAAGTTATCAAGAAAGTTATGAATAACATCACTCCGTGTGATATCTTTAAGCAAACATCAGGGCACACGACATCCTTTGACAATATGGCGCGGGTAATGTGAATTTTACTACGAGGCATTACATATATACAATGTATTTATACTGTGAATATGAAAAATGATTACTTTTTGCACTTACTGCTTTCCGGGGATCAGTCTATGAAAACATATTTGTCATTCTACTTATACTCTGATAATAGAGTGAAAGTAAAACAGTACCTATCGGCCTTATATATGTTTGATATGGTTTCATCCCGGGGGGGGGGGGGGGGCACTCAACTTTTTTTTGGGTAGGGGTGTGCCGCACAGGTTTTCAAAAAGGGGTCTAGAGAACTGAACTGAGTGGATTTTATTACGAAAAATAGGGTCTTAGGAACTGATTTTTTCAAAAAAAATAGGTCTTGAGAACTGGCCTATAGTTCAATTTTGAATAGCAAGAACGCACATTTTTGGGTTTTTTTGGTTTTCGAACGCAAAATGTTCGAAGAATTGGGGCTTTGGAACGCAAAATTTCGTGATTTTTCGAATTTTCAATAAAATTGGGGTCATAAGAACTGATGCAGGCTCAAAATGGGGGGGGGGGGGGTCATAAGAGCTAGCAGCAGAGGGTGAAAAAGGGGGTCTTCAGCGCGGCACATACCTATACCCTTTTCCAATGTCAGTGCCCCCCGGGGGTTTCATGTCTTCATAGGCATCTGTATTTGTCAGCTTTTCTTAAGAGGGTTGGGGTAAGGGGTTATGTTACCCACTGGTGTGCTAACCACAGGCTGAAAAAGTAGGCAATACGGAAAGCTCCTTGCCAGGAAATTTGAGCATTTGGCCGGGAAAATTTGGCATTTGGAGGGAAATGTTTTACTCTTTCATTAAGAAATGCAATCCATTTTGGAGGGAAATTTGGAATCACTTGCCGGGAAAAAAACATTTTTTTAGGCCATGGTGCTAACTAAGAGTGGGGGGGCCATATCTTCTGATGAGCCCCAAGGACAATCAAGACAGTAATATATTTGGTCGTATAAAGACCATTACCTGATGGGGGAGGGGGATCACAAAATTCTGTAAACGTTTTGCCATTTTTGGGCAAACTTTACAAACAATTCTATACATTTCCAAAGTATGGGTTGGTATATATATTCACTGTATGGTCAACTCTCATGAAAATAGTGCAAATGAGATTTCAGAAGTTGAAGAAAAAAATTGTCTCCAATTTTATTTATTACACTATTTTTTAATAGTAGACATGTACTGGATACTAGATTAAAATTTTTGTGAACAACACTCATTGCATTTTTGTACAATATAACGTTGAATTTATATTATAATATCACTTGTTTGCAGCTTTTGCTTTATGTTTATTACGTTATATACTTCCTATCAGCTCTAAATCAGAACGAGTTTACAAACTGTGATGCCAAAAACACAAAATTATAGTTACGAAAGCATACTTCTACCAATTACAGCGGACAAAATGCAATGTAATTTTGTAAATTGCAAGTATTATGAATTGTTTTTGGTCTTCACATCACTGTTTGAACCTCAGCTTTAAAACTAAAAAAATGCACGGTTTTCCAAAATGAATATCTTTGTGCAAAGTATAAAATATATCTTTAATCGTATCTTTTTCCAAGCGTTATAATGTGTTTTTAAAAGTTAGCTCAGAAACAATAAATATTATGCTTTACCAAAAACGCTGGCATTGGTATTCGGACTTTATGGGGTGGGTAACGTAATAAACATATACAAACACATGTAAACAAATATATTCAACATCGACCAAGTCAGTTTATTTTGTACACAGACATATCTTGTAAATGGTATTTTATTCAAAGTTAGGTTGCCTAAAGTCCACTAAAAGACAGTTCTATATATTGTCGACTTGCTCTTTTGATGTAGGGTAAATATGGTGAATAACGTAATAAACATGGTCACTAAATCGACAGATGTAACATGGCACTTTACAGATATGTTGTTAGACCATGACATTATTACCTTTATGTAAATTTTAATAGCACTAAATATTGAATAGCCTTTTATCTCTTAAAATTAGTAAGATATTGATTTGTTTTATTTAAAATGATGGTAGTATATAGAATTGTTAATAAGATTGTACTCTGATGACCTTTTTGTCTCCACTGTTGCATTTGGTTCTGCCGGTATCGCCATTGGTTTTTTGCACTGTGTGGCACATATTTCTGTTTAATAAAGATAACAAAAACAAAACAAAGTTAATGACATATATTGCAGCTGTTTCAGCTAGGTATACCGTATTTATTCACACAATTATACGAATTGGTTTATTACGTTATCCAATAGCCATATAACTATGCATCATTGAAGCATGCAAACAAATGAGATTGTGTCAGTATGTGAGACAATATGTATGTACACTAAGTTAACATTCATAAACACATAATAAATGTTGAATCACTATGAACAGGGTGCAATTATATTTATCAAATAATGGAAAGTTTATTACGTTGTCCATTATAAGGTGGTTTCAGTCCTCACATAGAATAGTCCACATATTACAATTATAACATTAGATACAATGTATGATACTCAAGTACATCAATCATGAAAGTTACTGAATTGACGCCAACATTGACATGAGACTAGACAATGAGGTTGGTTACGTTATCCCGTTTATTACGTTATTGGCAACTGCAACAGTGCCTAATGCTGGCTTATAACGTATATACAAAGCAATCAATAAAGATGTTTACGATACCTACTGCATTTCTTCACATTATTAACCCCATTCTGATATCATAGGTTCATTTTCAATGTGCTTAAGAGATCTATAATGACTTCAACTGTCATTCAGCTTAATGTTCATATTACTTACAAGAAAAAATGAGGAATTCTTACCATTCGTCGTGGTTTTTTTGCATTGTACTTTCATCGAGTATCCCCCATGCATGCCTGCGAAAAGGGCCTGCCACGTATCTTTGTTTAATACAGTCGTAGAGAGCAGCTGTCTCTCTGTCGTTTTATTCGACAACGTAATAAACGATAACGTAGTAAACGTTTTTCGTACTCAAAGTACCATGTAGACGATCTGGAAAGAGCTAGCGAGTGTTCCAAGTAACCACATAGTCTATGTATATGTATCAAATTGGTTTTTAACCAAAAGTGTGTTTTGATACATAGTTCGGGAGAAATCTCAACAACGTAATAAACATCCTTAACAAGGTCGCATGCTTTGCAGCATTTTGATTTCTTCTCAAGGTCAGACATGCTGCTATAGATTTTTGATAATATTATTTTCCAACACCCATGTTCTTTTAGATTCAGAATATGTACATTTAAATGTTTAAATGTTAATTTTGAACAATGTTGATCCTCAATATGTCGCAGGTAACGTAATAAACATCAACATCTCGGACAACATATATGAAACTGAAACAGGTAAACATCGTAAAAGATGTGCATTTTTTTTCTATCCATGGAATATCGCTATATGTTCCCTACAAATTATGACATATCTTGTAGAAAATGGTGCCCTATTTGTATTGTAATTAATAAAGGCAAAATATACATTTATGCTGCGGACATGGAAATTTCGCTAATTTGGGGTATATGAGGGCATTCTTTTGAGTGAAAACACGTTCAGAAGTATATCAAAGTATATAGATCCAAGTAGAAAACATCAATATCTATCTAGAAAAGAAGTTTTTCAAGCAAGAAAACATTGCATAACACAGAAATGGACCAAAGACATCAAAAAGTTCATTTTGCACTGTTTTCATGAGAGTTAACCGTATGGCCTACATGAAAATTTGTCCCCTACTTAAAAACCTTAGGTTGGTTGAGCCCATAAAACAGTTTGTTGTATTTGTCGCCTTGTCGCCTATAATTTTTTTGCACATTCGGCATGAATTATAAACAACGTATGGCATGACATTTTCATCTAGCCACTGAGACCATGCCAGCACCTGATGACAAGCCTGTACTGTATATACTCAATAGCACCTGATCCGCTGTAAACGTGGGTTTAATAACCCCTTTCACAGAAGGGTATGGTTACACATTGATTAGGTTGCTCACAACGACCAAATAGCACACAGAATGAGTATTTTTAACATCAAACTTGAAATACTTGTATTGGGTCTGATAAATAGCTGTCAATCACGAGGGCCGATCGCCATAGGCACTGTGTCGTCTTATTCGTGATTACTCAACCGCGTAATTGCTTGTCGCCATTTACATTTTCTGATTTCGACACTAGGTGGCAGCATCCACATAGGTCTCAGATGTGACGTCATCGCCTTCGTAATTGATATTAAAATGAACTTTGCACATCAAGAACGATACTTTGGCACTGCGTAATGTTTCTATAATTTAACCGTAATTTAAAAGCAATGACATGTTCCAAACCCGATCAAAATCGGAGTTCATTTAGGCAAGATATATCGGTTTATTTGGAAGGGTTTTTTTTCGCAAAAGGATATGTATTAAAGTAATTTTCAGGCCCAAAATACGGACTTGTACCATTAAATTACCAAACTTTTTATTTTATTTTTAGGATAACTAAATATTTAAGTTTTTAAATCTAAAAACATTTTTGATGGCAAATGAATGGAAAATAGTGTAATCAGGAGACCATTTATATGTGTCGATCGTCGAATATTTGTGATAATATTTATTAATTTTATAAAATTTGTCATTTTATAAGCAGAAATGTTAAGTTGACGCATTGCGGCGCACAGTATTGATGGAATACATTGGTTTGATACTTTTATTGTAGTAAATATAGAAGAAATTCAAATAAATATATTAAAATATTTCATGGGCTGGAATTTTAGAGCGACATATTGTTGCAACAGGGCTACAGTTAAGGTATACAGTCATGGATCAAGTGATATCGATTTGTTTTGAGTACAAAGGAAAATAATTTTGAAGTTCGTTGAAGAGGTAGGTAGCAATCGATTAATTTATAGATAAGTGTTAACAGCTAATAAAAACTATCAACTTGCAAAATAGAGGGCAGTGCGAATAAATGTCCGGTTGCAGACCTCGTGCAATACATGAAGAAGAAAAAAATGTATCACTCCTCCGCCCAGAGGTAACATTATAAGGCCCAAAATGCGCGGTCTGTTTTCATCCCTGAGCATGCAAAGAATCCAAAAATGGGGCAGAAAATACATTTGTTGCCATATAGCGACCATAGGCTGGAAAGGTCCAAACATTCTACGTAACCTTCGACCTTCGCAACATTTAATCTCCAACTTTAACCCACACCAGTTGTTAATACATATGACCTAACAAGTTTTTTGGAGACTCTTCACCTTCATGGTCAGCCATCTCTTCTAAATTGAGGTATTTTGCCCATTTTCAATGTGTCATGACTGCTGAATTCCGCAATCCATTTAAGATTTTGACTAAGTATTTATAGTAACATTTGTAAAAAAAATTGTCTCAAGAAATTTCTGTGACAGAATTTTGACACCATGAAAGATATGGAGAAAAAGAATTACACACTCATTTTTCCAAATTTTAGGGGCCCTATCGCAACCCTATCGGGGCGTCTGCCGGGCCCTTTGCAGCAGATAATTTTTCTGGCAGGGGCCATTCTAGATACTCTGTGTGATGTACTTGTTCATTTGAAAGTGGTTTGGGATGGTATCTCATTCCATTGCTCAAACGCATTTATCAGCCCCTTTCTTGGGTCCCTAGGGGCCACATGCAGCAGGGGGGCCCCGGCAGACATCCATATCTGCTTAAAAGTATAGGTTACATCATAAACGATCCTGTGGTCAGATGTTGGTACCTCGTTCGATTGATCAAAAGTGTGCTAGCTGCCGTACTATTTGGGGTCTGATTTCACCTTGGCGGGGAGGAGGGGGGGGGGGAGTAAATCACACTCAGGGTAATGCTACCCTACACCCCCCCCCCCCCCCCCCTCATCATTATCCTTGGAAATGGGTAAGTCTACCTGTCCCTTTGGCATGCTACCGATTTCAATATGCCTCAAAACCATGTCTCTTTGGCTCATTCCCTATCAGCACCTGTTCCGTTGTACATAAAAGCTTACCACTTCTTTTAATCAGTCAAATCTACTCTGTAAATGCTGACAGGCATACAAATCATACAAGTACATCCAATTTCTTTTTCTCTCTCTGATTTAAATGCATTTTTCCTTAAAATTCAAAACACCAAATAGATGACTCATCAGATGTGCAAAAATCCGGGGGGGGGGGGGGGGGGGGGGAGGAGGGGGGTTACTCGCCTAAGACGGTAGACGGGTGTGCCGCTCTAATGGGTAGCTTTTTTGGCACATAATCCCTAAACATGGGGTATGATTTTGTGCTGAAATCCCTAATAAAGGGGTCACTTTTTACAAATTGGTCTATTTTCGCAAAATGTTAGTCTATTCTCGCGAAAATTTGCAAAAATTAGGTCTATTTTCCCGAAAATTTGCGAAAATTTTGTCTAAAATGAAGCAAAACCCCTAAAGATGGGTACCGATTTTTCAAAAAATCACCCCTATAAATGGGTTGGGGTTTTGAATCTCTAGCGGCACACCCCCGACTAAACCAAATCCGAGTACCCCCCCCCCCCCCCCCCCCCCCCCCCCCCCCCCCGGGCAAAAATGCATCGCTATTATGTTATGCATGTTTCGGAAATTAAAAAATTCATGTCTGCCAGACATAGAACATAATATTGGCAATTTCCAAATAACTCTCAGCAAGGCATGATGTTGCTGGATTATGTTGATCTATATAGGCTTCAACCAGACAGCATATCATGTTTGTGTAATACGTCAGCAGGGCATTGACTTCTGTGTGACTTAATATGAATTGAGATGATCTACATTAGGCAAAAGGGAAAAATATTCTGTGGGTGCTAACCAACTCCAAATTTGAAAACTGTTTTATTAACAGAAATTGTTTTAAACATTTGAACAAGTTGAAATTTTTGAACAATTTAAAAATATATATATTTTGGAACATCCTGGGCATACTATACACTGTAGTTGCCGGCTTTCAAGTTTCAGGCAGCAAAAATGGGTATAGGTCAGCCCGGACCTTCAATTTGCCGTTGACAACAAAGCATCAAAATCAATTACTACGCTCTACTCGACCATACAGAAGAACGTTCCTAGTGACCATGTAAGGCTGTGTAAGCGACCGTTGTTTACATGAGCAATATTTCTGAAATTCGTAAAATGTTTCACTCGATTTTCAGACTTTGACCTGTAAAAAACATGTGAAAACTTGCATTATGTGTAAATATGATAACATGAGTATGTAGAGGAATCACTTTGTCAAATATTCTGTTCGATGGTAACATTTCACGGGAGTACAAAAAGGGTTAAATTTAGGCCGTTTTGGTGATGGTGCAATCTGAATTTGTTTGAATTCACATAGTTTGTGGTCAACGGCATGTGACGTCACTCCGGGCTCACCTATAGGGTGTATCAGAATGAACTATACCGTGTTTCTAAAATACATAAAAAATACAAAATGATTATTGTTTTAAATTTAGACACCTGCGATATAAAGGTGAACATGTTTCCTACATTATATGTTAATTTCATTGAGATATCTCTTTTTGTTCTCGTAAGGCAAGACTTAATCCAAAATCGATGAAAAACATGTTTTCAATTGGTTAGCTCAAAGAATTCAGACCTTGAAAAGCCATCGGCAAATCTGATTAACGCATGGTTTCTTCTTATGCGTATTTAATGTCAACTACTTTTATTTTTAAATTGATCATTTCGACCAAAATTTAAATATGCTATCTTTACCAGAAAGTCTGAATTTTTCATCAGAAATGTCAGATTTTCAAAATCTAAAATTCTTATGAAAGCTGGGCGTTTGCGATATATGTGAATTTGAACAATATTTGTTTATTTTTCTTTGTAAATTTGTAAATGTTTGAACAATTTAGAAAAAGAATTACCTGTAACTCATGTGCTTTAGGCATAATAGTTTCAGACTTGCAGACAGCAATGGGTATTGAAGGGCATTGACTTTGTGTATGACTATAAATATATTTCTTAATATGTTGAAGATCTGCATTAGGCTATGCAAGAAATGTGATATGGGCTGTATTTGTATATTTTGAGATTTAGTGTTCTTGTGACAAAATGTGTTATTAAATCATCTACTGTTGTACATATATATTATCATTCAATTATGCTTGTCATCACCATGGCAGTGTGCATGCATGTGCACAATTATCCATACTATTGAGGGCTCAGAGCGACAATTCCAATTTGGGCAAAAATGAGATTATGGTATGAAAATCAAGCTGGCAACACCATCAATTTGAGAGTCACAAAATCAACTCCACCTCAGTCTATGTTCACAAAATACACAATTTCAAAATATCAGTCCCTGACTGTCTGAAAATGTTAGAGCAAACATCTTAACTCCATGACTTCCATAGAGATTGCATGAGCTTTTACACTCAGCATAACAAAATATTATCTCCATGGAGTTACGATAATGTTGCCCTACGTTTTTCTCAAAATGGCGATTTTGGAGTTAAGATTTTGTTGCGCTATAGCACAGCACTTAACCCTTAATTAAAGCCCTACTTTGACAACTACGTTAACAGCACCAGTTCTTTCAGTCTATCTCCCTGGCTGGGCGATCATTGCAGGTGATAAATGCAGATGAAAAAGTTGATTTCGGGCACAGATTCCCATGCTGGTTGATCCGGGTTCGAATCTTGCTGCCTGAGGGCCTGATTTTCCCCACTAAATCTCTTTGCCCCGATAGTTTTATTCCTGATTCGACCCCAAAAGTGCTAAGGATAATAACTCAATAACCTGACCAGTAATGAGCAAAACCGTGCTTTACACACCCGATATACCACACCAGATCCCACCCACCCCTGGGGGGGGAGGTCACTGACAGGAGGGTGGGCGGATTTTTAAAAAAACTTTTTTTTTCTTCTTTTTTTTCTTCTTTTTTTTCTTCTTTTTTTTCTTCTTTTTTTTCTTCTTATACCAGCTGAAGCTCAAAGTTCAGCCAACAAGAAATTGTAATCACTCTAAGAGTCGCACATTATGTTATAAACACTTAATTTAACATTCAATGCCATTTAAACTGTTTAAAAAAAATCCTGAAAAAAAAAAAATCTTAAGAAATAAAAATCTGAAAAAAATCTGAAAAAAATCTGGAAAAAACAAACAAAATCGGAGTGGCCCTAAGATCTGACGAGCAGGCGGTCGAGGACAACATGACAATTATTTTTTTTTGGCCTTATCTCAAAAAATGCAGCATGATGTATGAAATTATGAGTTATTTAGTCGTATAAATGCCTAGAGGGTGGGCACTCATTTCATTTGCAAAGGGTACCATGTTTAGTATTGTTGAAATTGATGGGAAACGGTAATGTCATGATCAAGCTATCGATATGTTTAAATGATATTTTCACTGTTCAATGTCCTTATCATGATGGCCTATCCTTCATGCTTCCTTCCTAGATACGAAAAGTCATGGTCAATAGCCACGGGCTTATCAGGTACAATAGTCTATTAGACTGTCCATGGACTGAAATAGCATGTGCAATTTAAAAGATAAATAGCCTGTTAATAAAACTCGATAACCAAACCAACATGCAGATAAAGTTTGTAGAAAGTAGATGTTTTTTTGCAGTTCCAGATATGTTGAAATGATGGGGCAATCTCCCCCCCCCCCCCCCCCCAAGATTTTCTTTCTTCCTTGTGGCATTGCTAGATAGGTTTTTCATATTGGGGAGAATTTCCACCGAGTCAGAAACTTGGAAAGTGTTGGGTAGAGCGGATAACTTCATCGCGGATAACTTCACCTCAAAAATCGAATCACAATTTTTTTTTTTTTTTTTCAGATTTAAATTTTACCGAAGTTGTCAAAATATTGCATTTTTCTGCTTGAAATGAATAAGTTTGCTTGAATTGATTGCTTTTTTTAAAACAATGATCACACTTGAAACATAGTCAAATTGACATTCATCAATTTTGTCTTGTCCTGCATGGGCCAATGTAATGTTTTCAATTCCAATCAATCCTCTCTACCACTACCCCCAACATTTTAAACAATGTAGCCCACACCACATAAGCAATATTCAAAACTCCTGCCAACGAAAAGAAAGTTAAAACCACCCAAGCAGAACAAACATGGTTTATTTGCGGATTAAAAATCAAAGTTTTTCTTCAAATTTCACCCACAAAAGTATGCAAACACATGAAATAATAAATAGTTATACAAGTGATGTGAAAAGTTGAGATATAGCGACCAAAAATAAACCCTGTCCTATGGACTGATCGATATCTCAGGTAGGGTTAGTAATTTCACAGATTTGTTTAAATTGATCATTTCGACCAAAATGGAAATCTACCATCTTTACCAGAAAGTCTGTATTTTCCGCGTTTGAGCAAGATATATGTGAAAACGGTTTGAACAATATCAATCGAATTCATACCGTAATAAATCATATTGCCTCGGTACAGTTCATTCTGATACACCCTGTATTAGACTACCTATATCTTTCCTCTCACTCACTTGGATATCTTCCTGCATTTTCCCCCTTGTTTCTTTTCTTTTATCTGTTCATTCAAAAAAAAATTGAAATTGCAACATCATATATGTCCTAACAAATTACAAAATACAATGCTTGTATCCATATAAGGAATATATGAATGTACATCATTGCAATCTGCGGAACTGTGCCCCTGCGGATGATAATAATAGCAGCAGGTTTTTTTTCTTCAAATTTTGAAACTGGTAAGTGTCTTTTTAAAACCCCTTGACACCATACGTATTAGCATTCATTCTCATGTACCTTCCCTAAGTGCCTCCCACGACAGCATGGTATTGGAAATCAGGACAAAAAAAAGTAATGTTGTCCTCCATGCAGCTTTCAGAGAGGAGAGGCGGGCGGGCGGATTTTTTTTCTTTTCTTTTTTTTCTTGTACCAGCGGAGGCTCAAAGTTCAGCCAACAAGAAGTTGTAATCACTCTAAGAGTCGCACATATAGGTTGGGGCGGACCTACGTCACGCCGGTGAAAACAAATCAAACGCCGGTGAAAACAAAAACATAAACAACTTGCGCAGATTAATCAATTAAGGCAACCGCACATTGCGCCTACTGCGGATCAAGTGCGTAACGCTCAGCGTTGAGTGGGTGCATGGAATGTTTTGCTTTTGAAACGTAAGACTGGTTGCCAAGCAAATTTGCTAAAAATAACTCATCGTTCCTGTATGTCCGCCCCTTCCTATATGTTATAAACACTTAATTTTAATATTCGATGCCATTTAAACTGTTAAAACAACCAAAAATCTGGAAAAAAATCTGGAAAAAAAAAAAAATTGGAGCGGCCATAAATCTGACGAGCGAGCGGTCTAGGACAACATTACAATTTTTTTGTTTGGCCTCATGGAAGCGTTCATTGGCACGTGTCCCCAATGTTCCTCCCCGATGTTCCTCCCATGACGACATGATATTGGAAATCATTCGGTGATGCATTAGATGGATGATTATAAGCAATGTCTAAGGAATCTAACACGCTAATAAAGTAAACTATGTCAATAATATGTAAAGTAACACCGGCTAAAACTAATATCCGGAACACCGCTTAACGAACCATGCTTTTCTGTCTCCGCACTCTCCTCTCCCGGGTTATCCAACGTTGAATGGTGAGAGGAGGGAGGGGGTGGATTAAAGAGTCAAAACTTAACTAATTTATATAAACACTTCAAAAGAAGTAAGTTCCCATTTAGGGGTTCCCTTATATTTTCATAAATATACATTGGGTTGAAATGGGTTTTCTGTCAAATTGTTATGAGGTTCATCCCAATACTTGACCAAAATTTCAAATCAACAGGTTCTGTCATGCTTGAGTGAGCTTGTATTGAATGACGGAATGTCCCATTTCAAAAGTTGTTAAAATAATGTTTAGTAGTGTGTGTATCCACCACGTTGGTGTATCAATTGACGACATCGATTTCTCATGAGGCGCGCTACATGTACTCGATATGGAAGTCCAACTCTTGTTGTACCAGAATTTTAGCAACTTTTGAAATGGGACATTCCGTCATTCAATACGTGCTCACTCAAGCATGACAGAACCTGTTGATTTGAAATTTTGGTCAAGTATTGGTATGAAGCACATAACCATTTGACTGCAAACCCCATTTCATTCCAATGTATTGTTTTGGAAATATAAGGGAACCCCTAAAGGGGAACTTACTTCTTTTGAAGTGTTTATATATTATTCTCTTTTCCCCCTTTTTCCCCCTATTTTTTTAAGGTCATCGATATGATACATGGTCAAGATCAAACCCTTCTTCAATACTTTTATTAACACTTTCCACGACATTCCAAAAATTCACAAAATGTTTCAATAATGTCAAAAGTATTGCATTTCATTACCATATTTGGAATCATCATCAGAATTGCATTACAATAAGTACAAACATGCCTAGTATTGGTTCAGTAATCCTTGAGAAAGACCTTGAAAGTTGGGAAAGGTTTCTGAAAAATCGGTTTTGTATATGGTAAAACCAATAGCCGTGTGGAAAGTATATTCATCTAAACCATGTTAAAACATGGTTTAGATGCATACACTTTGAATTTGGAGTAACACCCCCCCCCCCCCGCTCCCCCTCCCCACCGCCCCCCTGGGAGATTACCTGTACCCCTCCCCCTCCCCACTGCCCCCCTGGGAGATTACCTGTACCAAGCCAAGGCCTCACCCAACTTGTTCAAACTTTTTATTCAAGTATCCGTTGATCCTTAAGCTATATTCTCCAGTGAGAGGAGTAGAATCCATCAGCCAAATTTGCGTTAAGATGTGTCTTAAGATTACAATTGAGATATTGCAAGCATCACTACATTGGGCCAGGTCTATATTATTGACTTTAATCATGTGTAGGCTCACTTCACGATACATGATTTTATATTCAAACCATCCAGAATTGAGTGGTTGTGGATGATGACATTTAACCAAATGTCATCGTCCCCTCATTGCTAGTGTATAATACAACAAATTACCTTGTAAGACCTCTCCTCATTCCGCATCAAAGGTTCACCCGTACCAAACCAAGGCCTCATCAAACTTTTAAAACTTTTAATTCAAGTCTCCATTGATCCCTGAGCTACTCTAGTGAGAGAAGAATCCATCAGTCAGATTTACATTAAGATATAGTCTTCAGATTACAAGTGAGATGAGCTTAGCATCATCACTACACGAATAGATAGGTCAGGTCTGTAGACTTATTTCATGTCTAGGCTTATTTTCGTAGGACACATCATATGTTGTGTATTCAAATGCTATTCAGAATAACAGTTGAGTGGTTGTGGATGTCATCAACAGACACCCTGTACCAACATTAGATGAGTGCTTTGGATACAAAGAGATATCTAAATGATGTCAATAATAGCAAGGAAGTTCAGGATATTATTTAACGTGATCATATTTTAAATATGTACATGCACAAGTGAACTCAGGGATGATTTATGAAAATAATTGTACCTTTAGGTAATTTGACTGATTAGGCCACTTAAAAAGAACTCGATTCTCGTAGCCCTCCCTCCCCACTCTCCAGTGGCGTACCGACCGGGGGGGCAGGGGGGGCAAGTTGCCCCCCCCCCTGGCTCCAATTACCGGGACGCTAAATTCCCAATACCGGGACGCTAAATTTGCATAAGAAAAAAAATTGACATAAAACACTGAGGACTTGGCATTATTTGTTGACTGTTGTGCTTTTTGGACTGCGAAATTTTGTGACTGTGCGAAATTGTGACCGTGCAAAATATTTTGACCGTGCAAATTTTTTTGACCCTACCTCCCCCCCCCCCCCCCCACTTACGTGAAATTCACGAGGTGACTGACTGGGAAAAAATTTGGGGCAACCTTTTACGAAAATTTACGCCACTACCGGGACGATACGCCACTACCGGGACGACATACTTCTGCCCCCCCCCCCCTGGCTCACATGCCGCGGTACGTGCCTGCCACTCTCTGGGATAAGGTCAACTTTGTTTTGTTTTTAAATTTTCAAATGTTATTGATTTTCTACCACTGAAATTGTAAAGGTTGATAGGCCTAATTATGTATTAATCAACTATATTCATTTTTCAAGTGTTTTAAGAACTCTAAGGGTAACCCTTATAAACTTAAACATAAAAAGGGCCTCACCATTTTCCGGGTGCTGCTGAAAGATGCTGGCAATATATAGTGTGCATGAAAACAGCCATATTTACGTGTTAAAATAAAAACCGCCCACCCTCTTCACTTTTCGAAGGCCAGTGCTACGAGAATCTAATAATTAATTTTAAGTAGCCTAATGATCATGATGGGTTGACCTCATGCATTAGATGAGGGGGAGGGGAGTTAACTGTTCCAAGAGCCCAACCGACCAAACAAATTAAAAAAATAGGGGGTGAAACAATTGTCACGTGCAAATGAATATCAACCTAAATTTTGAAGGGAAAAAATGGAAAATGTCTTCTTTCTTTTAAGTTTATTAAAATTCATGAACGTTTTCACCACACCAAAAAACTTTCTCATTGAAATACGTGTAAAAGTGCCATATTTCAAGACACCTTTTCTACCCTCCGGTTACATTTATGGCATACTTGTCACCTATGACCATTTTCTGTAACATCTCAACTTTAATTTAAGCCTTGTTTCATGAGGGGTTATTAACCTAAATTTTCCGCTACGGACCTGCACATAGCGCCCTCACTTTTTCACGTTTTCTGGCATGCCTGTTCACCATTTAGGCAGGTGCTTACGCCCTGGGCACTATTTAGGTCGATAAATTAAAAATATCGTATTTTATCATTGTAGGTGCAAATAATAGGTCCCATTCGTTCATTTAACACTTTCCACGCGGCAGGCGGCTGCAGACGACATGCCAAAATTTCACAAAATGTTTAAAAAATATCAAAATTATGGAATGTCATTACCATATTTGGAATCATCTTGAGAAATGCATTGGCATAAGTACAAACATGCCTAGTATTGGTTCAGTAATCCTCGAGATAGACCTTGAAATTTGGGAAACGTTTCTGAAAAATCTTTTTTGTATAATGGTAAAACAAATAGCCGCGTGGAAAGTGTTAAATACAAACATACCATCCCCGGAGAAACAAATTGCCCGAAAACCTCACATTTACAAGCCTAGTCTTCGTGCTTTTCCGGAACTATTACAGGATTACACGAATTGCGCATTGATTTGGTGTAGTGCTCCCTTAAATGTTTTGTGTACAATTTGGCATACATGCTGACTATAGCAATTAACAATTTATAAAATAACCCTTTGTTTTACATTGGGTGCCAATGCATTCAAAATAAGCTAACGCCTTTCTGAAATCATGTCTGATTAAATAATTCAACTATGCAAAAGAATTTACAAACACATTATAAATCAACAACAAAAAGGGTGCTCTATAAAAAAAACCTTCTAATAGGTGGCAAAGAAACACCCCTTCTACAGGTTCAAGTAGGGTCAGCCGTCGGTTGGTCATTTATTTTCAAATTACACTTTATAATGGATCTCTCTCGTTGCATTCACTATTCTGGCCCACTCAATGACCAATTAGGTTGAGATTATAGCAAACTACTTTTTTCTACTGATGATTCAACCTAGAGGTAGAGAATCAAAATGTCAAGAACTTCAAACATGACAATGTTTTTAGAATCGACTATAAACATCACAGTGAAATACATCCACGTATATCAGTATCGAGTATACCCTCGTCAAAGCATTCAATCAATTGCAATAATATTGTGCTAATGTAAATTGAGAGAGTGTGCAAATGGTGACACTCCATGTTCAAATGACAATTGTTAACACTTCCCACGCGGCAGGCGTCTGCAGACGACGTTTCCAAAATGTCACAAAATGTTTCAAAAATGTCAAAATTATTGAATCTCATCACCATATTTGGAATCACCATGTGAAATGCATTGAAATAAGTACAAACATGCCAAGTATTGATTCAGTAATCCATTTGATAGACCTTAAAAGTTG
This sequence comes from Ophiura sarsii, assembly GCA_035610835.1. Lineage (NCBI taxonomy): Eukaryota > Metazoa > Echinodermata > Ophiuroidea > Amphilepidida > Ophiuridae > Ophiura > Ophiura sarsii. The sequence goes on from CM069448.1 coordinate 69,119,085, forward strand.
GGAAAGGTTTATGAAAAATCTGATTTGCAATGGTAAAACCAATATGTCACATGAAAAGTGTTAAAGGTGTACGTATGATCCTATCTCACCACCTTTTCTCATGGAAATAAAAGATTTTGGAATCAGGGGAAAGCCTGTAAATTCTCGCTACTCTTTCAACATTTTAGAATATTTGTGTTACTCAACATTTTAAATAAAACTATTAGGATGCAAAACCTAACAAATTTAAAATCTAGAAAAGCCTTACTTACGAGGGTCATTCAATAAGTTCTACCTCCTACCCATAACTTTGCTGTTATATAAGCCAGACTTATGACATACCGCAATTGTAGCTTTACAAATACATATATGTAATGGGTCTGACTATGGTTGTACTTTTCTGGAGATGCAGTGAAAACCGATTGTCCATTTAGTGTGACAGAAATGGATAAAAAACAGCTCACCATTTCGCCAATTCTAAGACGCAAAATGTACGTATCGGTCAATTACAACTGTTCTAAATGTCAGACAGTCTCTTTAAGCCCGTAAACAATAAAGGTGTCTGATTTGATATGAAAAATATCTGATTAGCCAGAACCAGATCAGTTCAACCATTAACCCTAACACTCTTGAGTACTACGAATTACTACGATGCGGTGTGCTTGTGTCACCCAGCTCGGCAGTTTTTCGATGAACTAATGGCCCCAGGGTATATGCACGGCGGAATATACTCCGCCATGCATGGTTCCCCCCCCCCCCCATGGCCTAGCGGTAGACTGTCTGCCTCTGAACCCAGAGGTCTGGCGTTCTAGTCCCGTGGGAGTGGGGGAACTTTTTCCCCTCGCTATTTGGCCGCGAAAAAAAATTCTTTATAAAAGTTGCCTCAGGGGTTAGGGTTAAGCTTAATCGTCCCCTATAGGGAACACTGCAAAAGTCATAATTGTGAATGTCAAGGCTAACCAAATGTATTGAATGACTCTTATACTTTTAAGCCTTAATAACCATGATAACTTACTTATTTTCTGAGCATGATTCATCAAAAAACATGATTCCCTATCTTGAAATAAAGACGTGCCAAAACTACTTAATTTTGCGATCTATTTAATTTCACGAATACATTGCAGGCTCAAAGTCGCGAAAATAAATACCACATATTTTGCAATTCAAGTTATATTATAAGTAGTTATGATTTTGACTTGATTACAAGTACATAAGTACCCACTTTACTTTAACATGCAGAAGAAGATTTTCAATTCACAAAATAACCAATGGCAAAAAGCAGTATTGTCCTCCACAGCTTTCAGAGAGGAGGGGCGGGCGGGCAAATTTTTTATTATTTTAATTTTCTTATACCAAGAAGTTGTAATCACTCTAAGAGTCGCACATATATGTTATAAACACTTAATTTCAATATTCAATGCCATTTAAACTGTTAAAATAAAAATAAATCTGGAAAAAAACCTGAAAAAAATCTGGGAAAAAAGAAATCGGAGTGGCCCTAAATCTGACGAGCGGGCGGCCGAGGACAACATTACAATTTTATTTGTTTGGCCTTATGAACACAATGTTTTAAATTGCATGCACCTTGTGCCTTTAAAATGTATTCCCTTTTTGTATCAAATCATATAGAGATCCCTTGTGTATAGCAGGATGAATACTGATTCAAATTGATGTCTCAAATATTGATGCGAAAGTTGTGAAAATTTATGATGTTCTATAAATATATCAAAATATGGAAATGGGTTAAACATGTTCATGAATACAAAATGTAAGTTGGAAATTGGAGTAACACGGATGACATTTCATTGCGTGAGACAATTATAAAGAATGCAACTATCATTTATACGCAGTGGCGGCACTACAGGGGGCAGGGGGGCATATGAAAACTATCATTTATACGCAGTGGCAGCACTACAGGGGGCAAGGGGGGGGGTATTTCCAACCCCAAAATATTTTGTTGCCACCCCCCCCCCCCAACTTTGCCCCCACCCCCCAACTTTGCCCCCCCCCCCCAAAAAAAAAATCAATTTAGTTTTAAAAATTATAAATAGACAATTTTAGCATAAAAAGGCAATTTTTTCAGTGCTGTGTGCACATTTTCTTACTAAATTAGGTTAAATTAGACCAATTGTTGACAAATTTAGCATAAAACCGCTACATTTTATGCGCATTTTCATACCAAATTAGTTCGTAATAGACTAAATTTGACAATTTAAGCGTAAAATGGCACAAAAAATGTGCACGGCTTTGCACGCATGCATCTTTTTTTCATGCTCCCCTAAAAAAAAATTACTTGCCCCCCCTTTTGCCCCCCCCAAAAATTATTAGGCTGGAGCCGCCACTGTTTATACACGATATTTATGATGATAATAGAGAATATGACTAATATCTGTATCACAGCTTTTAGTCTCTAGCTTTAATTGGATGTTTTTCAAAGTGACTTATCGATGAAAATAAGTGACACATTTGAAAAAGAACTTACTCCTAGGCATATTATTTTTCTTTCCGCTTGGCACAAATGCTTTTAATGGCACTGAGCTTGAAGCGAGTGGTGTGACGTACCTGACCAGGTTTACAGGTAGCAAAAATCGGAGTAATTCTGTTATACCCTTCACAGGGTATTCACAGTGCATGATTTTTAAGAACGACGCATACTACTAATGTAGGGTGTGGAGGGTATAACAGATTATGCCCAAAAATCACCTTTCGGCTAGGTGGTAAGGTGGGCATGAGGCTGTTTGTATGTGGCCGGCAATAAACTAGTGCTAAAGCTTTGTCTAATCAAATGTTTGAGAGTTGACACTATCTATCGGTGGGAGCCGGGGGATTGCGGGGAACATGTCCCTTCCCTCCCCCTTAAAATTTAAATTTAGGGTTAGGGTGACCTGTTTTAATGCCATACTGGACAATTTTAGTGTTAAAACTTTAGTTTAAATTACAATTTTGGGTTTTTTTGCTCTGCATGTATTTTTTACATGTTTCAACATTATAAAACAAAATGTGGCTTCCCCCTCCCCTAAATGTTCTGCTTCTGCCACCTCTGGTTGGAAGTATAGTGAGCCTCAAACAAAGCGACAGCCATATGGCTTGGACTTGTCATGCTTGTGGCTATTTAACACCTGATATTCTAGCTATTAGGTGGGTGCGTTGGTAGACTGGATCCTCATGTCCTCCCTATTTTACACACGGCCCCTGCGAGGGTGCTCAAATGTGAAGTATTATTGGAAAAAATACAGTTCCAAACGAGACCTGTCACCACAAAATGAGCATTAAGTCGCCAGTGTGCATTGGGAGATATGGTCCAATAAACATGTCAAAAATCAATAGAAAACAAAGGAATTTTGGAACTTCAATTTGATTTTTGGCAGGGAAAACATTGAGCAATTATGACACGTTGCATATCATTTTAAAGCATGTTTCCTGATTATTTTGAATCTGGACAAACCACAAAATTAAATTTTCCGACTTAACTCTCATTTCGTGATGACAGGTCCCAAATGTGTGCGCTGATAAACTTGTGAATAAACATGAGCTTATTCACACACCAGTGCATCGGTAGTGTCATGTGGCGTTGTACATCGTGTGACGCGATAGGACGCACGATTTGCATCCCTGTGGCGCAGCGTGACGATCGTTCGATGCACTGCCTTTGAAATCGACCAATCGGATGCTATTTCTGTTGTTGCTTTGTAAAAATGCGCATGCTCGGTATTGGTATGAATATTCATATGCTCGTTTTTTATACTCGTGGAATTCCACGAGTAACGGCACACTTTTTGGACGTACAATTTTCTCAGTCCCTCTTTTTGGTCCGCCATTTTTAAAGATGGCGGCCATATAGAGGGACGCGGGGACCCAGTCTAGGTGCGTTGGGCATGAGGATTGGGTATGTTTGGCTTGTCGCTACTTAGACTTTGGATATATGACAAACCAGTCAGTGCAAGCCTTCTGTCTAATGGTTAAAGAAGGGGAGAACATTTTCTCAAAAAGATTATTAAAGTTGATCACCTGAAAAGAGGGGAAATGTAATCAAGCCATACACCACATCCAGATATAAATACTGAAATGACACAATCAGAAACCATATTTTGTGGCAAGTAAACAGCTTATAATTTTATCTGACTGCTTCCTCTTTCTTATAAGTAAGGCTGTGAATGCACGGGTAGTTAAAGTTTTTTTTATTATTTTTTTTTTTAAGTACAAATTTGTCCCCAAAATTACACATAATGGGGTCAATAGAGGTCATTTGGGGGGCAAATTTGTACTAAAAAAAATTTAAAAAATTTAGTGTATATTTTCAGGTACCCGGGTACCCGCCCGAAAAACAGGTGGGGTACCCGGGTACGAAACTACCCGTGCATTCACAGCCTTACTTATAAGAAATAAGAAAGAGGAAGCAGTCGGATAAAATTACCCGGGTATAAGTCACAGCCAAGCACTATTAATAACATGTACATTCGTAAGAAAATAAATGTTATGAACATCGGTATCATATCACTGAAGACAACATACATGTAGAGCATCATTGTATTAAGCAACCAAAACATTAATTTTTTCCAGGTTGTGCACGGAAGTCATACACTATCAATTCTGGAGTAGCGTGTTAACGGAAAGAGTATGTTTTGTCACCGCATTGATTTGAAATTACGTCAAAATTCTTAATTATATTTCTATTCAAATGTAAGGCAAGGAAAAAAATAAACCTGTTTTACAGGCCCGATTGACCCACTTTTTGCATTTTTCAAGAATTTTTTTAGAATTTTGTTTAGATTTTTTTTCTCTAAAATCATGTAAAATCAGCTGTTTTAGACTGAAAATCTGTTGATTTTTTGTTTCCCACCAATTTGTAACAAAAAATTGGCCGCAAATCTGTCGAAAAAACATTTTTTCATAAATGTTTACAAAAATTCCAGATTTGTGCTGATTTTGGTGACATTTTTAGGGTTAAATTTAAAAAATGAAAAATAAAAACCACGACCGACCGACCCTACTTGACAGGTCTGTCAGCCCGTTAAACGTGGGGGGGGGGGGGGGGGGGGGGAGTTCATCACCTAAACAAAAAATAATCGTCTTGTCTATAGTTCAGTGTTTCCACTTTCCAGGAAAAATACTGAAAATTCAGGAAATTATGGTTGTTTTCAGGTAGTGTTCGGAAAATGAAATAATTCCAGGTAATTTCGGGGAAATCCTGGACATTTCAAAATTTGCAATAATTTTATAGAAAACAAATCTTTCCCCCTTTTATTCTTTTTTCATTCATGTTTGGTGCTCCCTTAATAATATTAAACAGTTGCTAACATTAGTCGACATTCACCCCTGGTCCATTTCGATTTTTCAAAACACATCATTAGTGCACTCTAAATAGACCATTCATAAATTAATTCAACCCTAACCCCTAAATTTCAAATTTTTTGTCTTGCCAATTCCGGAGTTTCTCACATGCATCATATCCTTGCCATGCTTGGGACCTCCATAAAATTTGTTAAACAACCAAAAATACCATGGATATAGCCATTTTAGTTTGATCAGTCCCAAATTGGTAAGAAATCTTTGGTTTTTATCACCCTGCGCGCAAAAGTAATCCAAGCATATGTGCGCGATTAGGGCAACGGGTGCAAGGTTCTGGCCGCACACATATGATGCACAGTGCGCCTGTTGCATTCCTGTGCGCCCGCTTCCTTCTATATTCATTCGCTGCTGTAAGGAGGCTCCACCAATTTGGAGCTGATCAAACTGTAGCAAATGAATGTTCTTATGAAAGTGTGTTAATCTCCCGAGACAGCTAGGAAACCCACACACACACTTTCAATGCAAAGTTAGAATAACTATATTATAAATCATGAAGCTGAACACAATCTACCATCCATCAGCATTCACCTCAGAGAATACTTGCAGAAGCAATTCAATAATACCACATAGCCGTAAGAAGTACATTGTATGTACACTAGAAAGGTTACGCATACACACCACTGGTTACATTTTACATGCGAGCCAGGTTGACATGTGACGGGCAACATTTATTGCAACATTTTACTCATCGTGTGTTACAGTATGTGCCCTATATTTGCAATTGTCATAGACATGACATGTTTGACCGGGGCAATTCCATTGGGAAATTGTATAAGTTCTAAACCTTTCCAAACCTTATTTAAAGGGGCATTGAGAGATACGTATGGGAGTGCGCCATCAATTATCCTGGAAATCAGTTTTTTTGCATCAAAGTAATACTTAGGCATACTAACTACTATCTGAAACAGTTTACAAACATTCACCGTTTATCATATAAAATGTCATGATTTTCTTAGTTTCGATATGATGATATCGAAACTCAGGTGCTGAATTCGGAAGTTATGCATCGTTTAACTCACGGACTTTCGCGGCAAATCTCAAACCGGAAGTGACGTTATTTGCTTATTTTGGCATAAAGGAGATGTCGGAATTGTATGACATTTTGGATTTGGGCTATGTTGATGATTATCTTTACGTTATTTGCTCATTTAGTATATCGATACATCTCTCAATGCCCCTTTAAAGATGATGCAGTGAGACGTTAACGCAAAATATGTCAATAAAATATATTATTATTTATATTAGGCTTTTTAACGATACAATAAAACTGTGTATTGAATATGGTTCAACCTCAGTACCCGGATGTGAATAATATACAACAAAAAATATTGCCGACCAATATTTTCTAGTCATACCCATATTTGTTTATTATACATATAATTCATCTATTCTATACAGTAGCCTAAAGACCTTATGCAACTTTAGCATTTAGACCACACAAATATACCTGTTCTACGGCTAATGGACCTCTCAGGTTTTGAAATGTGCAATCGAATCAGAAATTTGAGAGACTGAGGGGGGATGGTCCGCAAAAAATTGAGAGCAGGGGGTGGCGTTCTACCGGCATGCGCAAGGAAATTGAGTTTATTGTTTTAATTATGGTTAATTTTAACGCAATTTTCAAATATGCCACAAATTTTATACAATTTCAAAACTGTCTTAATAAATTTTTTCTTGGCCTAATATAATATATTCAATGTTTAAACATGGTTTTAATCAAGTTGTGCTGTGTTTTTGTGAGCGACAACAGCAGAATTGACTGATATTAATGTTCATCTTGAATACAGTAGATTTTAAAAATTAAAAAAATGTTATAACTTTAGCACACATTGTATTATGAAACCACTGGAGACAGTATGTAGAATCTGTACATGAACTTTCAGTATTTGAATTTGGAAATCATGAAGCTGAACAATCCAACATCAATCATTCACCTCAGACAATACTTGCAGATGCAATCAATAACACCACATAGCCGCAAGAAGTACATTGTACATGTATGTACAAGGTTTAGGCATACACCACTGGGTCGGGTACATTTTTTTTAAAACATGCAAGCCAAACTGACAAGTGACGGGCAACATTTATTGGGACATGTTACTATGACACATGTAACATTTATGTGTATATTTGCAGTGATCGTGTCAGTAAATGTTTATTTAACACAAACAGAATGTGTGCTTTCAACCAGCATGGCATGTTTGACTGAGGCAATTCTGATTCCCAGATTCATTTATCAGGTTCTTTCCACAGGGAACAGTATATTGTAAGATGGCATACATTGCATTACGGAACTTATAATGTCTCTTGTCATGGGAAAATACATGAATAAGCCCTACGCTACCATACAACTGTAGCTACTGTAAAATTTGTAAAACAAATAGCAAATATAAATTCAATCTGGTAGCCTTATATACAGAAAAAAATTTACCAAATTGAGTAATTGACCATGTGTTGTTGTTTTGTTCAAAATGGCCGACAAAAGGTGATTTTGTGTTTTATACCCCTGTTTTACTTGCTAGTCCTATATAAAAAAATTCCAATGCGACTTTTCTGAACACTTTAAGTTTTGCTAGCTCTTAATTTCATAGCAATGCCATGAATAGTGAACATTCAAGGACAACTTTTGAGTCTCCAAAATGGTGAGTGGAACATAAAAATGGAGGATTTTCAGGTGACTATAATTGTTCGTCTAAAATGGTTCCCTTCAACATTATGCATTGAGCCGATACCCAAATCATAGATTTGGTATCTATTGAGACTACATGTACACTAGTAAAGTGATCGCATTGGTGTCATATGTTATGTATTTAATTTTGGACTTTAACTTTAAGTTGTTTCTTTGCGGAAAAAAAATACATGACTTGGAAGATACATTATTTGTCTTACCAAAGATTTTTTACAGTGCTAGATTTGACTTTTGGAAACACTATTAAATTAAAATGGTGAGTTACCAACCGATATTTTCACACACTATTATCAGATAGGAATAGCGAATCGCGAATTCTGTTGGCCTCGCTATATATAGTATAGTATAGTATTTATAGCAAGGAGTTATCATAGTTAACATAATTAAATAACTCCTTGGTATTAGCAATCTCCTGATGAAGCACACATTCTTTCTCAGTTTATTTAAATGCTGATAAAGGCCATGAATTCTATCTAATGGATCTCCATGATGTATAATGTTGAATGTAAATATACCTGGCCTTTTGTATTTACAATACACATAACTAAAAGTGAACGATTAAAAAGCTTAAAGGGACACTAAGAGATGTGTTGGAGGCAGCGCCCTCAATTATGATAAAAACTGAGATTAGTTTATTTTTATAATTGTATTACATACATGAACTTATTAAACTATAAGGATTAAGAAAAATCAGCTCTCTTTGTACAAGAAAACGTCGATTCAACGGGACCAGCATTTTACATCCGACAGTATCCCCCTGCAGTACGCGTGATACATAACGCGAACCATATTTGCATAGAGGGCGTTTTTCAATAAATAGCGATGATATTGTTTTAATCTAGTTTTGCTGTGTTTTTTGTTAGTAGAAACAACAATAATGGCGATTTTTAATGTTCATCTTGAATTCTGAAGTAAATTTTTAAACATTTAAACTTTTCAACACCACTTAATGTCCCTTTTAAGCTTATTAAACTCAATGCTATAAAAATACTAAATAAACAAAAAATACATAACGTGAGAAAAGGACCTTACAGTAAAACGGCCGTGAGTCTGACCAGACTTGATGGCTACCTACCTCCCTTCCTCTCACCCAAGGTGTTCTCACTCATTGCCTTGATCTTCAAATGTGAAGAAGCAACCAGAGCAAGACAGCCGAGAAGAAAACGCTCGGACAACATGATCAAAAAAACGTTTACGTTCATTTTGTTTATTGATACTAATGACTGTATAAACAGCTCGCATGCTCTTATATATTCGCACGCACAGCGCGTAACCCAACAACAACAGGTGAACAGGGGGTGGACCGGGGGGCGATTTTTTTTTTTACTAGTATTAACATTTGTTAAATTTATTTATTTCGTTTTAATACAGAATAAAGCAAAACTCACTGAATAAAATGATTTTTCAAAAACAAAAACAAAAATCAACTGATTTTACAAATGTTTACTAGTAAAAAAAAAAAAATCGCCGGCCGTGCATAGAAATCCAACAGCTTATCTAAGTGGGGGTGGACAACACACGCCGTCTGTTTGCCTGTTTTTAACATAATAGTGTTGCCCCGTGGCCGTGTGAACCTAAATTAAATACAGTATATTTATTCTATTTTTAAAAAAACATTCATTCGTTTATCTGTTTAGCTTCTCTTTTTAATTATTATTTCTTTTACTAAATTAATTTATTATTTGCATTTTTATTATAGATCGCTTTTCTGATTGAATACTAGTGTTACGATACAATAAATGCTTTTGTGGCGAATGAGATTGGATAAAGACCTCTTAGAACTGTTCCGTGTCATGTCCGAAGGCGCAAGGCTGATACCAAAAACATATGCGACACTGTAAGGAGCTAAGGGAGTGTTCAGAAATTGGGGGGGAGGCGGGCTGGGCAACTGAAATGTTTCGGTGTCGAAACTTTTTTGAACCCCCTTTACAAATTGCAAAACTTTTTTGACCCCCCTAAACAATTTTAAAAACTTCATTGACCGCCCCCCCCCCTTCTATTTCATGTAGACAAAGACCTGTTGGCTTCTTTTACGACGCTAGCGGTCCGGACCATCCAACAATCTACAACATTTCAGATTCAATCAACATGAATGCCTCTTTTTGCTTGAAAAAGGTTGCATGAAAATTCCCGCGTAGCGCGCAGAAATTTGTGTTTATCTCGGTAATAACCACCTTTTTCTTTGTACTTTGTTGAAATTGTGGAAAGTTTCATTTGCACAAAGTTTCGCGCGTAACGCGCAAAAATTGCTGCACAAAAAGCATTAAAAACGTGAAAACGTGCGTAGCACGCAAAAATTGTGTTTATATCGTTAATGACCACCTTTTTCAACAGTAGCCTACTATGTTGAAATTGTGGAAAGTTTCATTTTGTATATAAGTTTCATTTGTCGCACAATTTGCAGCGGTCGGTTCGGACGTTGCTACCCTATCATGATCTAAGTTTCATTTACACCCCAAAATGAAAATGTCCTCTTCACTCTTTAAATTGTTAATATTTCTAAAATAAAAGTTCACAAAAATATTCTTGTGTAGTGGGATTTATTTTTTTGTTCACAAATTGTCTTTCTACACCTCTTGCCTTTTTAAAACTGAACAATTATATAGCCTAAGCGTGCGGTGTTTTTTTGTCCACCCAGGCGTTAGGCGCGTAGCCAGCATTGTCATTCCGGGGGGGGGGGGGCAAACATCAATGTCGTCCCTATTTTTAAGAGAGGACCAGACGTCGCGCTTGCGCGACGCAGGGGGGTGTCTGCAGTGGCGTAGCCAAGGGGGGGCAAGGGGGGGCAGCTGCCCCCCCTGTGGGGTTCTCTGCCCCCCCTGTTGCCCCCCCTGTGGGAAATGTCAGTTGAAATAATTTGGGACTAACCTATTCACAACACAAGGAAATTCAATCCTCAATTTGGTTGTTGCCCCCCCACCAAAACTCCCGGCCCCCCCCTTTGCCCCCCCCCCCCCCCCCCCCCCACTGAGAAAAACCTGGCTACGCCACTGGGTGTCTGAGGGTGGATGTGCCCCCCTCAGAAGCTGGAAAATTAAAAAAATTGAACTAAATGAACAATTTTAAAATGTCCTCCTTTCACTCACATTTTCCCCTAATGTTCCCCTTCCTTTCGATCGTTCTATAATTTCTCTTTTCTCCTTTCCCCATTTCATTCCCCTTTGTTTTTGTATTTTCTTTTTTCTCGTTCTCCCAGTCCTGCGTTCTCCCCTTCCTCCTTTTCTCCCCTCCTGTTCACAATTGCTAAAAAACCAATATTTGCTCTTCTCTTTTCCTTTCCTTTAATTCGTTTCCCCTCCCTACTTTCTCTTTTGCTTAGTGGCACTCACTCCATCGATCATGTGTCTTCCGTTTCTTTCTCCCTTGCGTCTCCTGGCTAGTACCTCTTACCTGTGTCTCCCTTTTCATTTCTAGCTCGCCCTCGCGGCCTCGCCTCTTCCCAGCAAACACAGAACGTTTCCGCAACGTTGCACCTAGGTTGCAGTTAGGTTGCGTCATTTAAAACGTTTTAACAACGTTTTTATAACGTTACGGTTTGGTTGTGATTTGGTTGTTTTAAGTTGGTCCGTTGAAACGTGAGCAAAACGTTCTCTGAACGTTAAGATTAGTTATAGTTTGGTTGCACTTAGGTTGTGGTTAGGTTGTCATTATAAACGTTCTTACAACGTTATTATGACGTTGCGGTTTGTTTGTTTTAGGTTGGTTCTTGGAAACGTGATTAAAACGTTCTCTGAACGTTGCATGTTGATCATCGGAAACGTTTACATAATGTTTTAACAACGTTGTAACACTCAAATAGTTGGTTGTTTTAGTTTAATCCTTTAAACGTGAAAAGGATGTTCCCTGAACGTTGTAGTTTAAGTTCTAGTTTGGTTGCACTAAGGTTCTGGTTAGGTTGTCATTAAATACGTTCTTACAGCGTTATTATAACGTTGCGGGTTGTTTGTTTTAAGTACCAAATCACACCCAAACCGCAACGTTATATATAACGTTGTAGAAACGTTGTAATGACAACCTAACCACAACCTAAGTGCAACCAAACTAGAACTTAACTGCAACGTTCAGAGAACGTTTTGCTCACGTTTCAACGGACCAACCTAAAACAACCAAATCACACCCAAACCGCAACGTTATATATAACGTTGTAGAAACGTTTTAATGACAACCTAACCACAACCTAAGTGCAACCAAACTAGAACTTAACTGCAACGTTCAGAGAACGTTTTGCTCACGTTTCAACGGACCAACCTAAAACAACCAAATCACACCCAAACCGCAACGTTATAATAACGTTGTAGAAACGTTTTAATGACAACCTAACCACAACCTAAGTGCAACCAAACTAGAACTTAACTGCAACGTTCAGAGAACGTTTTGCTCACGTTTCCATGGACCAACCTAAAACAACCAAATCACACCCAAACCGCAACGTTATAATAACGTTGTAGAAACGTTTTAATGACAACCTAACCACAACCTAAGCGCAACCAAACTAGAACTTAACTGCAACGTTCAGAGAACTTTTTGCTCACGTTTCCATTGACCAACCTAAAACAACCAAATCACACCCAAACCGCAACGTTATAATAACGTTGTAGAAACGTTTTAATGACAACCTAACCACAACCTAAGTGCAACCAAACTAGAACTTAACTGCAACGTTCAGAAAACATTTTGCTCACGTTTCCATGGACTAATTAAATAATGAATTACATTTGATTTAAAAAGGTTTATTACGAATCAAAATTTTAATACAAAACAATTTGGCATTACAAATTTGATGACTGGTTGTTTAGAACGGGAGATATGCTTCAGCAAACATGAGGAAGCAAAATCGGCTTGGTCCAATTTGCATTAATTACAACTATGATTACGAACTTGTAAGAAGCGCAATATGCTCTTTTCTAAGCGTGTAAATCCGTTAAAGTTTGAATCGAATTCGTTCCTCGTGGGTATTGCACATGGAAAAAGAGTATAGAACTTGAACTCATGACAAAATACCTGTATAATTTATGTGGAATCTATTTATTTATGTCTTTTAAGCTTGAAAAGAATCTGGCTTCATCACGACGTTCATATAACGTTCATATAACGTTTACACAACCAAATTATGTTACCTGGGCTGTAATCGCTAATTTGCATATTTTACCTGGCCTTACATGAGTCGAGTAAATTGTGGAAATAGCTCATTAGCATACTTTCAATGGTACAAAAATTAGCACCGGTGCTCGTTTGTAACCTTTAAATTATGCTAATGAGCTAATTTGCAACTTTTATTTATTTAAACCTATTTTTTTTTTAAATTTAAGTCGATACATACATTTAACAGCTTTTAACACCATAGAAAGCATTTTGATCTGTATACGTAAGTTCTCATATGTATAGCTAAAGGCAAGTCATTGTTCACTAATGCCATATACATTGAGCAGGAACATAGTACACATGAAAAGGTCAATGCCCGCCCCATCCCTCTATAATACCACTACCATTCTCTGGTTGCCATGGTGTAACTAACCGAATTTGATGAAAGTTTTTTACACGTTTGGGATAACGTTGTGAAAACGTTCAAGACTAACGTTCATACAACATAAAAATGTGTCGACAAATAAACGTTTTTTGAACGTTTAATCATAACGTTCCAAGAACGAAAGTGAAACGTTGTCACGACGTTCCAACAACGTAATAAATAGGTTATAAAAACGTCATTTGGACGTAATGGTATAACTAACAGAAGTTTTTTAAACGTTTGGGACGTTGTTGTAACGTTGTGAAAACGTTCATTACTAACGTTCAAACAACGTAAAAATGTGTTGACAAATAAACGTTCTTCTAACGTTGGATCGCAACGTTCCATGAACGTTGTCACGACGTTCCGATAACGTAATAAAGACAGTATAAAAACGTCATTTGGACGTAATGGTATAACTAACAGAATTTCAAGAAAGTGTTTTAAACGTTTAGGACGTTGTGATAACGTTGTGAAAACGTTCATGACTAACGTTCATACAACGTAAAAATGTGTCGACAAATAAACGTTCTCCTAACGTTGGATCACGTTCACAACGTTCTTTGAACTTTTAATCATAACGTTCCAAGAACGAAAGTGAAACCTTGCCACGACGTTCTAACAACGTAATATGGTTAGCTGGGTTCCCCTCTCCATTTCCCCTCCTCTCTCACCTCTTCTCTCCTCCCCCTTGTTTCTCACTCTCTCTATCCGGCCCCCTTTTCTCTTTTTCTTTCTACCACTTCTTCCCCTTTCCTTTCTCTTCTCTTTCTCTCTCGCCTTCATTTCCCTTCTTTTTCTCCCTCTTTTCCTTTCTCTTCTTTCTCTCCCTGCTTCCTCTTTCTTTCTCCCTCCCCTTCCCCTTCTCTTTCTGACTTGTCCTTCTCCTCCCCTTCCCCTTTTCCTCTCCTTCCCCTTTCCCTTCTCTTTCTCTCCCTCCTTCCCCTTTTTCTTCTCTCTCTCCCTCTTCTCCCTTTCCCTTTTCTTTTTCCCTCCCCTTTCTCTTCTCTTTCCCCTCTCCTTCCCCTTTTCCTTCTCTTTCTCCCTCTCCTTCCCCTTTCCCTTCTCTTTCTCCCTCTCCTTCCCCTTCTTTCTCTCTTTTCTCCCCTTCTTCTCGTCCCCATTTTTCCGCTTCTCCGTCTCCATTTTAGGTGTCCGGGGGGGGGGGGGGGGGGGGGGCAGACTGCCCCCCCCCCCCCCCCCCCTGCCTCCCGCTGGCTACGCTACTGCCAGGCGTTATACTATCCATTTGGTCAAACCCCCCTTATGTCCCGCAACAATGTATCAACAACATTTTGGTCCCCCTTTGGGTAACTTCAAACCTTTTTGCCCTCCCCTCATTTTGCCCAGCCCCCCCCCCCCCCCCCCCCCAAAGTATTTCTGAACACTCCCTAATTTTACCAAACCAAATCCACACTCCTTTTATGTTTGTGCCTGTGTTACAATGATATTTAAAATCTTTAGCGTTGTGTAATGTATGATAATTAATAGGCCTATGGTATACAAAAGTAATACATCTCATAGAAAAATCCACACTTAAACCCCCTCGCTATTGCTTCCGTTTATATAGTCAAGGAATCACTCGATATAAAGAATGACCCCAATAAAAGAGTAACATTTTCTGTCATCGTATCAACATTTGAATTGTCCAACACACAAAAAACCGGCTGACAAAATCGCATGTCAAAATCGCAAATTTACCGACAGAGGCGCGTATTTACCGACGGGGTTACTTCGGGGGGACCCGGGGGGCACCGGCCCCTCTTGGTACGCCACAGGTTATTTCACTAACGACACGATCCACTTTGAGGGTGCACTACTCTTAATGGGGTATCCCCTACCCTTAAGGACGGTGTTTAAAACTAAAATCGGAAAGTATGCATCACAAAATCCTCAATTAAAAAGACTTGACAGTAACACCATTGCGTACATGCCTATGATTTTTTTTATTTATTATGATAAATGGGACATCACCTACATGCACCCTGACTATAAACTGTGAATATCATCTATGTAAATTTTGAGAGATCTTTCAAATTTGTGCTTTTTACTGGAAACATTGGCGATTACGGCGACATTTCCAAGCTCGTCAGAGAGAGCTGAGAGGTAGTCAACTCCATGGGCATATTTTGGAAAATCGAGCTGGTTCACCTACCTATTTTTTTCTCACTTTTTGGTGGGGAAATGTGATCATCTTTAAGAAAAATGACTCAACGGGGTCCAATTTCGCAATTGAGTGGTCTAAAACAGAGTTTTATATCAGTGTTTTTGTACATGTACATATCTCTATTTAGTGGTGTGATCCCTTCATTACCGACTTTATTTCAAATGCCAAGTAATGTACGTTACCAACAGTTCCAACGTACTAATCAGCACTTGTAATTAGTCTAACACACGAGAAGCCACTGCTAATACTGCAAAACGCCGACTCGAGTCTCCTCATTGAAACCGAATACTGGAATCGTGACTCTGTGATGAAAATTGTTCATTGCCCAACTTACATAAACACTTAACACGGCTTAAACTGTGCATGTATGTCCATAAAAGCCTAGCACTTGATAAAGCCATGTTTAAAGATCATGTTAAAAAGGTGCCACCGTGCCAATTTGAATATAAAATCGTTACATATTATCATTATAGACTATGTTTCACATTTTAATATAATTCAAAAGATTTATTTATAATATATCATTTCAAATTAAGTCTATTATATACAGGATAGGCACAAATAGCATGTGTTAACAGGAATTTTGTTTTAATAGATTTGGTGTTGATGAGTTTATTTCGATGTGGTAACACCGACCAGATTAAATTCATGAACATCCCTTCAAGTAACTGTGTCATGTAACACAACTGACCATGAATAACTCAGGAATGCTTTCACAGGTCCAGTTTGATTACTTTTGTTAATCTTTTTTCGGTTTTTTTTTATTTAACTTTTGGGGAAAAGTGTACTTAGGTCCTAAATTCTGGACTGTACTATCGTCCGATACTGGAACACCTAGAAGTATCGTTCGATACTGGTATAACGTCAGTGTTATAGTATCGGCCGATGATACTGACACACATAAAATGTGCCAGTATCATGCGATATCATGCGATACTGGAGCATAATTACGAACCAGTATCGTTCAATACTGAGACAAATCTCACTGGCATCATGTGTACCAGTATCGCCCGATACTGAAACATTAAAACGTTCGATTATCGCTCGATACTAGAACACATTTTCGGGGACCTAAAATACACATTTCCCAGATTTGTTTTAAAGATTTTGTTTTATGGTGATTTTTTTCTCTCCTGTGAACGATTTCTTTACTGGGAATGCCGTTCCCGCGTTCCCGCGGATTTCGTAGCCCTGATGCCGAAGTAAGTCAAGCAATGAACAGGTATTTTAATTGGGTCACGATTCCAGTATTGAATTCTTTTGTTATGTTTGTCGTTTTGCGGTGCACCTGCTTGTAACTTGTTGCACAAAGGCAGATGGATCATTTAAAGTGATTGGCATTTTAATGAATTCAGGTGCTCATGGGATAGGCCTAGTAATGACTAGAGCGTTTGACATTTCATTTTGCGGTATCGATGGTTGAACAATATCGTTAATTTCCTACTTTGAAACAATGGCAATCAGTCATCAGACAAATTAATTTCGGATTTGACGTAACATTGGCAAAAACTTGTAGTTAAGAACATATTTATTACCTGGTCAGTTACTTATTTTGAGGACTGTATAATATCATCAGTAAGCTAATGATAAGTATAGCTCCTATATACGTATAGATGGTGTGACCGGTGACGTAGTGCCCGGCAGTATGCGTGCGCACCTACAGGGAATGTGCTTTAATTCACACTTGATTGATCATTACTTACCATGCTTACGGTGTAATAGTGCAGTAGTCATGGTCTGCATCCCTAAGCACAATGAGAGACCAGGTACTAAATCTGGTTGCCCGGCAGTATGCGTACGCACCATAAGGGCATGTGCTTTTAAAATTGGCGCTCAGTGATGTGTGTTTTGCTTTCGAATAGTATGTATGCAGTAGTCATGGACTAGTACCTCTAACATGTCTTTAGACCAGGCGCTTATCAATTTGTAAACACTACTGATGTAAACAACGGTAACCTCATCTATAGATATTGGAATTATCCAATTGTACAGAAATTGCTTTTCTTTAATTTGAGATGTTCCATGTGAAGATTGACTGAATATTAACACAGCTATGTGTCCAAACCCAAAACCAAGTCTGTTTTTCATTTTACTATTTAGTTTTTCTACACGCAGCCGTGTATAGATATAGGCGGATTATTTGATTCACTAGTTACGCCTATCGACAACTCACCAGTAACATTAGTAAGAAAAGGTGAGAATTGGGGATGGGCTGCTTCAATTGATTAATGCAGCCCAAACACGTCACGCTAACCTGCGTCTTCAAAAACCAATTGTGAAAATGAAAATTGCACTTCGTTTCATTATTTTCGGTGTAGCGTTCTTAATCGTAAACCGATCTTCGCGAACAATGTCAAAGAGGATTTTTTTTTTAATTATTCCATAATTTCGTAATTTAATATTTTTTTATAAGTTTTGAGGACTGTGTTATTACTTAATAATCACCAACCACTTTACATTTGAATTGAAGTGTCGTTGGATGGTTTACATTATGAAAACAAAATATTTAAAACCGCAAGCTAGCGATTACTATCACTTAATCACCAACGTTCAGTCGTTCAAGATAACCTTTCATGATGAACCAAGCTACTGTAATTGTGACCTTGCTTGCTGTTTATCTATTCAACTAGAAAAAGTTTACACATCCCGCCAGAAACCGATGGAATAGGAAATCGGATGTCCTGCCCAAGTGTATATTGGAGGAAGACCTATTGATAGCAAGTGGAGTTGACAAAATGGGTGCATGGTAAACGGAAACGGTAAAGTGCTGAAGTGTTTTGGTAACTGTTGCAGTTTAGATCATAATATGATGGATATACTTTATAGTCGGGTAATGACAGTATTGCACTTTCAATCTTTAAACTTTACATACATAACAAATCAGGAGTTAATCTGTACAACAAAAATGTAATGTGTTCACCCCTACATGTACTGGTACTCGGGCTGGTACTTAAAAGGCATTTTATGTGATCTTTCCAGGGGGCGCCCTCTATTCATTATTTCTTTAGAAAGTATAGATTTTCTTGCAGATTTATAGATTTATATTTCTGATCATAAATCATAAATATATTTTGAGTTACAGAGCGATACGATTCCTAATTACTTCAAAATGGTTTTTAGAGTGAAAATAGAGTGAAAATAAACTGTTCGCTAGCGAACAATCTATTTTCAACGCTTAAAAACCATGATTTTGAAGT
Organism: Ophiura sarsii; assembly: GCA_035610835.1. Lineage (NCBI taxonomy): Eukaryota > Metazoa > Echinodermata > Ophiuroidea > Amphilepidida > Ophiuridae > Ophiura > Ophiura sarsii. The sequence continues at coordinate 69,137,972 of CM069448.1, forward strand.
AATTAGGAATCGCCTGCTCTGTTACTCGGAACATGTAACGATTTATGATCAGAAATGTAAATCTGCAAGAAAAGTTACTTTCCAAAAAAAATCATGAACAGGCATCATGAACAGGCGCCCCCTGTAAAAGATCACATGCCTTTAACTAATAACAAAAACTTGTATTACTATATATTTTGTACGCAAAGAGATTAAAAGTCCTGAATTTGTTAACGCATAGGCTAAAAGACAGTGTTTGAATATGTTCAGGTTTTTCGTTTTCATCATGTTGTCAACAAACAAATATTAACCCCTAAAACAATTATGTTCATATGTCACGCGTATGCTGCACATAATCAGTGGCAAGGTGATGTGTTCATCTTTGCAATGATACTAAATGAATTTGGCACATTTTGAGTGAAACCTCACCACATTCCCAAGAAGCACTGGAAACAAGTGATTGCTGCAAATGTGATAGCCTATAGTTGGAAAGAAGCACACGTGCATGATATCAGCTTTTCATTAATATGTAACATAATCAAGACACTACAGGGTGAGTCAAAAAGAAGTTGATCGAGAATGAATATTTGTTTTAAAATAGACCAAACAAATTTGACAAACCAATGAGGCACGTATTCAAAGAGCAACTTATTCCGCTCATATGACAAAAGGAATCATTGAAATCGATCAATTATATCAAAAACGAGTCAATTTCGACTGCCTTGGTGCCTTGTAAAAGACGAATTTGCAAGATCGTTTTTATACGAAATGGGAGGCATAACATCTCGGTACCGAAAACGGCATTCTTCTTCCCTGCAGCATTCCATCATGGGCATTGTGGAATTCAACCTGTTAAAGGAGGTGTCCCGCAAGCATACAATTGTGCATTATATTTATAGGCTATGTTAGAAAAATAACTATCGAGCCCAACTTTTGTAATTATATTGAACAAAACACCACACTTATGACAAAAATAAATAAAAACCGCCATCTCTCAACATGCAATTTTTAAAATTCGCGGCGATCCAAAGTCCCAGTGTCGATGAAGTCATAGTTATACAATACTCACGAGAGTTCTTGACGTAAGGGCCTTGGTGATTGATAGTGATTCTTACGACATAAGACGCTCTCGTATCACAAGGACAGATCAAGTCAAAGTCTACTCCACTGGACTTGATAGTATAGGCTATAGATCAAACGATTTCTTCTAAGAAAGGATTCCAAATTGGTGTCGGAAGATATGAAGATGGCATGGCTAGTTTAGGCTACTCAAAATTATGTATCCGACAATCGGAATAATAAACAAATAAGATTCTATTATGTCTATATTATAAGAGCTTTCTGTTTACGAACCCTTTGAGATTGATCATGCTGATATTGCTACTTCCGAATTTTAAAAGACACTTTCGTATTGCTTGTCATGCCGTTATATGAAGTTTATTCCAATGGAATTGATTATACATCAAATGATTTCCTCTAAGAAAGGGACCAAACTGGTCCGGAAGATATAACAATGACTCGTTTACAGGCTAAAATATATCCGACTATCGGAAAACTATCTGCCTTAAGATAATTATAAAAACGAGTGTATTTTTGTAATAAGAGCAATTATTATATAAGCAGATATAAGGCCATCTAGAAATCGTCAAATTTGGATATATAGGTCCTTGATCATGTTGATGATGTATACACACTAGAAATACTAAGCAACAAACAACCAATACAATATAGTCCATTTTATGGTTATTAAAGATCAGCTAGAATGACATTCGAAATGGCCATGATGGCGCCGATTGCTATTTTTTCTCTCGAAAATCGAGCTTAGTGTGTGAACTGCCTTTATTATATAGTGCCTTACATTTACCTACTAAGATGAATTTGCAAGATCACGCTGTATCAAGTATTTACTTGATACAGCGTGATCTTGCAAATTTTCAACATCACTTAATGTCCCTTAATATATTAAAGGGACATTAAGTGGTGTTGAAAATTTTAAATTTTTAAAAATTTACTTCAGAATTCAAGATGAACATTAAAAATTGCCATTATTGTTGTTTCTACTAACAAAAACACGGCAAAACTTGATTAAAACAATATCATCGCTATTTATTGAAAAACGCCAGCAAATATGGTTCGCGTTATGTATCAAGCGTACTGCAGGGGGATACTGTCGGACGTAAAATGCTGGTTGCTGCTCTACCAGCATTTTTGAATCGACGTTTTGTTGTACAAAGAGGGCTGATTTTTCTTATCCTTATGGGTGTAAGTTCATACATGTAATATAATTGTAAAAATATACAAATCCCAGTTTTTATCATATATTTTTTTAATTGAGGGCGCTGCCTCCACCACATCTCTTAATGCCCCTTTAATAAGGAGACGTTGATATCGGATATTATCAGATATATGAGGCATAAAAACCAAGCATCGAAAACGACATTCTCTTCATGCTTCCTGCACCATTTTATCATGCGCATCATGGAATTCAACCTGTTAACTCTGGACAGGCACTTAGTAATCTAGGAGTTAAATGCATGGAGGGTGTTAAATAAGTAATGCATACATCTCCATTCCATCAAGGATCTATGATTCCATGATGCCGCTTATTGACATGGGGATGCTCAAGCCGTGCTCAAGCGTAAGATATGCAATGCCGCCGTTTGTATCTTTGATAATTCACTTCACACACGGTATATGATCATTTCAAAGTTATGACTGACCATTATCATGTGCCTTTCATACATACGTATCAGGTATTGTCCGGGGTATTGTCTTAGATCAGTATGTTGAGCAACACTCGATGATTGACATCGAGTCCTAAATGTACCAGTTCAGTTTGTATCGTATTTAATATCGTAACGATACCTGATGCTCAAGTTTTTGTGTTAAGTTTACGGGAAGTTTATCCACTTGGAACTGGTACGGTATTTGTTTGATCATGGAATTGTTCTAATAATTCCATGGTTTGATAACGAGAGTGTTGCTTCGGGTAGATTTGTTGTATTAGGGACGCACCATTAGATTTTCAGGGGGAGGTAGGAAGTTTTCGGAAGAAAAAAAATTCCCCCTCTACACAGAGAAAACGATGTACAAAATATCGCTGTTCAATTTCGGTTGTACACTTTTTCAAACAACAGATGTGTAAAAGTTATACATCGTTGTTTAAAGAAGACAACATTTTTTTAAACAGGTGTTGTTTACAGTATAAAGAACGCCGTTCACATCAATACAAAGTGATCTTGAACAACGTTGTTTACTTGTGACGTCACAAGTCACGTGTCACAATGATTCGTTCGCGATATGCTGCAAATTAATGGCCGCCGTATTTCGTTCGGTAAACAAATTTCGATTTTAAATCATAATTTTAAAGATTTTGCTGACAAGATGGGGAAATACAATCAAGAAAATAATGAAATATGATGACCAAAGAACCGATATAGTTTGATGATAGACGGCGAAGATGGATATTTTTTGCAAAAATATAATTTTAATTTCGCGATTTTGCTCCACAGACAGAAGGCATCCGAATTCGACAGTTCTGCCGTTCTGTCTGTGTACTTCAACACAAGAAATTCAAGTCTTCAAATCGTGCTGGAATTTTAAACAACTACCAGTAAACAACCCTGTTTTTTTAACAACCATCATTTAAACAACCCTGCAGTTTTAAACAACCACCATTAAACAACCCTGGTTATTTAAACAGGCCAATTTCATCCATGAGGATTGAACAACTTTCTTTGAACAACCCAAGATGATTGAACAACTTTCTTTGAACAACCCAAGATGATTGAACAACTTTCTTTGAACAACCCAACATGATTGAACAACTTTCTTTGAACAACCCATGAGGATTGAACAACTTTCTTTAAACAACCCTTGAAAATTGAACAACAATTTTTAAACAACACCAATGTGTAAAATCTGATTTTAAACATGTTGTTTAAAAAGTTAAACAACTAGGTGTTTAAAACTTTAAACAACCCCAGATGTTTAATATTTTGAGCAACAAGTTGCTCAGCTCACCCGTCAAACAGCAGTTGTTCAATTTTTTAAACATGTTGTTCACTTTTTTTTTTACTGTGTATGCAGGCCAAAAAAAAAATTCACCCCCTGATGAGTAAAAAAAAAAAAAAAAAATTCTACCCCCACCCAACTCAATATGAATGGATACATTTTTAAAAAAAATTCGCCGCCTTCGGCGGCGCAAAAAAAATAATTTAACCCTTGCAGCGGCCAAAAAAAAAAATTCTCCCCCGAACCCAACTTCCTACCCCCCCCCCTGAAAATAAAATGGTGCGTCCCTTATCATTACGCAAACTTGTGTCCCATCCCGGATTATGCAACCCATTCCTTATCGATAGATAGATGTACAGAAATGTATCGTATAAAAAGCTCTTACGAAAATAACTGTAAGAAGGGGTGCGAGAGAAATTGAATGCAAGCGATGGATACCTCCGTTTATGTTTTATGCACCAAAAATGTTATGATTTTGAAGTTGACCATCAATTCTGTAGTTGACTTGATAAATCAAGATGACAGAAAGAACCTATTAAAAAACATATGAAATAAAATGAATTGACATGTTGATAGAAAATTGTCAATCCTATTAATGTATGGTCGATTAAGATACAGGGTGAGTCAAAAAAAAAAGTGTACTCAAAGTAAAATGATTATCAAAAATATTTATTATCAGAATATAAGGCAACCGATTTGTGCGGCAATAGATGCATTTATTTACTATCATCAGCAAAAAGAATCATGACATATCATGGTCAGGGATGGAACTTCGGATTTTTTTCAACTAGCCAGTCGGGCAGGTAACTCACAGAATCTACCTGCCCGACAAAAATTCTACCAGTCCAAGGTTTTTTCATAACATTTTACAGCAAACAAATGCAAGACTACTTTTAAACTACATTTACATGTTTTTGTCTTTATTGTACGATGTTCCACTGTAAACCTAACTCGTAACAGCTCCTCGTATTCATCATGTTCATCAATCCAATACTATCTTTAATCTCCTATCAACCTGATCTCCTCTATCATACGATCATCTGATGATGAAGTTACCCTGAACTCACTGTTACTTACACTTTGAGCTTCAAAAATGTTACCCGCCAGTCGGACGGGTACCTTTGAATCTTCACCCGCCCGACACGAAAGTTACCCGCTATGGGCGGGCGGGCGGGTCTTATTTCCATCCCTGATCATGGTACCGTTTATCAGATACGGTATGACTATTTTGGTAAAGTTACTGCATTTTGAAATATTTTGCTCAATAATGCTTGATATTAAGTGTATTCTTGTATGGTACACAATAGCTTAAACTAATAAAGACAAATCATACATTCTTATACGTTATTTTTTCAAACCTTAAATGCGAAAAAGGACAAAACAATGTCCTTATGACACGAATTTAGCAACAACAACAACAAATTTGGCTTTTGTGATAGTCGGACTCAGCTCGGACTTGTGGACCGTTTTCAATAGTGGAATTCAATAGATCTTATATAAGAGAAAATATCGCAAATCTTGTTCGGTTTATAAAGTGTTGACTTTAACGCAAATGAGCATAAAATACATGTAGGTTTATCACAACCAATTTCAACCAGCTGAAATTCTTTATAAAGCTAATGAGATAACTCGTCTGCCTCAATACAAAATCTGTGAAATGCTTGCACAGATTTTAAGATATAAAATCCCAAAGTTGAGAACACTTTTTTTAATCACCCTATATATATATACACAGTCCTCAAAATAAGTAACTGACCGGGTAATAAATAATATAGTATGGTCTTGACTTTAAAACTATAGCTTCTATAAAAATATTAAATTATAAATGTGTAACAACATTTAATTATTCTCTTTAATTTGAGATATTACACGTGAAGATCGATTGGATATTAACACTTTCCACGCGACAGGTGTCTGCAGACGACATTCAAAAATTGTTTCAAAAATGTTAAAATCCTTGGATTTCATCACCATATTTAGAATCAACATGAAAATGCATTAAAATAAGTATTGGCTCAGTAATTATTGAGAATACACCTTGAAAGTTGGGAGAGGTTTCTGAAAAATCTGTTTTGAATATAACACTAGTAATAGCCGCGTGGAAAGTGTTAAACACAGCTCTGCGTCCAAAACCAAAACCAAGTCCGTTTTTCATTTCATCATTTGGGTTTTTATAGTCATGCAGTTATAGTAATAGACAGATTAACACGGGCAACGACAACTCGCCGGTCGATAAGATGAAGATTGGGGATGTTTCAAATGATCAATGCAGACCATATACCGTATTCTACCTTCCACACTATATGTGTGTTCAAAACCAAAGCGCGAAAATGAAAACTGCACTTTCTTTCAATCTTTTCGATGTAGTGTTTCTTAATTGTTAACCGATCTTCACGAACAATGTCTCTAAATTGAAGAGGAGACATTATTCCAACCTTTTGTGATTTTATGAGCGTAGGCCTATATATAACTTGGTCAGTTACTTTTTTATTGAGGATTGTACATGTCTCCTCAGTCATATCATTCAATTCGCTCACGTTATCAAATGAATATCGGAATCAAGACACGGTGTATTGTTCCAGAACAGCTAATAAGTTGTACTATGATGTTGAACCTTCGGGCTTTTACAAACAAATGTGAATACTAAACGCCCAGATCAAGTATCATGGCTTTTAGACGAATTGACCTACATCATGGTAGTGATTGAAACATATCTCAAAATAAATAAGATATAACGGATTTGTCTCAATCAGACACACGGATCTGATTACAATACCCACAAATCCGAGATTAATAGTAGGCCTAATCAAAGCTTTGACAATGCGCGAGGTTTGCGTTTTAGTTTATAAATGTGATAGGCTACGGGAATTACCCATTTTAGATTTTGTTTCCCAGAAAATTTATGTTGTTTTGAAAGCAATTAGTGGACTGTGGGAGTATCGTATAACTGGTAGTTTATTGATTTAATAGATACTTTAAATGCGCCATATTCAATTGGCTGAAATTACATGTCTCATAACATATCGTGGACATGTTTTCTTTTGGACATTTTGATAATTAACCGCGTATAGACCTAAATATCCCTGTCCCAAATAAATATATAACCTAAATATGTAGGCCTAATCTACCATTTTTAGGAGAAATATTTGGAAAAGATGCACTTTAGGTCTCAAATTCTGAACTGTATCTAGTATTGTCCGATACTGGAACGCCCAGTATCGAACGATACTGGTACAAAATCAGCGTTCAAGTATTGGACGATACTGCCACATAAATTTAAAATGTTCCAGTATCGGGTGATACCATGTTAACCCCATGCAATATGTTTTTCAACCCTTGCAGCAGTTTTTTCAACCCATGCAATATGTTTTTAACTCATGCAATATGTTTTTTCAAACCGTGCACTATACTTTTCAATCCATGCAATATATTTTTCAACCCATGCAATATGCTTTTCAATCCATGCAATGCTTTTCAAACAATGCAATATATTTTTCTACCCAGGATAATGACTGCGTATCAGTTGTTTAGAGGTTACTGTGAAGAATCAAACATTTTCATTTTGGAACCGAGGAATTGCACGAGGGGCGTAGCCCCGAGGGAAATTCCGGGGTCCCTAATAATATAAGTAAAATGTTTGATTCTTTACAGTTATTGACAAAACAACTGATCAAAGTCATTATCCCGATTCAAAACCATCAATTAAAATATCATTTATGATACGGACGTTACTTATTTATTTTAAAAAGTTACACTTCACGGCAATATAACCATGCTTCACCCATTACAAATCGATCAATCTTATCGAAAAACGTGCAAGCGAACCACTCACACGTCGCGTAACCACTGCGTTGTGCAAATATGCCATGCGTTCGTGGCATTACGCCAATTGTTTTGGTGATCGAACTTGATACGCATTATACGCGGGGTTACTAACGTTTACGCGGAAGTACTTGGTTCCCTGTTATTTACCTGTGCTTATTTGTGCGTACCATTTGATTGGGTCGCACATATCGCGTATATTCATGAGGTTTTTAATTTATCTTAAAAAACCCAAACATGTCTTTTGCCGTCTGAATTAAAACTGCTTATATTATGTAATCTTTTAATCCATATCTACCGACTATCGATGATTTACATACATATGTTTAAATTTCTCGTCCCATTTGTACATTTTATTTACAATGGGTAGCAAATGGATGCTTTACAATTACATTAAAATTATGTTTCAGAAATATAAGCAAGGCATATTGGAACAGTTATCATAGATATTGGCTGCGCGTCTGTACCTACTGTGTGGGTAAACATTAATAACTGTATAAAAGCATCATACAAATATTCAATATTTTATGAGTTCAACGGAATATTTGTGTAAGGTGAAATATAAAGCTCTCCCATCCCATAAGGCGCACTTCAGTGGAATGATCGAATTGCTGTTTCTCAGAACCGAATGAAATATTCGTTCCACTATAATATAGAGACAATTTCATTCAATATTACATCACACATTTTGCCTTCAAAACAATTCATATGCTATGGTTACCCCATGGTTAATTAAGCCGTAAGAATTTCAATTCCGATATTAGAAATACCTATAGCATACATGAATTACCCCCAAACCAAAAAAACCGAAAGAGGCACGGTGACGAAAATTGACACATTCATTGAATTAATGCGTCGAAACGGCCTGAGACCAGTGGCGGCTCTACGGCGGGAGGGGGTGTGCGACTCCCCCCACCCCCCCCCCCCCCCCCACCGAGTCAGCTCAAGTTCCACCCCCCACCCCCCCCCCCGAGTTTTTGGCCCTCAAACAATCGAAAATGTTGAGTTTTAATATCAAAATTACTATGTCTAAAATGTCTAATTCAGAACAATTAACGCTAACAAATTTCGCTCGCTTTGCGCGCATTTTTCACCCAGATTTATTTTCTTTCCCCCAAAGAAATAAATGTACATGCTGGTGCTGACACTGCGTGCGACCAAAAGAGCTTACGCTGCTGGATTAACATGATTAAGGGGGTATTAACCCTAATAAAATTAAATTTATCAAACGCTGTAACTTTTGAACTATATTACGGTGATGTGTTATAAAAGTATACATTTTTGGAAAGGAGATGAGTCAGAGAATCTGTTTCTGGTATTTTTGGTGACAAAAAAAAATCACTTTTTGGGCTCCATTTTTTCCGGACAACGCAACAAAAGAAGTTGTTGGTCATATAAAATACGATAAGGATAATTGATGAGCTACAATGCATTCGTGCTTGATAATCGCTTGAAGGCTTGCATTCGTGCACAGCCCTCGTTGGCAACATACTCGGTTGCCACTATGAACATTATCTAACAAAGGATTCTAATAACGCACAATTAAACAAAAGAAAGGCCACCGACTATTGCACGATTCAGACATTCGTGCTTGATAATCGCTTGAAGCCTTGTGCCCTCGCGCGTAACATAATCGGTTGCCACTATAGGAACAGTATCTAACAAAGAATTCTAATAACGCACACTTGAAAAAAAAAAAAAGGTCACCGACTATGTTGACCATGCACGATTCAGACTTCCTGCAGTGCATTCGTAGATATAATCAACGTAGAGAACTATGAATAATAGACAATAGGAGGAGCTCTAGAAGTTAAAAAACCGCTATTCTCGGGATGAGGCCTAATTGTTTGCAAATCGGTCAGGTATCATGGATTTCCGGTGGGGTTCGGTTCTTTTAAAGACAAAATATCTGATGAATGGTAAATATTCACGATTACTAAGCTGATTTGATTTGGCTAAAGGTGATCAGTAAGGATTATTGGGGGCGAAGCCACCCTATTAGCATATGATTACAAACACTTACACATTTAGGTCTTTCTAGACATAAGTGGGGGCCGCCATGTTTGTAGTCTTTGTACAATCTGTATCTATATGCAGTTTATTTTAACAGTCCTGCAGTCTGTGATGGAGTCAAAGCTATATTTGTTTAGTTGATGCACAGACGGTTGATGATTCATTCAGAGAGATGTTTATTAGACTCCCCACAGAGAGACATAACAGCTTATCTTGTTTGACTAAGTAGAAATCTCCCAATTGTTGTGGGGTTGTCTAATAAGTGGTTAGTTGTGGATGTTTGAGTTTCGGGTTATATATATAATAATTCCTTGGTTGATTTAATGAAATGTTAATATGGATAACCATGATCGCGGAATGCCATTTTCAATTAGTATAGAAATTCCTTATTTGTAATATCCTTCTAAATGTTTATGTTGAAAGTTATATAAAGAAGACAATTAATTTATCGCACAAAACTATCTTCAGACAAATTGTTAAATGTACCGACAAACTGAACACATGTACAATGCATTAACAGTTACTTATTATAACGGAGGGACTAAATGTAAACCTATTTAAGAAATAATATCCAAACGGAAAGTGCTTATATAGTCTATAGCTTATATTGAGTTCAATTGAAAAGCAATAACGTGGATTGCTGAAAACCAAATTACACAGTGAATAGCGGACTTAAATTAGAATTAACCCAGAGTGGAGATATACACAGCTAACTCAATTTGCGTAACGCAAACCTAATTGAAGTATGACGATGTGTTTCTGTCGTTTCACCAACGTCGGTTTTTGTTGTGTTGTTGAAAAAGTCACGAGATCAAAATACGATCAGCGACTATTAGGTTAATGAAAGTTGGCAGACCAAGAGGACGGATGCAAATTAGAGACGGACCATTAGATATTCAGGGGATCGGCCCAGGGATGGGTGGGACATTTGTAGAAAATAAATCGCCTAATAAATATGGGAGAGAGCAAAAAATGCTACCAGATGATATGCAATGAGAATATACTACTATTTGTAGAACAAAATTGTATCGATTAAAAACATTTACATAATAAAACCACGACCCATAATTTCCTACAGCCCCCCCCCCCCCCCCCCACCACCCCCGGTTCTCTTATGGTGTGTCTCTTTAACCCGAGGAAGGAAATTGCAGCGAGGTAAGATTTTGTCCCATAAGAAGGTGTAATATTGGCGCGAATTCAAGCACTGTTTTATATGCATAAGAAAATAGGCTGACTCATTATGTATGTTTAACTCAGCTGTAGCCAGAAAAATATAACATTCAGAGATAGGATATGCTCAAATTCGGAGGGGACTATGTTTAAATGCAGCCAATTATATTAGCTCTTATGATATTACTTATAAAACAATCTAGATTTGCTAAAGTTAAAGTACCAAAATAATTCTACAAGCATTTTCTGTCCAAATATGTTTTCAGTCTTATTATGCATGTTATGATGGACGCAGGATATATGCCACTTCAAGAATGTATAGTAACTTTTTTGAACACCCTGTGTACAAAAAATAAAGTTTATATTTTTAATTTGAAATTACGATTGATCTGCATTGACTGAGATGTGGGTTTCCATTATCTGTGAGCTGTGTGCACTAGACTAAATGGTTTCATTACACTATAAATCATGAATAATGATCTCCGATAGTAAATCGCGTAGAATAAAATATCCTCAACCGTTTGCTGGCACATTTTGTATACGTTGAGTTTTCTCACACAGAAAATAAACGACACGTCAGAAGCTTTAAGACATGCTGAAAGATGATGTTTGTCAATCAACGAAATGCGCCTTAAAAACTACTGCCACGGTATAAGCTTTCATCGTATATATAGTGAAATAAAGATAGATGGTACTTACCGAGATATGTTAATTGCGCTTGAGTTGTCAGTACACCACATAAAAATGGTAGTAAGAGCATTCCACATAAGTAATCCCGTAACCTATCCATGGCGTTATATATATTGTGTATTTATCCTACTTTCTCTCTCTCAGCTCTCCCTATCTCTGGCTCGTGTATCCACACTTGATACGAATGGTCCGACACACACTGAGTGTTTAGTTAACTCCAGATAGGCCTAGACGTTTTCACGTTTCTGGTAATTGCGTAAAAATCCCCGTATGCACGTTTTATTAAGCTGTGCTTATGCAACAAGTTGGCTCTCTACCGCAGCTATCACATTGGCGAAAGCTCTATAAATGACAAGACGAGTAATCAGGCTGTGATGGCGATACATACAATTTCCCTGTTGCTATATAAAACTACGCAATTGAAAACAGCCTCATTCTCAAACCAAATCTACACTATCTTATCGAGAGGAAACAATTGGATCCGGGCACAGAAATTATGAGGTTTATTGGAGAGTCAGCTCCTTTTAAAATGGCCTTCGGTGCGTTTCCGGATATTTCACTTTCTTTCCCTGGGTGTGTATATCTGACACTGCATGGACGGCGCGGCCTATCACACTGGTACGTCTGAAAGGAGAACGGAAACGGAAGTCAGGAATCACATGACATTTTATCAATTCTTCTCCTCTCTTATATACATTTTTTTCAATCTCAACCATTTCAAACTTCAAAGTGCAATCTTACAAGCATTTCAAACTTCAAAGTGCAATCTTACAACCATTTCAAACTTCAAAGTGCAATCTTAGACATTTTTTTCAAATGTAACCTTCGATCAAGGAAAATAATAGTTGGCACACTTGATACAATTTAATACAACTATCCCTGTGCTCACAACAGAGAACCGACTTGGGACATAGCACTCTTTAGTAGCACGCAGAGGTCTCCCCTCTCTCTCTCATCCTTCCCCACCCCCATCAATTAATGTTGAGAGACCTGCCAAAGCTTCTGATGACATGTGGCTCGGATCAAGATTGCCTCGGGGGAGAGGGGCACTTTTTTCCTTAATTGGGACAAAGTGTGCCAACCTTTTTCCCCTTGATTGTTGGTCCTTTCAAACGTTGAAATGTAACTGTAGACATTTTCACCTTTACGAATGTAATATAGTATGCCAAAGCGCAAAACATGACGGTTTACATGTAGGCTAGATGTAACTTTGGATTTGCTCTAAGGTGCTCCTAGGTAGGCAGGAATACAACATGAAAGCGGTAGAAGTTTAGAATGTTCAAACTTCCTGTCAACAAAATGCGTGATTTCATAACACATTATTCCGGGACATTATTACGATCATTTCACTAGACTGCTATAGTGCTAGAGGTGGTTTAACGTGTTAATTTGCATTGCAATTGTAGTGAAGTAAGTTCAGGGCTTTCAATGACCATCTATGCCATGCTAGAGATCATTCTGAAATACACTATGATGTATGATTATTACCCGGGATTATTATAATCTATGCTATGCAGTTCATGGTTTGAAAAACATATTACCGTACATGGTTTGTAACATAATGCATGGATTTAAAACATATTGCATGTTCTGAAAAAACATATTTCACAGTTTGAAAACATAACATGTCAATGATTCGGAAAACATCGCATGGTTTGAAAAACATATTGCATGGGTTTTTTTTTCTTACGCCAAGTGACGTCACGGGTGAAAGAAGAAGACAATATTTTCACTGAGTATTATCATGGTATGGGATGCATGAGTGATTCTATTGAGGGATAGTGTGATCAACACAAAGTATGAACCTTTGTCTTTCAAACAATACAATTTTGGATTTCTAAATATAAACTATGACGTCATATCATTAGCTTAAAGTAAGTACACTTGGGACACTGCTAAATCAGTTATTTGGCGGTAAATTTGAATTGTTTGTATGAGACACGTGGTACAAGAAGATTGCGTAACATGACCCCAGAAGCAGGTAAATCCCAATTATTTTTTGCATAATTATGATACCTAAGACAATAACTTTAATTCCTGTGTAATTGAAAACAGGCAGTGTCCAGGGTGTAGCTACTTTAAGCTAATGCTATGACGTCATAGTTCATACCTAGAAATCCAAAAGTGTATTGTTTGAAAGACAAAGGTTCATAATTTGCATTGATCACACTATCTGTCAATAGAATCACTCATGCATCCCATACCATGATCACTTTCATTATTTATTGACCGACCCTCGTATAACCAAACGAATACTTGTGGTTTCGTAATTTCCAACAATTTACACCTGGCTGTACTCTCCATTCCATCCGGAACTGTATAGAGTTTAGGACGAAATACATCAACCATCGAGAGGAAAAGGAAAACATTACCACTTGGCCTGCTCAGGGTCGAACAGTACCTCTTGCCAAATAGGATACGGAAGTATAGACCTATACATAGAACTTTGATACCACAGAAATATTTGGGTTTTTTGGCAAGACCAATATCAGGTAGATGACAAACTCACACTGATCGGCTGTCGATGTTTTGCCGGGGAAACTGACCGGAAGTGGTCAGTTTCGTGACGCCCTTGTTGCTAGCTGGATTAGGAGACGAGGCACAGAGGTCGTGAACAGAGAGACGAAGGGGTCTACAATCTCACCCATTTATACGATCCACTGATTATGCCCTTTACCAACAAGGGCGTCACGAAACTAACCACTTTCGGTCAGTTTCTTGGTAAAACATCAACAGCCGATCAGTAGCTTTGAGAAAGCTGGTCGTTGATCAGCGAAACTGTCATCTCGGAAAAAAACGTAGTTTGTTCATCTACCTGATATTGGTCTTGCCAAAAAAAACACAATTCTTTCATGATTATCTACAGACCTGATGAATCTATTTACGGACATTTGATACCACAGCTTCCAAATCATTGAAAATAAAAATCATAAATAATTCTGACACGGTATCCGTTTACCTTTTTATGTCATATGTTTTCAAGAGATAGCATAGATATCCTGGAGCAAGTCGTAAACGATATAAGATTAAGCCAAGTACTTGGATCCCTTCCTATTTAACAAGCGCTGCTACACATATACGAACAACTAATCTTAATCAAAACAATGAAGCAATGTCTTAAAAGGTATAGTTACAAAGTTCGACACTGCCCATTTGTCATTGTGCCCATTTATTGAAGCATTGAATAATCAGGCGGCAGCAGACGACCCTCCAAAATGTCATAAACATTTTCAAAAATGTCAAAATTATTCATATTCATTACCATATTTGAAATCAACATGAGAATTGCAATACAATAAGTACAAACATGCCTAGTATTGGTTCAGTAATTCTTGAGATAGACTTTAACAGTTGGGAAAGGATTCTAAAAAAAAAAAATTGTTTTGTATAATGGTAAAACTAACAGCCGCGTGGAAAGTGTTAATGTCTTCCGTAAAAGTCACTTGTACGTATGAGTCATCGTACCAGTTTTGCAGTGCTGCTTTAACACTTTCCACGCGGCAGGCGTCTGCAGACGACAACCTAATTAAAAAATGTCAAAAATATTTAATTTCATTACCATATTTGGAATCGCCATGAGAAATGCAATGAAATAAGTACAAACATGCCAAGTATTGGTACATACAGTAATCCTTGAGATAGACTTTGAAAATTAGGAAAGGTTTCTGAAAAATCTGTTTTGTATGGTAAAACTAATAGCCGCATGGAAAGTGTTAAAACATGTTACTTTTTAACGTTGCCCTATACATGCTATACTAGTATAGGCTCTCATTTTGGTCGTGTGATACAGAAGTCTGTTCACGTCCATGACTTGATCAACTTGGTTAGTTCATGGGTATAGATATGACTCAGTTCTAGTCTTGAAACTTTTAATTATGCAACTACTTTTGCTAGTAGAACCTCATAAGAGGATGTACAATTACTTTGAACTTCAACCACACATTTCGGGTCATACAGAGATATAAATGATAGGCCTAGATATTAAAAATACCCGGAACAACACCAAGCAGGCTGAGTGTGACTAAAGGGTAATTGCACAATTATACCATGTATGAACGGAAAGGGTCTTAGCGCGCCCAACCAAGATATTCAAATCAGCGACCAAATGTTGATAGCTGTAATTGGTTATCATGAGAAAAGCTGGTTTATGCCAACATGTTTTTCTCACATGATCTTTTATCTATTTTAGAAATATCTGTGATTGTATCCATTGTGTGTGTAAATTTTAACACTTTCCACGCGGCTATTAGTTTTACCATATACAAAACAGATTTTTCAGAAACCTTTCCCAACTTTCAAGGTCTACCTCAACGATTACTGAACCGATACTAGGCATGTTTGTACTTATTTCAATGCATTTCTCATGGTGATTCCAAATAATATGGTAATGAAATTAAATAATTTTGACATTTTTGAAACATTTTTGTCAAAATATGGAATGTCGTCTGCAGCCGCCTGCCGCATGGAAAGCGTTAAAGGACATAATTCTTTGTTTTAGTGTGACATGATCACTCATATCTTCGCGAGTACTTGGTTCAGTTTTCAGCTGCAAGATGTAGCACACGAATCGCACTTTATATTCCCCTTTGTATGTTCCCGTTGACTTTTTGGTCGAGTTTATACTATAAAAGTGTATGGTGTATCTCATCTGGGATACCCTTCCTCGATTATCTAATTTAGAACTGATTGGTTCATGTAGCATTTAGGATTTATTTAAAAGATACATAGCTTAAGGGGTATTTTGTCTGTGACAACTTCTACAGTTATCTAATTTCGAACTGATGGATTCAAGAACCATTTTCGATTGCATTTAAAGTTGAAACGCCCATTTAGTCCGGGCATGTTACGCTATAGAATTACTAATAATCGATAGTAGCAAAATTGTGTTCCAAATCTCTCGGTGCGTTTGGTAGTTAGTTTATGGCACAAGACAAACCTCATCATCATCCTGCGTTCCTCCTCTTTTAGTTTACTCTTACGGTGTGGAATAACAGTGTAAATTAAATTACAGAAATTGAACCCATAATCGATGCTATTCAACGTTCGCATAGCATAAATGTAGTGTCGCGCTCCCGCTCGTTTCACATCATCGCTATCAAACGTTTCTTGAAGATCTCGTGCACGACATACTCCGACTGTTTTTAGTGTTTAATGTCTGCCTCTTGTTATTTCATAGCACCAACTCGATGGCATCTATTACAGATGCTCTTTTTTTTACCAGGGAACTACATAACTATAGTTACGGAGGAATCGCTTTTACTATTCCTGTGAAATGCAAATTCATGTCTATATGTATCTACTAAACTATTTTTCTTCTCTCAAAACTGCAAAAGGTGTCATAATGGTTGTAACATAAAACTGGCTTCAATTTCAATTCATTATTGAAATGTGGAATCCGCAAAAGAAGAAGATATCTATTACAAGGTATCTCATTCTGTTTCACAAGTCAATTGAAAAAAAGAAAGTCGCTTTATCAAATTAAATATGACCGAATATTTTCATTTAGCTTTCCAACTCATATATTCGCCCACCCCAAGCCTGAGGTAAATCAATGAACCTTCAAACATTAAAATTAATATTCATGGACATTCATACAATATGCGGTGGTATAGAACTTGTTAACGTGTATTTATTCGTCATGACAGAGATTAAAAGTATGCACCAAATTTTAAATTTTGAATTGTATTGTCGTGTATGAATTAGGTCAATGCATGCGTATGTTTTATTTCTCGAAAAATTAGATAAATTAATGCACTTGCGCAAATGTTAATATGCTCAAAAACACTCCCCGATGGGGTCGTGCCATTATTCACACATCAGCATGCGTGCATTGACTTTTCTAATTTTCTCGAAACAACACATACACATTTATTGACCTATAATTAGTACATCGCGTATGCATGAGAGTATCATGAGGACTGCCCCTGTGAAACCCATAAACCAATTCAAGTATTAGGTGTTGCAGTTCTTTGAATACCTCAGCCCTTTTATGGCAAAAGAATGTATCTTATATGTAGTTTCCTAACAGTATACTTCCTTTTAACATGATCAAAGTTAGTTTTTTTCTCCATAAATCATGTAGTGGTAAAGGCAGTATATTACTTTTATTATCTTTACAAGTTGCAACCTTTTCCTAAGTGAGGATTATTGAACCAAGTTAACACAATCCATGTTAAAAGGAAGTATATCATTAGGAAACTACATATAATATACATCCTTTTGCCATAAAGGGGCTGACCTATACTCTGTATCATGTATAAATGTTACCAGGCAGCTTTCCGTGTATTTCTCGTGTAACATGAATGAAATATCACCCGATAATACATCATCATCCCTGCGTCTGTCCCATCCTCAACACTGACGGGATCACTAACCATGCAATATTATTTACAATGATCAATTAATTATAGTCACGATCACTGCATATGTGATGGATCAGTGAGACAGAAAAATCTATAAGATGTTCTCAAATGCCAAGATTCAAATCTAGAGTTTCAGTCTCAATTTCCAAAAGTATGGGCGAACAGGTGTTTTAAAAAAGGAGGCATACCAAATAAACTGCAATGATATTAAACACTTTTTAGATGTTAAATGCAACCCTTTTCTCAATTCATCTATATCATTTTGGATTGTGTACCTTTCCACGCGGCTATTAATTTACCATGATACAAACAAAAAAAGAAGAAATATTTCCCAACTTTCAAAGTCTATCTCATAAGTTACTGAACCAATACCAGACATGTTTGTACTTATTTCAATGCATTTACCATGGTGATTCTAAATATGGTAATAAATTTTTTTAAAAATTGAGACATTTTTAAAACATTTCATGAAATTCTGGAATGTCGTCTGCAGACGTCTGCCAGAAAGTGTTAATGTAGATTTCCCAGTTCCAGCGCACCAAACAAGATGCAGGGAGATGAATAAATGCCTAATATCAACATAAAAACGTTTGCACAAGACACTTGGACTCGGTAAAGAAAAATAAGATTAGGTTTCTACACCCGCGAGCAGTTTTCACCTTGAACTTACTAATATTTTGACTGTATAACGGGGGAATCTTTTTACATAACATCGATCGAAGCCAGTAGGCTTGCAAATGACACAATTAATAACAATATTGCGCATCTAATACCATATTGAATACCACTAGTATGAAAAGCATACCGAAGCATGTTAAAAAACGACGACTGTTTTTTATGTTGTTTCTCTTAATCTTTCTGAAAATGAGATATACAGGTTGTAACAAAAAAGGTTATACAATTTTGAAAATAATTTAAAAAGTATTGCTAATGTCATTTTTGTTTCAAGGGTTCATTGTTTGCAGAGGAAATGTCTTCAGCTTTGAAATAAACTTTATTTCGTTCAAATCGGTGGTATAATTGCAGAGAAGTGACCAATTGTCTAAACTACTCTTAAAATGACTTGGGCCACTTTGCGTCTTAAAAGTAACAGAATCAAAGAGAAGCTCGAATGAATGAATCCTTATTGAAGTGATTGTTTTAAGAGGTAAACAATGGCAAATTGTACGAAATTGGGTAATCAAGCGTGAAATATCTCAAAGAAACTTATATTTTATGCTTCATTACCCAGTATAAGGTATTAAAATTCCATAATGTTAACATTTTTTAAACATTTTGTGAAATTTTGGAATGTCGTCTGCAGCTGCCTGCCGCGTGGAAAGTGTTTAGGTCTTCCGTACAAGTCACTTGTACGTATGAGTCATATGTACATATTTTGCAGCGCTGCTTTAACATGTTACTTTTTAACGTTGCCCTGTACTACAGGAGCACCCAACGAGGTTTCCTGGCAAATACCTGCTCCTCTGATGTTTCGAATCTGGCTGGTTCTTTTTTCTTATAAAATGAATTCCTGTCTGGCAAACGATTTTTAAGTCATCCAGACAATCTAGCTGGCAAAATTGGCATCAATTGGAGAGGTAATGATATCAAATTTGTGTTTTATGGATTTTATGGATTATATATTTAATGTTTAGAACAGAAAATTCGATGAATTTAGCTGAAATATAAATTTATGAATAAATTATCCTAGCTGGTTGATATGTCTAAACACTCGTTCCCCTAGCTTTCAAAATTCTTCACGGAATTTGGCTTCTGGCTGCCAAAGGAGTATTTTGACCGGCCCTAGCTGGGAAATGTAGTTAATACCGCGCATTCTAGCTAGCTCTGAGGAGCAGCTAATGTTATGTATTACTACATTCTGAACTTCTCGTCGGGTGCCCCTGTATACTAGTATAGGCTCTCATTTTGGTCGTGTGTTACAGAAGTCTGTTCACGTCCATGACCTGATCAACTTGGTTAGTTCATGGGTAGATATGACTCAGTTCTAGTCATGAAACTTTTAATTATGCAACTACTATTGCTAGTAGAACCTCATAAGAGGATGTACAATGACTTTGAACTTCAACCATACATTCCGGGTCATACAGAGATATAAATGATAGGCCTAGATAATTAATAAAAAAAATGGAACAACACCAAGCAGGCCAAGTGTGACTAAAGGGTAATTGAACAATTATAACATACATGTATATGAACGGAAGGGGCCTTAGCGTGCCCAACCAAGATATTCAAACCAGCGACCAAATGTTGATAGCTATTATTGGGTATCATGACAAAAGCTGGTTATGCCACCATGTTTTTCTCACATGATCTTTTATCTATTTTAGAAATATCTGTGATTGTATCCATTGTGTGTGTAAATCTTGAAAGACATATTCTTTGTTTTAGTGTGACATGATCACTCATATCTTCGCGAGTACTTGGTTCAGTTTTCAGCTGCAAAATGTAGCACACGTATCGCACTTTATATTCCCCTTATACATGTTATGTGTTCCCGTTGACTTTTTGGTCGAGTTTATACTATAAAATTGTATGGTGTATCTCATCTGGGATACCCTTCCTCGATTATCTAATTTAGAACTGATTGGTTCATATAGCATTTTGGATTCATTTAAAAGATATATAGCTTAAGGGGTATTTTGTCTGTGACAACTTCTACAGTTATCTAATTTCGAACTAATGGATTCAAGAACCATTTTCGATTGCATTTAAAGTTGAAACGCCCATTTAGTCCGGGCATAGTACGATATAGAATTAATCGATAGTAGCAAAATTGTGTTCCAAATCTCTTGGTGCGTTTGGTAGTTAGTTTATGGCACAAGGCAAACCTCATCATCATCCTGCGTTCCTCCTCTTTTAGTTTACTCTTACGGTGTGGAATAACAGTGTAAATTAAATTACAGAAATTGAACCCATAATCGATGCTATTCAACATTCGCATAGCATAAATGTAGTGTCGCGCTCCGGCTCGTTTCACATCATCGCTATCAAACGTTTCTTGAAGATCTCGTGCACGACATACTCCGACTGTTTTTAGTGTTTAATGTCTGCCTCTTGTTATTTCATAGCACCAACTCGATGGCATCTATTACAGATGCTCTTTTTTTACCAGGGAACTACATAACTATAGTTACGGAGGAATCGCTTTTACTATTCCTGTGAAATGCAAATTCATGTCTATATGTATCTACTAAACTATTTTTCTTCTCTCAAAACTGCAAAAGGTGTCATAATGGTTGTAACATAAAACTGGCTTCAATTTCAATTCATTATTGAAATGTGGAACCCGCAGAAGAAGAAGATATCTATTACAAGGTATCTTATTCTGTTTCACAAGTCAATTGAAAAAAAGAAAGTCGCTTTATCAAATTAAATATGACCGAATATTGTCATATAGCTTTCCAACTCATATATTCGCCCACCTCAAGCCTGAGGTAAATCATTGGACCTTCAAACATTTAAATAAATATTCATGGACATTCATACAATATGCGGTGGTATAGAACTTGTTAACGTGTATTTATTCATCATGGCAGAGATTAAAAGTATGCTCAAAATTTGTCGTGTATGAATTAGGTCAATGCATGCGCATGTTTTGTTTCTCGAAATATTAGATAAATTAATGCACTTGCGCAAATGTTAATATGCTCAAAAAAGCACTCCCCTACGGGGTCGTGCCATTATTCACATATAAACATCAGCATGCGTGCATTGACTTTTCTAATTTTTCTCGAAACAACACGTACGCAGTAATTGACCTATAATATAGTACATCGGGTATGCATGAGAGTATCATGAGGACCGCCCCTGTGAAACCCGTAAACCAATTCAAGTAAAGGTGTTGAAGTACTTTGAATATACCCTGTATCATGAATAAATGTTACCAGGCACCTTTCCGTATAATATTTTTCTTGTAATATGAATGAAATATCATCCGATAATACATCATTCCTGCGTGTGTCCAATCCTCAAAACTGACGGGATCACTAACCATGTAATATTATTTACAATGATCAATTAATTATAGTCACGATCACTGCATATGTGATGGATCAGTGAGACAGAAAAATCTATGAGATGTTCTCAAATGCCAGGATTCAAATCTAGAGTTTCAGTCTCAATTTCCAAAAGTATGGGCGAACAGGTGTTTTAAAAAAGGAGGCCTACAAAATAAACTGCAATGATATTTTAATATTTTAATATTTTAATGATATTTAACATCTAAAAAGTGTTTAAAAACAATTTTTAGATGTTAAATGCAACCTTCTTTTAAATTCATCTATCTCATTTTGGATTTTGTACCTTTCCACGCGGCTATTAATTTACCATAATACAATTTTTTTTATATATATATATATATTTCCCAACTTTCAAAGTCTACAGCGTGTCCCCAAAAAATGGGTTCAAAAGTTTGCGAGCGTATAACTAAAAAAAGTAGGAAACATGGATAGTTTATATTTAAGGCTATTAAACTAAATATATTTGGTTAAACTCTGTAACTAATCCAATGTAAACTTTTTGAAATACAAAGATTTTAATAGAGCGTGGTCAAAACCCATTTGTCCCACTTTTCAAGGAACACCCCGATGTGTTGCAATTGCGCATTGTTGTAACTTCATACAAGTTTTGCATTTGCATTCATTCTTTACAAAGACTTGGGCAGTAAACAAAATTATCTTGATCATATTGCAATAATACAAGTTCATTATTTACATAAACATTAAAAAAAATAGTTCTTTGTTATAGTCCGAGTTATTGTTAAGTTCTTTCGGAGAATAAACCCCATGCCACATAGCGCACAGTTTCATGCAACGCACGGGTGGTTTACTCCTTAAATCGGGACAAATGGTTTCTGACCACACTCTATTCAAATCTTTGTATTTCAAAAAGTTTACATTGTATTGGTCTCTGAATTCGCCCAATTAAGGTCAGGTATATTTTGTTTGATATCCTTAAATATAAACTATCCATAATTCCTACTTATTTCGTTATAAGCTCGCAAACTTTTGAACCCAGTTTTTTGGGACACGCTGTATCTCATAAATTACTGAACCAATACCAGACATGTTTGTACTTATTTCAATGCATTTACCATGGTGATTCTAAATATGGTAATGAAATTTTTTAAAAATTGACATTTTTAAAACATTTTATGAAATTCTGGAATGTCGTCTGCAGACGCCTGTCACGCAGACAGTGTTAATGTAGATTTCCCAGTTCCAGCGCACCAAACAAGTTGCAGGGAGATGATTAAATGCCTAATATCAACATAAAAACGTTTGCACAAGACACTCGGACTCGGTGAAGCAATATAAGATTAGGATTCTACACCCGCGAGCAGTTTTCACCTTGAACTTACTAATATTTTGACTGTATATAATGGGGGAATCTTTTTACGTAACATCGATCGAAGCCAGTAGGCTTGCAAATGACACAATTAATAACAATATTGCGCATATAATACCATATTGAATACCACTAGTATGAAAAGCATACCGAAGCATGTTAAAAAACGACATCTGTTTTTTAATGTTGTTGCTCTTAATCTTTCTGAAAATGAGATATACAGGTTGTAACAAAAAAGGTTATACAATTTTGAAAATAATTAAAAAAGTATTGCTAATGTCATTTTTGTTACAAGGGTTCATTGTTTGCAGAGGAAATGTCTTCAGCTTTGAAATAAACTTTATTTCGTTCAAATCGGTGGTATAATTGCAGAGAAGTGACCAATTGTCTAAACTACTCTTAAAATGACTTGGGCCACTTTGCGTCTTAAAGGTAACAGAATCAAAGAGAAGCTGGAATGAATGAAGTGACTTTTAGTGAAGTGACTTTTTTTAGAGGTAAACAATGGCAAATTGTACGAAATTGGGTAATCAAGCGTGAAATAGCTTAAAGAAACTTATAAGTTATGCTTCATTACCCAGTTGTGTACGATTTGCCAATGTTTACCTCTAAAAAACAGTTGTTTTTTAGAGGTAAATCATATGTTCACACTTATGTTTCATTCATTTCAGCTTCTCTGTGATTCTGATACTTTAAGACACAAAGTTAATTACCCAGTTGTGAACGATTTGCCAATAAATTTTCCTCTAAAAAACAGTTAATTCATATGTTCACACTATGTTTCATTCATTTCAGCTTCTCTGTGATTCTGCTACTTAAAGACACAAAAAAGTGGCCCAAGTCATTTTACGGCTAGTTTAGACAATTGGTCACTGCTTTGCGATTATACCACCGATTTGAATGAAATAAAGTTTATTTCAAAGCTGAAGACATTTCCTTGAACCCTTGAAACAAAAATGACATTAGAAATATTTGGTATAATATTTTCGAAATTGTATCACTTTTTTACACCCTGTACATGTACGTACAATGAAGAAAATGTGACAGTGTGCAATGGCCAGGTATCCGTGAGATTTGTAGACATTTTGAAGCATATTTTAATGTTTGATGTATTTTTATTTCGTAGAAATGATAATCACGAACATACTGTTTTTGGTTATGTTTCCGTTAGCTTCCTTAAAAATAGCATGATATTATGTGATTCTGAGGCCTGCGAATTATAGTCGTAATGTCGAAAATTCGGGATTAGTTTAAATTACAGATTTCATATCTATGAAATACAATACAGAACATTATCAAACCAATCAATTAGGCCAACAGATTAACATCCTGTATATACGGGTCCGAGTTACCCCTATGATTTTTTGAATTTGAGATTTGTTCATAACTTTTTTAATTTTTCGTCGCGTTTAAACAAACACTCATACAACTACTGTTTTCCAGGTTTTTTGAGGCTTCGATTTTAAGTCATGATATTAAAATCCTGGTTAAATTACATTTAGATCAAGTTACAGATTTTACAAATTGATCTCCAAAATATAATACAGACCAATAACCCTAACTCTACTACACCACACGGCAACTGTGCGGAGAAAATGTTTTTATAACCCGGCGTGCAAGTTTTTGGGGTACAAAACGGACCCAGGCTATATAACGGTAACGAGGCGAATATACTCGCCGAGTGTCGACTGGCAGCGGTGTGGTGTAGTGGCTAGGATCTGGGTTGGGGTGCTGGAGGTCCGTGGTTCAAATCCCGGGGGGGGGGGTCGGGTGACCTTTCTGGTGAATTTTGGGTGTCGGAAAAGAAATCTGTTGCCGTGTGGTGATCTCGAGTTTAGGGTTATTGATACCAATCAATGCGGCAAAATACGTGACTCGTCTTTAAAAAAAAGCCTTCTTACGGTTCTCTCATGTCTTTCAATAGCTAGACAGGTATAATGCAGAATAGGCTCGCTTCGTCTTTAAGCGATAGTAGTTCAGAGAAATGATAACCACAATATCTATCACGGTAATGGACAATTGTTGACAGCACGGTCATCGTCAAGGCTTAGTCAGTGATTATGAAATAACAGGATTTGTCTGGATTGTAATTTTGTTTACTTTAGACCCATTGCCATTGGAAACACCAAGAGGACAAATAAATCACTGCTATTAACACACTCATAAAATCGCAGAATGGGGAAGAACACATAGCCGAAATTTGAGGGGGAAACTGGGGGAGAATTTCAAATTTTAAGAAAAAACCTGAGACTAAATTTATTCCGAACCATGCGCGATCATGATGAATTTTATTTACAATTAAAGAATTTTCGTTCGTAAAATATTTTAACATAACGGTTGAGGAAAGCATTACAAAAAGCAGGAAGTACATTCATTTTCAAGTTTTATACTCAAAATAGGGCGTATAATTATTTTTGGAACACGCTGCTGTACAGGTAATTGATTTAAAACGGATCAATTCACAAACCATTTTCGACAGCTTAAAAGCTTCCAAATTGACATAGATTAAAAGGCCCATTAATACGATAATATAACTTATCAATACTTTGAAAGATGAGTTCCAATTATGTGATTTCTAGGTATATTTCATAGTTAGTGTATGGCACAAAGCATTCATCAGTTTGCGTTCTTCCTATTGAAGTTTACTCTTACGGTGTGGAATAATGGTGTAAATTAAATTACAGAAATTCAACCTATAATCAATGCTATTTAACGTTCGCGTAGCATAAATGTTTAATACGGGTACCGTGCACCCGATCGTTTCACATCATCGCTATTTAAACGTTTCTTGACGATTTCGTGCACCACTGACTGACTGTTGACTTATATGGTTTAATGCCTGCCTCTTGTTAT
The DNA here is from genome assembly GCA_035610835.1 of Ophiura sarsii. NCBI lineage: Eukaryota > Metazoa > Echinodermata > Ophiuroidea > Amphilepidida > Ophiuridae > Ophiura > Ophiura sarsii. Next base: position 69,164,221 of record CM069448.1, read on the forward strand.
TTTATAGCATCCAGTTTTCGGTATGCTCTTTTTTATCACGGAACTTAAGCAATTGTCTCTCAGTGTTGAGTTTACTATGTTTCGATAGAATCGCCTTGGATATTCTCCTGAAATGCTAATTTATGTATTATGTGTATCTTTATAATTATTTCTGTCAAATTGTCAAAAGGTGATCATCTAGGGTAGCAACATAACACGTTATTCAATATGAATTCCAATTTTTAAATGTTGAAACTCAAGAAGAAGAAGTATATATGTTACTGTACGATGTATCCTTTATGCTGTTCAGGTTACAAGCCAATACTCATTTATTTTCCCTTGGCTTTCCACACATGATTTATAGCCTATTTTCCAACACATACTTTACACTACGTCAGGGCGGCTTAACTTTAAACCACATGATGGCGACTTAACTTTACACTACATCAGGGCGACTTAACTTTACACTACATCAGACACTGCATCAGAGCGACTTACACTACATCAAGGTGACTTAACTTTACACTACATCAGGACGACCTAACTTTACACTACATCAGGGCGACTTAACTTTATACTAAATCAGGGCGACTTAACTTTACACTACATCAGGGCGACTTAACTTTATACTACATCAGGGCGACTAACTTTACACTACATCAAGGTGACTTACTTTTACACTACATCAGGGCGACTTAACTATACACTACATCAAGGTGACTTAACTTTACACTACATCAGGGCGACTTAACTTTTCTCTACATTAGGGCGACTTAACTTTACACTATATCAAGGTGACTTAACTTTACACTACATCAAGGCGACTTAACTTTACACTATATCAAGATGACTTAACTTTTTATGTGTAGGGTGCAGTTTGTGCGATACAATGAGATTCAAAAATGCATCCCTTACACTTTTAATATGTCAATACGGGCACAGGGCATGATGATCCGATTACCACCGAGAGGTGCATATCAATGGTCCCTCATCATTTACCATTTCCATGGGTATCAAGATAACACATGCACATGAGAGCTCTCGTGATAACCCATGTAATATTGTCACACATACATTACATGTATGTGATATTTGACTTTAACACGCATTGTATTATGTAAAGGTCTACAGGGCAGCTTTCGCATAGTTCTCTTGTAATGTGGATGAAATATCATCTGATAATACATCAGCATCTCAGCGTTTACACTACATCAGGCCGTCTTAACTTTACACTACATCAGGGCGACTTAATTTGTCACTACATCAGGGCGACTTAACTTTACACTATATCAAGGCGACTTAACTTTACACTACATCAGGGCGACTTAACTTTTCACTACATCAGGGCGACTTAACTTTACACTATATCAAGGCGACTTAACTTTACAATACATCAGGGCGACTTAACTTTACACTACATTAGGGACACTCATGTGTAGGGTGCAGTTTGTGCGATACAACGAGATTCACTAAAATGCATCCCTCACACTTGACAATACAATATATATGTCAATACAGGGTGTATCAAAAAAATTAGGACACTTTTTCATGGCGGTGTAATAATTGTTATAATCATTGGACCATGACCAATATAGTCTCAATGTAAAGCCCAATTAATTATTATGATATCCTGAAAATATGAGATCAATCCGATGAAAAATAAGAAAACTAGCATAATTTGCGTAAACCATGTCATTTACTGGTTTGTACAATGGGATTTACATGTATATTAGACCAGTAAATAACATGGTTTACGTTTCAATACGTTACAATAATTATAAACATAGAAAATAATCTATCAGTCAATAGCAAAGATTAGTTGGTAATTCATTTAATCCTGGCACAAATCAATACTGGCTAAATAATCCACAAATCAGATGCATGCATATTCTGTGCAAATCAAAAAAGTTCTCGAACCCACTATCGATGGTTCATTACCATGATATTGGCATAAATAGTGTGCGCGTTCATGTTACTCTACTGTTACTGTGTGAATGGCCATTGTAAATACTACAAAATAGATTGCCTTGCCTAATAGGTCACAATTTCCTTAATTAATGATGGATTTTTCTCATCTCTTCAGGATTTTATCTTTATCGGTTGTACTTTACATTTAAATAAAAATTGGTCATGCTTCAGTGATTTAACAAGTATTTAAACCATCATCAAAAAGTGTCTTAATTTTTTTTGATACACCCTGTATACATGTATATCAATATGGGCACCGGACATCATGATCCGACTACCACCGAGAGGTGCATATCAATGGTCCCTCATCATTTACCATTTCCATGGGTATCAATATAGCACATGCACATGAGAGCTCTCGTGATAACCCATATAATATTGTCACACATACAGTACATGTATGTGATATTTGACTTTAACACGCATTGTAAATAACATCAGCCGTCTCGCTTCACACGCTATCAGAACAATTGGCCGTATCCGCAGATATCTGGACTGTAATAGCACTGAGAAACTCGTTCATGCATTTGTCTCTTCTCGTCTGGACTCAAATAACAGTATATTATATGGACTTCCAGCTTCTCAATTAAGCAAATTACAGCGCATCCAAAATGCCGCTGCCCGGTTGGTAACCTTGACAAAGAAGCGTGTACATATAAGCCCGGTGTTAAAAGATCTTCACTGGTTGTCTGTGGAGAGCCGTATTGTTTTTAAACTTATGCTTTTGACATACAAAGCACTAAATAACCAGGCTCCAAAGTACTTATGCGACCTTATTTCCATCAAGGAACCCACACGCACTCTTAGGTCAAATGCATCTGTCATCTTACAACGGAGGAAAACTAACACTGTCACCTATGGCCAAAGATCATTCTCTCATGCATCTCCTGAACTTTGGAACCGGCTCCCATCTCATGTTAGAAATGCCACATCACTGCAGCAATTCAAGAGCTCGCTCAAGACTCACCTCTTTCAGCAAATGACTTTATAATGTTTTGTATCTTTGTTCATATTTTGTACTTTTCTTCTTTTGTTTTTGTTTTTGTTCAGCGCACTGGGGTCTTGCGACGGAGTGCGCTTAATAAGCATGGTTTATTATTATTATTATTATTATATTGTGTAAAGGTCTACAGGGCAGCTATCGCATAGTTCTCTTGTAAGGCCTAAAAAAAATTGTTTGATTGGCGTAACCCGACCGACCCTATTTTTACCAACGACCCTAAACATACATTTTTTAAAATTATTTTTGTGGGGGGGGGGGGGGTGTGTGTGAGAGAAAAGAAAGAATAAACAGTGAAAATGTGTATTTGTGCCATTTGTTTATGTCTGTATGGTATATGTGTGCTGGTATATAAAGTTTCATAGACGTTTTATAGATTTAAAAAATCAAAAAAATCCGACCTACCTACCCTATTTTTTTTCTATGTTACGCCAATCAAACCTCTTTTTGGTTGGCGGGCTTGCATATTCTTCCACATTTAGGTCTTTCTACATATACATGGAGGCTGCCATTTTGTTTTTAGTATATGGAAAATTGTCTAAATTATTTTGTAATCTTTGTAAATTACATGTACCTATGCAGTTTATTTTAACAGTCCTGCAGTCTGTGATGGAGTCAAAGCTATATTTGTTTAGCCTTGATGATTCAATCAGAGAGATGTTATTAGACTCCCAACAGAGAGACATAATAGCTTATCTTGTTTGACTAAAGAGAAATCTGTCTGGGGTTGTTAATGAGTTGTGGATGTCATATATACCTAGATTGTTCTTCAGATGGTACCCCCCCCCCCCCCACCCCCTCCATGCACACACATCAACTTTATTGGTTTCCTGTACTATTTTTAGACTGTTGTGTTTTGATTTGGGGTGGGTTTTTGTTTGTTTGAAAGATACATACACCATATCCCTGGTATTTTGGTATGCAACAGAATGAACAGATGCTTCAGAAAATGGTTACAAACATGATTCTTTCTCTTGGATCGCCCCCATTCCATTTCAATGGAATTTTTTATATTTTAGGCCTAATGTGAATGAAATATCATCTGATAATACATCAGCATCTCAGCGTTTGTCACATCCTCAAATCTACCGTAATATCTGTGACGGTAATGGACAATTGTTGACAGCACGGTCATCGTCAAGGCTTAGTCAGTGATTATGAAATAACAGGATTTTTCTAGATTGTAATTTTGTTTACTTTAGACCCATTGCCATTGGAAACACCAAGAGGACAAATAAATCGCTGCTATTAACACACTCATAAAATCACAGAATGGGGAAGAACACATAGCCGAAATTTGAGGGGAAACTGGGGGAGAATTTCAAATTTTAAGAAAAAACCTGAGACTAAATTTTGTTCCGAACCATGCGCGATCATGATGAATTTTATTTACAATTAAAGTATTTTCGTTTGTAAAATATTTTAACAACACGGTTGAGGAAAGCATTACAAATAGCAGGAAAACATGTATTTCAAGTTTTATACTCAAAATAGGGCGTCTAATTATTTTTGGAACACGCTGTACAGGTAATTGATTTAAACGGATCAATTCACAAACCATTGTCGACAGCTTAAAAGCTACCAAATTGACAAAGATTAAAAGGCCCATTAATACGATAACTTATCAATACTTTGAAAGATGAGTTCCAATGTGATTTCTAGGTATATTTCATAGTTAGTGTATGGCACAAGGCATTCATCAGTTTGCGTTCTTCCTTTTGAAGTTTACTCTTACGGTGTGGAATAACGGTGTAAATTAAATAACAGAAATTCAACCTATAATCAATGCTATTTAACGTTCATGTAGCATACATATTTAAAACGGGTACCGTGCACCCGATCGTTTCACATCATCGCTATTTAAACGTTTCTTGACGATTTCGTGCACCACTGACTGACTGTTTAATGCCTGCCTCTTGTTATTTTATAGCATCCAGTTCGGTATGCTCTTTTTTATCACGGAACTTTAGTAGCAATTGTCTCTCAATATTGTGTTTACTATGTTACGATAGAATCGCCTAGGATATTCTCCTGAAATGCTAATTTATGTATATGTGCATCTTTATAATTATTTCTGTCAAATTGTCAAAAGGTGATCATCTAGGGTAGCAACATAACACGTTATTCAATATGAATTCCAATTTTTAAATGTTGAAACTTAAGAAGAAGAAGAAGAAGTATATGTTACTGTACAATGTATCCTTTATGCTGTTCATGTTACAAGCCACTACTCATTTATTTTCCCCTTAGCTTTCCACACATGATTTATACCCTATTTTCGAACACATACTTTACACTACGTCAGGGCGGCTTAACTTTAAACCACATCAAGGTGACTTAACTTTACACTACATCAAGGTGACTTAACTTTACACTACATCAGGGCGACTTAACTTAACACTACATCAGGGCGTCTTAACTTAAAACTGCATCAGGACACTGCATCAGGGCGACTTACACTACATCAAGGTGACTTAACTTTACACTACATCAGGACGACCTAACTTTACCCTACACCAGGGCGACTTAACTTTACACTACATCAGGGCGACTTAACTTTGCATTACATCAAGGTGACTTACTTTTACACTACACCAAGGTGACTTACTTTTACACTACATCAATGCGACTTAACTTTACACTACATCAGGGCGACTTAACTTTACACTACATCAGGGCGACTTAACTTTTCACCACATCAGGGCGATTTAACTTTACACTACGTTAAGGTGACTTAACTTTACACTACATCAAGGCGACTTAACTTTACACTACATCAGGGCGACTTAACTTTACAATACATCAGGGACACTCATGTGTAGGGTGCAGTTTGTGCGATACAACGAGATTCACTAAAATGCATCCCTCACACTTGACAATACAATGTACATATTATGTCAATATACATGTATGTCAATATGGGCACCGGACATTATGATCCGACAACCACCGAGAGGTGCATATCAATGGTCCCTCATCATTTACCATTTCCATGGGTACAGGCCTACGTAACACCCTATCTGCCCATTGTTGAGATTTTGTTTCACAGTATAGCGCCCACTATAAGTTCATCATTCGGAAGTTAAGCGTAAACTGTCAATCATTCGTTGTGAATGAATATTCATCATGACTATTCATGACCTCACACGATGTGATCGTCGCGATCCAGCATCCTTCCCAACTGATCTGATTACAATATTCATAAAATGCAAATAACGCCACGTCCCTCCTCTGTTCACTGTCAGACGAAGCCATCCACAATTTGAAATTCGTATTTTGTTCCACGTGAAAATTAATTTCAAATAACCAATTCTGAATGTTTCGTGTCATATAAGAACTAAATTCTGCTATCATCAAAGCAAATAAGTTTGACTCTAAATCACAATCAGCTTTTTTTACCATTGATGTACTATTTCTGTGTCACAAATCATGTTTTGAGCCGATAAAATCCACCGTGTCTTAGGTCGTCTGGTTTGTTACGACCATGATAGTGCGCCCCCTTTAAGATCATCATTCGTCAATTTAAACATAGTAAACGGGGGACTTTGCCTCCGAGATACTTGTCCCATAGTTATAGGGTCTCTGATGGGTATCAAGATAGCACATGCACATGAGAGCTCTCGTGATAACCCATATAATATTGTCACACATACAGTACATGTATGTGATATTTGACTTTAACACGCATTGTATTATGTAAAGGTCTACAGGGCCGCTATCGCATAGTTCTCTTGTAAGGCCTACATTTTTTTTGTTTGATTGGCGTAACCCGACCGACCCTATTTTTACCAACGACCCTAAACATACACTTTTTTAAATTATTTTTGTGTGGGGGTGTGTGTGTGAGAGAAAAAGAAAGAAAAAACAGTGAAAATGTGTATTTGTGCCATTTGTTTATGTCTGTATGGTATATGTGTGCTGGTATATAAAATTTCATAGACGTTTTATAGATTTAAAAAATCAAAAAAATCCGACCTACCTACCCTATTTTTTTTCTATGTTACGCCAATCAAACCTCTTTTTTAGGCCTAATGTGAATGAAATATCATCTGATAATACATCAGCATCTCAGCGTTTGTAACATCCTCAAATCTACCATAATATCTGCCACGCTAATGGACAATTGTTGACAGCACGGTCATCGTCAAGGCTTAGATAGTGATGATGAAATAACAGGATTTTTCTAGATTGCAATTTTGTTTACTTTAGACCCATTGGAAACACCAAGTGGACAAATAAATCACTGCTATTAACACACTCATAAAATCGCAGAATAGGGAAGAACACATAGCCGAAATTTGAGGAGAAACTGGGGGAGAATTTCAAATTTCAAGAAAAAACCTGAGACTAAATTTATTCCGAACCATGCACGATCATGATGAATTTTATTTACAATTAAAGTATTTTCGTTCGTAAAATATTTTAACAAAACGGTTGAGGAAAGCATTACAAAAAGCAGAAAGTACATTTATTTTCAAGTTTTATACTCAAAATAGGGCGTATAATTATTTTTGGAACACGCTGCTGTACAGGTAATTGATTTAAAACGGATCAATTCACAAACCATTTTCGACAGCTTAAAAGCTTCCAAATTGACATAGATTAAAAGGCCCATTAATACGATAATATAACTTATCAATACTTTGAAAGATGAGTTCCAATTATGTGATTTCTAGGCATGTGTATGGCACAAGGCATTCATCAGTTTGCGTTCTTCCTATTGAAGTTTACTCTTACGGTGTGGAATAATGGTGTAAATTAAATTACAGAAATTCAACCTATAATCAATGCTATTTAACGTTCGCGTAGCATAAATGTTTAATACGGGTACCGTGCACCCGATCGTTTCACATCATCGCTATTTAAACGTTTCTTGACGATTTCGTGCACCACTGACTGACTGTTGACTTATATGGTTTAATGCCTGCCTCTTGTTATTTTATAGCATCCAGTTTTCGGTATGCTCTTTTTTATCACGGAACTTAAGCAATTGTCTCTCAGTATTGAGTTTACTATGTTTCGATAGAATCGCCTTGGATATTCTCCTGAAATGCTAATTTATGTATTATGTGTATCTCTATAATTATTTCTGTCAAATTGTCAAAAGGTGATCATCTAGGGTAGCAACATAACACGTTATTCAATATGAATTCCAATTTTTAAATGTTGAAACTCAAGAAGAAGAAGTATATATGTTACTGTACGATGTATCCTTTATGCTGTTCATGTTACAAGCCAATACTCATTTATTTTCCCTTGGCTTTCCACACATGATTTATAGCCTATTTTCCAACACATACTTTACACTACGTCAGGGCGGCTTAACTTTAAACCACATGATGGCGACTTAACTTTACACTACATCAAGGTGACTTAACTTTACACTACATCAGGGCGACTTAACTTTACACTACATCAGGCCGTCTTAACTTAACACTACATCAGGGGGTCTTAACTTTACACTGCATCAGACACTGCATCAGAGCGACTTACACTACATCAATATTCATTTATTTTCCCCTTAGCTTTCCACACATGATTTATACCCTATTTTCGAACACATACTTTACACTACGTCAGGGCGGCTTAACTTTAAACCACATCAAGGTGACTTAACTTTACACTACATCTGGGCGACTTAACTTTACACTACATCAGACCGTCTTAACTTAACACTACATCAGGGCGTCTTAACTTTACACTGCATCAGGACACTGCATCAGGGCGACTTACACTACATCAAGGTGACTTAACTTTACGCTACATCAGGACGACTTCACTTTACACTACATCAGGGCGACTTAACTTTACACTACATCAGGGCGACTTAACTTTACACTACATCAGGGCGACTTAACTTTACACTACATCAGGGCGACTTAACTTTACACTACATCAGGGCGACTTAACTTTACAATACTCATGTGTAAAGGGTGCAGTTTGTGCGATACAACGAGGTTCACTAAAATGCATCCCTCACACTTGACAATACAATGTATATGTCAATATGCATGTATGTCAAAATTGGCACCGGACATCATGATCCGACTACCACCGAGAGGTACATATCAATGGTCCCTCATAATTTACTATTTCCATGGGTATCAAGATAACACACGCACACGTGAGCTCTCGTGATAACCCATATAATATTGTCACACATACATGTATGTGATGTTTGACTTTAACAGCTTTCGCATATTTCTCTTGTAATGTGTATAATATCATCTGAAATATCATCTGATCATCTCAGCATTTGTCACATCCTCAAAGCGGACGGGATCTCTAACCATGCAATATTATTTACAATGATCAATTAATTAGTCACAATCATAGGCAGATAATATGATGGAACGGTGAGACGGTAAATCTATAAGATTTTTTTTCAAATGTTACACTTTACCAAAACATGGGGAACAGGTGTTTCAAATGATACAGGTGTTTTAACCATTTCCGCACGGCAGGCGTCTGCAGACGACATTCCAAAATTTCACAAAATGTTTCAAAAATGTCAACATTATTGAATCACCATGAGAAATGCATTGAAATAAGTACAAACATGCATAGTATTGGTTCAGTAATCCTTGAGATAGACCTTGAAATATGAGAAAGGTTTCTGAAAAATCTGTTGTGTATAATGGTCAAACCAATAACCGCGTGGAAACTATTAAATAAGGCCATCGTTAAAGGGACACAATGTCATGTTGAATTTTTTTAATTATAATTAATATACTTCAGAATTCAAGATGAACATTAAAAATTGCCATTACTGTTGTTTCTACTAAAAATAAAACCCAGCAAAACTTGATTAAAACAATGTTTTAAATATGTTGGAATACCACCCCTAACCATGTAAAATGCTGGTTGCGGCTCTACCAGCATTTTTGAGTCGACCTTTTTTTTGTAAAAAGAGGGCTGATTTTTCTTAATCCTTATACATGTAGGTGTAAGTTCATACAAGTATTAATACAATTGTAAAAATATACAAATCCCAGTTTTTATCATACATTTTTGTAATTGAGGGCGCTGCCTCCACCACATCTCTCAATGCCCCTTTAAGGAGGCACACAAAAGGAGCTATAATCATAGTAACAAACTTTAAAATGTTTATCCAATCTTCTTGTCAAAAGATAACATTTACGTCAGCTTGGGTTTTGCATCTAATGTTGAATTCCCATTCTCAGCGCACCCAAATACAGGGTGTTCTCTAGAATGATTTATACCATGTTCGAAAAAAATCATGAAAATATAAAAATAACGGTGCAGTTCAAATCTAAATGCCTGCAATATAATAATATTGGGAACATGTTTTTCTAATTGCTCTGCTATTTTCATCAGATATCTTTATCCATTTCGAATGACATGACATTATAGAAAATCGGTGAAAACCTGCACTCTCAGAAATAAGTGTGTCAAAATACAGGAAGTCATTTTCCAGATAATTTTTGACAGGAAACCAACTGTCAAATTACAGGAATCCTGTTGTTTTTAAAAACACCATTTCCTGTCAAATTAAAGGAATCCTGTTATTATCACAAAAAAACCTTTCCTGTCAAATTGCAGGAATCCTGTTAGGGCCTAATTTCAATCCCATTTTCCTCTAGTTTATTTAATTTGTCAAGTAGATAGGGTAAAGAGGATGATAAGTTTACTTTTTGAATATGGCAGCGTAATAACGGCGGCGGCCATCATATCCGTCAATGGTGTTCCCGTTTTTATAATTGACAGACACGCCCTGTAAATTCATAGATGTGCCTGCAGGTAGTTTTGATATGTCTGTCATTTTAAGGGACATTTCCCAATTTTGCACACAAAAAAGGGTTCAACCTGTATTTAAACAACCAAAAAACAGTAGTTTTCCTGTAATAAGGCTGTAGATTTACAGGGACTTCTAAGAGTGTGTGTTTTACTTTCAACATATTTCATTTGATAAAACGCACACAAATCTTTAACCCTGCCGCTTAAGAAATCATTGTATAAATCACTCAAGCTGAACAATTCCCAGCAAATTACCTGCATATCATTTAAATTGAGCTTTGTGCTCAAGATGGTCAATGGTTTTATGAGATAGTTTCTAGTTTTGGTCAAACTTTATTCTGTCAGAAACATCCGAATTTTCAAATTGAAAGTTTCTAAGAAATCTAAGTACATGTATGCTGATGTTATTATAAGCATTTTGACCAATAACAATGTTATTCATAGCTAACTAAATGCACCTTTCCCGGTATAAATCATTCGGGGACAACCCCGGGGGCGATATTATTTACCGTAAACAACATTTGATACCTTGACGGAATAAAGCGTATAGTATACATGATGAGACTGATTAGTATTGTATACAGTGTTTTGCCAAATGTTGTTTACGGTTAATAAATTCACACCCCGGGGACAACCTGTAAGATGCAGTGATATTAATAAATGCATAATATCAACATAAAAACGTAGTGCACAAGACACTTCGATTTGGAAAAGCAAAAATAAGATTAGAATTATACACCTGCGAGCAGGTTTCACCTTGAACTGACTAATATTTTGACCATTACAACACAGAGTTTTCAGAAACTGTTCCCAACTTTCAAGGCCTATATCAAGAATTACTGAACTAACATTAGGCATGTTTGTACTTATTTCAATGCATTTTTCATGGTAATTCCAAATATGGTAATGAAATTCTATAATTTTGACATTTTTGAAACATTTTGTGAGATTTTGGAATGTCGTCTGCAGGCGTCTGCCACGTGGAAAGTGCTAAGATTCAAATCCATAGTTTTAGTCTCACTTTCTCAAAGCATGGGCGGACAGGTGTTTTAACAAAACCCAACATTTTGTATGCAACTTTTGTTATTGCACAATGAACTACAATGATATTAAACAAAACGTTAACATACAAGGTTATTTTCAAAAGATAACCTCAATTTCATCTTGAGGTTTTGAAACTTATGTAGATTTCCCATTCCCGGTGCACCCAAAAATAAGATTAGAATTATACATACACCTGTGAGCAGTTTTCACCTTGAACTGACTAATATTTTGACTGTATAATGCGGGAGTCTTTTTACATAGCATCGATCGAAGCTAGTAGGTTTGTAAATGACACATAATCATTAATAACAACATTGTGTATAAGACGTTGAATAACAACACATGTGAAAAACATACCGGAGCATACCCGTTAAGATGAACGACGACTGTTTTTACGTTAATGTTACCCTTAACCTTTCTTACTGAAAACGGAATATATCACAATGAAAGAATAGCAAATGACAGTGTGCCGTATAATTATAAATGCTTGTTACAATTTCTTAAAATGAATTTTAAACAGTTTTCGATCAAAGGTCTGTCTACTCGCCGAACTTTTCTTTACTTATTCGCCAAAGTTTAAAAAAATAGTTTCCCTCTATTTCATGCAAATTAGGCGACACTTTGGTCAAAACTAAAGGAGTACTACGGTAATCAACCCCACACCATTTCCAGATTTATAGTAAGATGAAAAATCATCTGATAATACATCATTATCTTAGCAGTATTTTTCCCATCGTCGGAACTGACGGGATCACCAACCATGCAATAGTATTCACAATGATCAATTAATTATACTCACGATTAGAGGGGGGGGGGGGGAGGGTGGGGTACCGCGCCATTTTGTCCCGAAGCAATGGTTATGACGTCATATTTTTGTCGATTTTCAGAACTCTTGTATTGGATTTACGTGCAAAAAATATGCCCTTGGCATCATACTTTCCCAGGTGTGCAGTTCATTTTAAATTTCAGATGTTCTAAAATGGATGGTTTTCTAAACAATTCGAGAAAGAAAATCGAACTGCACACCTCAGGATTGCAAAAAAAGCATAAAACAAGTCATCTTTTTTGTGCCTTTGAACAGAGTGGCGGCCGGGATTGTAGAATTTAACACAGTGCATTAACCCATGACCCATGATATAAATAAATTATTTGCGTAAAGTTTTTTCAATTAGCACGGTTAGTGTAGTGGAAAGATAGTCGCTTGAGGAGCGAGGGGTTGTGGGTTCGAGTCCCATTAGGAGCACTTTTTGTTTTATATGCTGGATTTGCTTAGCATCATCTGTAAGCTTGCCCACGCGGACACCACACTGCTGGCGTTTACCGTATCAGGGTTACGCCATTTTTTTTCTCGAAAATGTCAAAAAAAATTACCGTTCTTTTAAAAATAAGAATTATAATCAAATTACAAACACATTTTGTGCGAGAGCAACACACACATTTGGCAAAAATGGCACAATAAAAATCCGTTCGTTATAAATAAATGGACATGGTTAAATAATAAAACTATCACAATTACAGTCGTAAATCTCTGTGGCGTGCGTAGGTTGGCCATGTCATTGGCAATCGGAAATCACGGGTTCGAATTTTCCCATTATTTTTCTATTTTTTAAACTTGATGGTATATTAATGTAACATCATTGTTATGTCAATTTTTATCAATTATAAATGCCGCCCATGCGTTTATAGTTTTCTTTTTATTTATTTATCTATCATAAATGTATCCTTGATTTATTTAACTTTGTCTAAACAATTAAAATGCGTAAACAATTATATTATTGCTCGATAGGCCTATAGAGTGATTTAAAGGGGCGTGTACATCTCAAGTGTTTGTCCTGGACAAAAATCACATGACTCCCTACGTATCTGAGTCTCCGTGTTTCCATGTAATAATACCCATGGTGCAATAGATTTGCCGCGCCGAATTCCAATCGAAAAAACGTAATGGCCAACATTTTATGTACGAACGAAATACTAAGGTGTCTAGAATCGTTTCGAAAAGTAGTGTTATGCATTATAATGAAATCAGAATTACAATCTCCTTCAGCATATAATCAACTTTTGGGCGATAATCCTATGTTAAAAACGCACAACAATCGAAATATAAAGCATTTTAGCCCGCATTTTTGCCCCGATTCATGTGATATTGGTATTTTGAACTTTATGTATTTTATTTTCTAAATATCTATGTGTAGTCTTCATTAGCTCAGTCGGCAAAGCGCCGGCTTCATAATCATGAGGTCAGTGGTTCGAATCCTAGGATTGTTATACTTTTTTCTGTTTGTTATTTACACTTTATTTTTAGAAATTGACAGGATTGCATATCGTTCGCAATATTTATTGAATGTTGAATGATATTTTTTTCTTCTTTTGCAATTTCACTGCGATAAAGAATACCCTATAAATATATTGTGTTGACTATTCCGTTCAATTGAACTATGGAGACCCTAGCTAGTCTATCAATGAACATGATTTGCAAAGGCCAATTGTTATGTAAATAAGAAGTTAATCGGCTAATATATCCTTGAATCGATTTTCTTATTTCCTATACGACCGATATTTCATATTTGTATTTGGTCAGAAGTCACAAACTGGTCCAAAAAAAAGTTTCACTTCTAATAATGTTGAGAAATGCACCAATTCTGATTAAACGGGACAAAACTTAAGTTTTACATACTTAATGACCCACAAACTATTATTGTTGGAAAGCTTAAGATTCAAGGTTTTTTATTTTTGCAAAAAATAATCAAATTATACAGGGTGTGTACAATTTTTACAGGGTGGAACATAACAAATTTGATCGTTTTTGCTCCTCACAAAATAGTTTGATAGTTTGTACAATTAGGGTTTAGCTGAAAATAGTCACCAAAATCAGAACAACCGCAAAAGGTGCTACCAAATTTGCTAAGAATCATTTGCCCAAAATGTACACAGGAAAAGTACAGGGTGTCTAAAATTATGATGAAATAATGCATAAAATTAATGTTTGTATATAATATTCTATGAAATTTAGTTAGCATGGACCATTTAATTTAAAAGAAAATGATTATCAAAATGAACTACATGAATATCGTTAAAGTTCCTTTTATTTTGAATACAGGGTGGTCCAAAATAGGTCTAAATAGCAAATTTTTCATAAATCTATGAACAATTCTGTGAAGAAACACTTCTGGCTTTTTTAGTTAAATGTTTTACTACCCAGGGTAGAAAAGGACTGAAGAGTCACACAAATGAAATAGAGAGACTGCGATTTGGCCATTGTTTAATCAATAAAATGAATAAAACTGTGTATTTTTTACATTAAAACACTCCCTGAATTGAACATCATATTCTAGTAGAGAATGTCTAGATAACAATTCAATATTAGTATTCATAGTAGCAGGCACATGTTATTAACACATATGAGAAGTTTGAAAACTTTCCTATGTATACTTTTAAAATGGCATCAATTTAAAAAGTTCTAGTTTTCCGCTATTTTGTGTACAAACCTATGGGCTCCTCGTCCACCGGCTCCTCGTCCACCGCTCCCACCCTTGACTCACTCGACGTTTAGATTGATAACTTTACTGTTGCTAAACATGTGGCTTTAATTCTTTTTTTATTCGGTAGCTGGATAAATTGTCTTTAATATGATACCAAAAATGTTATGTTTTTTTGACAACTTCTATTTAAAATAGAGACACGTATCACGATTTTAAGGATTTTTTGAAACGATCCCACCTTATTTGATATACTTATTAGTGACCTGTGACCATTTGCTGATTTGCTCCAAACTTTAAAAAAAAGAGAGTGGTACCTTCAAAAATACGTTACGCGGTTCACGGCTTTCACGGCCTGGTGTGAGCGACTGTATTTTGGCGTGGATTTGATACCGTGCTCAGTGGCGAACCCAGGGGTCCAGGGGCCGGTGCCCCCCTGAAATATCCCCGTCGGTAAACTTGAGCTTCCGTCGGTACAGTCAGATGCCAACGTTGAGTGAGTCTATTGTATACGAAGATAATTTATTTTTCCCTTGAAAAGCGGATGTCGATATCGTGCAATTCAATTTATGCCAAAATGTCAGCCTTATACAATGACAACATTAAGGCATTTAAATGTGGTTCAACGTCATGTGACTAGGGGGATATTTCCCGTGGCGCTGACCCCTGTCTCATTAAAAGCTTTAAATTAATAACCTTCCACGATCATCAATTTATTGCTCTTTACATTGAATCCAAACCTAGCTTGCAGTGACACCGTTTTCACATTTAAAATACAATTTAGAAACTGGGTTCAATTTGGCTACATTTCGTCGAATACTCAATAGTTCACCACTAGTTCATTATTATAGAGAACACATAGACTCGTCAGTAAGTAGTTATGGCCGAGCGGTTACAAATATGGACTAGTAATCTAATAGATTCTCCCCTCCTCGGTTCGAATCCTGCTGAATACCTTTTTTTAGAAAAAACGATTTAGTCTCTGTGTGTTTGGAAAATGGCGTATATTTTTACCATAGGTGAATAAAAGTCGTGGCCCTGACCCCTGTCCAAAAATGTATTACAAATAAATATATTTTTGATCAAGTTTAATACGTTAGGAACATTTCTTGTGCATAAAGTTTTTGCTATGACGTCTAAAAATCATCAAAAATACGATGTTTACGATCGCATTGAAAATGCATCTTTATCGACTCAAAGATAGTAACAAAAATCGTGGTTTTTTTATTAAATCGGAAATGACATCTTACATAAATAGGACTTCCCCTTCAAAATGAGCCTAAGATGATCAAAAATTGATGGAGGCAATCCTTCACAATCGCGAGTTGTAAATGATCCGATTTTTATTTGGTTTTTTTTTTAAATCTCACTTCACTGGCGGCCGGGGCGAACATAGACGGTATTTTCATGCCTTGACTTCTGACTGGGTAGATTTGCGATTTCTACCAGGCGATTTTTTTCAGCTATTGTTGACAATGCCATCGCTACCCCCACTTTTCAATATTTCAGCTACTGACGAGAAGAAGAAAATTGGGTCATTTTTGCGATTTTTTTGTCGGTACATCATGACTTTCGTAACTATACCCCCCCCCCCCCCCCCCCCCCCCCACCCCCAGTTTCCAAAATGTGGGTACGCCACTGACTGAGTGCTGAACTCATCATGTTCATTGCTGCTGCGAGCATCTTACTATAAGTCTGTGTGGGGGTGTGTGTGTTTGTTATCCTTATGTCTCCGTTAGTTTTGATCAAAGTGGCGCATAATTTGCATGCAATATCGAGGAAATAACGGTGTGTTAAAGTTTATTCCAGTGAAATTGGTTAACAATTTGCTCCAAAAACAGCAAATCACCTCTCAGATTTGGCTCATAAATGCCACTAGAATTGAACAACATTGTGCGTTGCGCGTACTGCCGCGTAATCATACCGTGGTATCGCGTTGCGTGTCGCGTTTGCGCAAATGCTAACTGCTAGCTTCACTGTCTATAATCACTGTCATAATGGTATGATATATTACTAAATTCAAGCTATTTCACACGAGCATGTTTCGTCGTTGTTCGCGGAGCTGCGTCCAGATGCCTGAAATGTGCTAACTAACGTGCGTGACGATATCACGATTGACGCGCGGTCATTTTTTGAATGTGCCCGGCACGCACCTCTGGGTTTACGCACATACGAATGCACACAAGTTCGCACGCATAGAATGGAGTTGACCATAGCATTATGACACTGACTATACGCTACTTGTACGCAATCCTATTTCAAAATAAAAGCAAGGCTCTCTTCTAGTATCAGCGGGCCCAACCGATATTTTAAACCAGCTAATATGCATAAAAATAATATAATTTATTAATATGCACCGAACGCATTGTCAGCTATAACTTGAATTTCATTGAATTCAAATTGGTCATTTCAAACGGGAGATATGTGCACTTTTCCAAGGTACCTCTATGAATGCAAAAGTTTAACTCACGCATTTTGAAATGTCAATCAATGGCGTGTTGGTATTCACAATGCCTACAATGGACAATGGGGTATATTATGAACACTTTCATGTATAAATTTAAGTATAAAGAAGTAGCTAGTGTACCCATATATGCAATGAAGACATTGGTTAATTTTTAACAAAAGTATTTGTCGTGATTTTCTAAAAACGGGACCTGAATATTTTGACTCACCCTGTATACAAACCAACATCAGATTTGTATTAGAGAATAAAATATAGTTCTAATACTATATACGATGGTCTTATAATGTAAAGGCTGTACCATGGAGTCGTATATAGCAAAACAGCTAAGAACTATGTTTGATTCTCATTCATATTTAGATTATTGGTTATTTTGGTCTTTAATCAGTTTGTTAGATTTATTTTAACAACAAAAATAATAATCAAACAACATTTTTATATATGAGGTTCAAAAAATTTCGCACGGTCAAAAAAAATCGCACAGTACATGTACTATTTTGCCTATTTGGGCTGAATATACCAATATATAACCGCCCGCCATCTCGGTCTTTTATCATTATTTTCCGATTTTTCATTATTTTCCGATTTTTCATTTTTTTCCTCCTTTTTATTTTTTTTAGAGGGCCTGGGGCGGGGGCACAAATGGAGGGGGGGGGGCATTTGCCCCCCCCCTGAGCTACGCCACTGGCGTCATCGCGTTAGCGTCCCCTACACAAAGTCGCCGCCGTATGCGTTGTGGGTATAACGCAGCGATGACAGGTGCGGGTGTGCTAAATAACGCGATTAATTTGAAGCAGGATGTTGGAAAACAGCTGGATTCGCCGATTTTATAAAGGGGGAAATTTGTTGTTGTTTGTTTAAAATAAATCTAACAAACTGCGTTATTTTATGATAAAAGATCAAAATAACTAATAACTAATAAACTAAATATTAGAATGAGAATAAAACATAGTTCTTAGCTGTTTTGCTATAGACGATGTGTCGTCGTGTATTGACGCCTGCGGCGACCATACACGACTCCAAATATGGTACAGCCTATACACTATAAGACCATCGTCTATAGCAAAACAGCCAAGAACTATGTTTTATTCTCTAAACGTACAACAACTTTCCCCCTTTATAAAATCGGCGAATCCATCGAGCTGTTTACCAACTTCTTGCTTCGAATTAATTGCGTTCTTTAGCACACGCGCATATGGCAACGCTGGGTTACACGCACAACGCATACGCCGGCGACTTTGTGTAGGGGGCGCTAACGCAATGATCATGCGCACTGAATGTATCATTATTCAAACGAATCAAGCCCCGCCCTAAATGTCTCATAATATAAACTGCTCACAAAAAGTATCGAAACACTTAGAAATGATCCAATATATAGCGGCTCGAAAGGGTATGCATTAATCGAAGCAAATATTAAACCAAGTGTATAATATTGTTCTGCGTATTTTGACACCTCGATCGATGAGATACGATGTTGCGGAGCGGAGTTATTGTCATTTCGATGGTCGTGGGTCTAGTTTCAAAAGTGACAATCATCCCATAGAAAGAGGTTTGCATTACTGTTTGGAAGGATCAAATTCGTGATTTTCAATAGGGATGAGTGTCACTTTGGAAAGTGGACCCACGATCATTGAAATGACAATAACTCCGCCCCGCAACATCGTATCTCAACGATCGAGGTGTCAAAATACGCAGAACAAAATTATGCACGAGGTTATTTGCTTCGATTAATGCATACCCTTTCGAGCCGTTATGTATTGGATCATTTCTAAGTGTTTCGATACTTTTTGTGAGCAGTTTATATTGCGTATCGGATGAAAATCAGCAATAAAACACCAATCACAGTCCAGTGACATCCAAAACCACACCCACTGTAAACATGGTAAAGAATCTACAATATTGCAATGAAATCAAAGTAAAACAAAGTACACCCTAACACATAAAGAAGTTCGTCACACTTAAGTGATGTGTGACGATCCATTTTTACTCTTCAAATTAAAGGATGTTTAATAATGATTTGAACAACCATAACGAACAACAGTTTATAACAGACGGGAACAATAGCAGACAAGGCATTGAGAGACTATTTATGTTTCTTTCAAACAAGTTTAAAACTTTCCACGCGGCTATTTTAGTTTTACCACACAAAACAGATGTTTCAAAAGCCTTTCCGAAATTTCAAGAAATCTCAAGAATTAGTGAATCAATACAAGGTATATTTGCACTTATTTTAATGTATTTCTTGTGGTGATTCCAAATATGGTGATGGAAATTCAATCATTTTGACATTTTTGAAACATTTTGTTCGGTTCATAGACGCCTGCCGCGTGGAAAGTGTTAACACACACACCCCCACCCTTTTGTACTTTGCCAAAGAGGTGAAATAATTCCGATATTCGTGATCGTAACATTTTAATGAAATGGTTATGTCAAAGATGATGAAAAAACCTGGACCTGAATCTCATTGATTTTAATGATGGGCATCGATGGGTAGGCGCAGCCTACTATATCATTTTGGGACAGCCTGTATATGAATAAATGCACCAAATTGGAAATTGGACAATTTGCGCATTTGACATTGAAATGTTCTCTGAATACGTGTCATTTATCTAGTGTTAGCATACAACTGAAGATTTTGAACACTTTGGAGTACGTCTCATGTATTTAATGTTAGCATAAAACTGAAGTTTTGTTGACAATTTGTTTTTGCAAAAGCCGCATGAATATAAAAAATGAAATCTGAAAAATTATCAGCACGTGTTTACCATGTTGAATCAATGTGTCTTATTTAAGTTATGCGATCAAACATTTTAGCTCATATGGCCATGGGGCCTCAGATATATTTTTTAACTTGTTGAATTATTTCACTGAAGTTTAAAAGGGTATCAAAAGAACGTGTTTAGATATATAGATAGATGGATATATTAATGGATAGATATATTGGTTCAAACGGTCTTTGTATAATTATATGAACAAAACAATAAATGAGCATTTTTAGATGGTTTCAGCTTATTTTACAACTTATAGAGCCACTTTTTGGCGCATCCGTTACGTCGGTAGCCTCACTTATGTTGAGATTTGACATAAAACTATAGTCGGCATACCCACTTATTTAGTCCAGGCCCGTAAGAAGGGGGGGGGGGGGGGCGATGGTGGCGATCGCCCCCCCCCCCCACCCCCCTTTGAAAATCTTCCCCGGAAAATGTGTACACAGATGAAAAAAATTCGCGCGCATTTGTCTTCCCAAAATGCAATATTCTTTGCTACAAGCTTGTTTAGAGCCAACATGTACCTCGATCGTGCACAAAATAGGTGCAAATTCGAAAATTTTCGCGCGCTACACGCGCATAATTGACTCACAAAAATCTTCCGGTGATTTTTTTTTGTTTGAAAACGCCCCCCCCCCCCCCCCCCCCCCCTTTGAAAAAAGTGTCTTACGGCCCTGTAGTCTCACAGTAGTGGCACAATACAAATATTGGGTCATGATGTGCTCAGGACCGGGAGTCAAGACGAGAGAGATTTAGGATAGCGGACAGCATTTTATAATTGCGCTCTTGCAGCGATGAGCATGATGAGTTCAGCACGGTATCAAATCTACGCCAAAATACTGTCGCCCATACCAGACCGCGTAAGCCGTGAACTGCGTAATGTATTTTTGAATTTGAAGATACAACTCTCTTTTTTGAAGATTGGAGCAATTACAAATATCTGTGTTGAAGGAACTAAAAAAATCGATTCAAGGATATAAGCCGACTGGCTTCTTATTTACATAACAATTGGTCTTTGCAGACCATGTCCATTATAATAGACGTGCTAGGGACTCCATAGTTCATATGGTTCAATCAACACAATTATATTTACAGCACATTCTTTATCATAGTGAAATTGCAAATGAAAAAAGTATTATTCAACATTCAATAAATAGCGAACGATTATAAGCAATCCTGTTATTGAAAAAAAAAAAGGTGTAATAACAAAAAGAAAAAGACATTTACAAGATTCGAACCACTGACCTCATGATTGTGAAGCCAGCGCTCTACCATTTGAGCTAATGAAAACTATGCATAAAACAGTTTTAAAATAAAATTAGATAGAGTTTAAAATACAAATATCACTGAAATCGGAGGGTAAAATGCTTTATATTTCGATTGTTGAGCGTTTTTATCAAAGGTTATCGCCCAAAAGTTGATTATATGCTGAAGGAGATTGTAATTCTGATTTCATTATTATGCATTGCACTTCTTTTTGAAACTATTCTAGACACAGTTCGTTCGTACAATAATTTCAACATTACCTTTTGTCGATTAAAATTCGCGGCAAATCTATTGCACCATGGGTATTATTACATGGGAATCCGGAGACTCAGATACGTAGGGAGTCATGTGATTTTTGTCCAGGACAAACACTTGAGATGTACACGCCCCTTTAACTTGAGTTCAGTTTGATAATATGATAGCAAAACTTGTTGTAAAACCATTTTACCAGTGTGTCCAACAATTTCACACTTTGGTAATACATTTAGAGATGTCACTTTTAGCTTGTTATAGCTAGGCTCAATATAAGCAAGTTTGCGACCTCTATAATTTTAGGCTGGTAACACAATCCCACAGTGCATTTCGTTAAAACAGTGTACATTTTTTTTCCACGATACGTATCACGTGATAACCACGATCGATTTCGCAAAATATTGCAAAATGGCGTGGTACCCCAGCCCCCCCTAACTCACGATCACTGGCAGATATGATGGATCAGCGGGACAGTTAATCTATAACATGTTCTCAAATGTTAACACTTTCCAAGCGGCTATTAGTTTTACCATTACAACACAGAGTTTTCAGAAACTGTTCCCAACTATCAAGGCCTATATCAATAATTACTGAACTAACATTAGGCATGTTTGTACTTATTTCAATGCATTTCTCATGGTGATTCCAAATATGGTCATGAATTTCTATAATTTTGAAATTTTTGAAACATTTTGTGAAATTTTGGAATGCCGTCTGCAGGCGTCTGCCGCGTGGAAAGTGCTTAGATTAAAATCCATAGTTTTAGTCTCACTTTCTCAAAGCATGGGCGGACAGGTGTTTTAACAAAACCTTAAAATGTTTATGCAACTTTTTTTAATTGCACAATGAACTACAATGATATTAAACAAAACTTTAACATAAAACATTATTTTTAAAAGATAACCTCAATTTCATCTTGGGGTTTTGAACCTTATGTAGATTTCCCATTCCCGGTGCACCCAATAAGATACAGATATAGTAATAAATGCATAATATCAACACAGAAACATGTGCACAAGACACTTCGATTCGGTAAAGCAAAATTATATTAGGCTTCTGCATCTGCCAGCAGTTTTCACCTTGAACTTACAAGTGTTTTAACTATATAATAAAAACCGGGATATACTCCATTTTTGATTACTTAAATGTTTTAAACACTTTTGATCCAAGTTTAAAACAAAAAACAAAAACGGGACTTATTTTGTCGGGGGTTATACGTTTACCTTTCTGTATTATGATACGTATAAATGTAGGCATTTGCAGACGGGTAAAATGACATGCGATATTTGAGACGTGATATCTAAAAACCTGTTTCTAATTAAAGTTAGATCAAATTATAGATTTTATAAAAAGACAGTACAGAAGATTAATCATACCAATCATTGCATCAATATGCGTCCCTCGTCTTCAACAAGAAAGTTTTTTTTGCAGTATTTTTATCATATCTTTGAATAACTAGCCCGGTGTTAATACAAATAGCTGTGAAAGCTAGACTTAACACTTTCCACGCGGCTATTAGTGTCACCATATTCAAAACAAATTATTCAGAAATCTTTCTCAATTTTCAAAGTCTATCTCACGGATTACTTAAACACTACTACTAGGCATGTTTGTACTTATTTTAATGCATTTCTCACGGTGATTCCAAATATGGTAATGAAATTCAATAATTTTGACATTTTTTAAACATTTTATGACATTTTGGAATGTCGTCTGCAGTCACCTGCCGCGTGCAAAGTGATAGTAGTCCAGTGAAATCATTGGCCATACTATCTGTCACCCTAATGGACAATTGTTGACAGCTTGGTCGTCGTCAAGGCTTAGTCAATGAAAATGAAGTAACAGGTTTTTTATCTGGATTATAATTTGGATTACTTTAGAACCTTAGGAAACACCAAGAGCAAAAATCACTGCTATTACCCCCCCCCCCCCCCCCCCCCATACACCCCCACCCCACACACCTAGAAGAAAAATCAGGTTTATCCTTGGTGTAAGACATTTATAAGTTAGACTAGTGTAAAGACCCCATTACGGATTAAAGCTGTATAATCCCATAATATGTCAATAGGGGATTTTGGGCTAGGTCAATGCCGTGCTGTCTTACACCAAGGATAAACCAAAAATGACACAGAGCATTTCAAAATTCAAGAAAAATCTTGAGACTAATAACTTCATTTCGAATCATCTGCGATCACACATGAATTTAATTTGTAATTAAAAAAATTCCTTTGTAAATTGCGACGAACGGTTAATGACGGATATTATTCAAAAAAAGGTTAACTTAATACTTTGGAGTCGACAGCTTCAAAATATACCAAATTGATATACATATTGAAACGCCCATTAATACATTAAGAATTTATAAATAGTTTGAAAAACCTTTATGATTTCTTGGTACGTTTGATAGTTAGTATATGGCATAAGGCAAACCGTCTTCATCAGCCTGTGTTCCTCCTCTTTTAGTTTATTCTTACCGGTTTGGAATAACAGTGTAAATTAAATTACAGAAATTGAACCCATAATCAATGTTATTTAACGTTCGCGTAGCATAAATGTTTAAAACGAGCACCGTGCACCCGATCGTTACACATCATCGCTATCAAACGTTTCTTGAAGATCTCATGCACGACTGAAACTGACTGTTTACTGCCTGTCTCTTGTTATTTTATAGCACTAGCCTGATGGCATCTATCGGGGATGCTTTTTTATCAGGGAATCAAGCCACTGTCCTGGAACTCCCTGCCAATACACCTCAGAACTGCTCAGTCAATGGAGACTTTTAAAAGTAATCTTAAGACTTTTTTTTTTAATTGTTATTTTCTTGTAAACGCTATGGTACATATGTGAATAGCGTCCTAAATACCCGTTTGTTGTGTTGTTGTTGTTGTTGTTGTTGTTGTTGTTGTTGTTGTTGTTGTTGTTGTTGTTGTTGTTGTTGTTGTTGTTGTTGTTGTTGTTGTTGTTGTTGTTGTATTCACTACATTACAAAAGAATCGCCGTAAACTTGTTCTGAATTGCGAAGTAATGTCAAAAGGAAGGTAACACTTGCTCTAATAATGTAAACTTTATACTAAAAGTTTGAAACCTTTTATAAAAATAAGATATTTCATACAGGGTATCTTACATACTGTTTCAAACGTTAAAAGCCAATTGAAAAAGGAAAGGTGTTTCATCCACACAAAAACTTTGACCATCATTTATTTTCCGCACGTGTACTATTACCTGGTTTCTAACATGTAGGCCTACAATGAATAAAAAGGTCGACTTGAAAGGGGGAAATGTGTACGATAAAAAAGATGTTTATCAATGATTGTCCTTATACTTGCTCATGGACATAGTTCATAGTTCCTTGCTAGGAAAGTTAATCAATGACGCCCCCGCTCTACAATATGTTCACCGGAACATCACACATGCAATAATACTTGCGCGTCTGACAGTGATAACATACTAATCCTCAAAAATTGACGCGATCACTAACCATGCAATATCATGTAACAATCATCAATTTATTGTAGTCACGATCCCTGGCAGATATATTGGATCCGTGAGACAGTAGATCTATTATATGTTCTCAAATGTTAAGATTCAATTCCATAGTTCCGATTTCATTAGTACATCGCATATGCATGGGGCCTGCCCATGTGAACCCCATACAAAAATTCAAATATTAGGTAGTCCAATCATTTGATTAATCCACCCTCCCGATTCACCCTACATCATGTACATAAATGTTACCAGGAAGCTGTTCGTATAGTTCTCTTGTAATGTAAATGAAATATCATCCGATAATACATCATCATCCCATCATCTGTCCCATCCTCACTAACCATGCAATGATCAATTCATTATAGTCATAATCACTGGCACATATGATGGATCGGTGGGACAGTAACCATAGCAACTCTATAAGATGTTCTCAAATGACCAGATTCTAATGCACAGTTACAGTTTCACTTTTCATGAGCATTAGGCAGACAGGTGTTTTAAACAAGCTGTTTATGCAACCTTCTTTTCAATTCATCTATCTCAACTTAAGTTTTGTATCTAATGTAGATTTCCCATTCCCAGCGCACCAAAGATGCAGGGACATAAATGTATAATATAAACACAAAAACGTATGCACAAGACACTTGGACTCGGTAAAGCAAAATAAGATTAGGCTTCTGCACCTGCGAGCAGTTTTCACCTTGAACTTACTAATATTTACAATACTAATGTTGTCATCTTTTTATATGCACCGATCGAAGCCAGGCTTGCAAATGGCACAAAATCGTTCACAACTTGACATGCGATGCATTGATTCTATAGTTTGAATACTATAATACATGTATAATAAGTATACCGAGGCATCGCTGTTAAAGTTACAACTGTTTTTCGTTTATGTTGTAATGCTTTCGAAAAAGAGATATGTCTTCATACAACCGAGATAATACATAGAGAATGATATTGTACAATTTGATACGACAACCATCAGTGTATGAAATTGCATGAAAATATAATCACAGAAGATCATTTGCTTTGATTAATAGGACAAGAGAAAAACTCTTCTACTTCGGGCCCAAGATCGGGTATTTGCAAATTGCATTTATTTATCTATTTTTCTAAATGTTATCATTGGGGTTTTTAAAAAAAAAATTATAGCTAAAGGTGTATTGCAGACAGATGAATTGCTGCGGTTTGGAGACGTGATACTCGATCTAAAATCCTGGTTAAATTACATTTAGATCAAATTGCAGATTTTATACATAGATCTATGAAATACAATACGGAACATTAATCATACCAATCAATGGAGCAACATATGCGTGACTCGTGTTAAATAAGAGGATTTTCTTACGGTTCATTCACATCTTTCACTCTATTTAAACCAGTCATACTGCAGACTAAGATCACTCATCTTTAAGTGATAGTAGTCCAGTTAAATCATGACCATAATATCTGTTATACGCTAATGGACAACTGTTGACAGCACGGTCATTGTTAAAGGCAGCAGACTCAGTGATGTTTAAACAACATCGACTTTTTTCGGAATTTTTGATAACTTCGTGGAGCAATGATCTCTGCTATTCAAACTAAAGAAGTAATTCTAAAACACTTAGTGATAACTGTGTGCTATCTGAACGAGCCAGATGAATGGGTCTGGAGTGATCACCGCAATTTGCGGGACAAAGGGTGTGACTAGCTGTGAAGAATGAAAGTCTTAGCTGATTAGCTGTGAGTTTTTCAGTGCGTAATCACAGACAAATCAATGATTTCCTATACCTAGTGCAACTTTGCTGTTGTTATGCGCGGTCATTGAAATCGCCATAACTTTAAAAGTATCCATTCGATTTCGTTGAATGAGGTATCAAACTGCGGAGAAGAAATTTGCTAATTTGATGTATATCTCAGATTTTTGGTACCGATTATCTATTTTGAATTAGCCAACCTCAAAGCACCTGGTCAGGGACTTTATGTGCTAATGTAGGTGTATATTGACAATACATCTGTATTTTTATAACATCAAGGCATTCAAATTGCGACGACGTACTTTTGTTTAAAAAATCACTTCACGTATATTTGGCAAACCAAAACACTATTTTTACAAGTTGTATGTTAAAAATAAAAGTAATAAGCTTCTGTTCCCACATTGAATAAACCAACAAACACTCTTTGCTGAGAATAATGACATTCGTTTTAACATACAGACTATATAGACTCCAAAGCATTACAATCTCATTCAATTTCACATATTCTGAGTACCCTCCATATAGACACACAAATTAAGGTTAATTGTATTCCTCAGAAAACAGCCGGGCTTATCTTCATCTTTCTCCGTCGAAGTTTTAGATTTTGGTACGTGAGAACTAGTTATTTATCATGTTTATACGAGACACCCATAAGCATGATAGATGGATATTCTAATGCCATTTGTCATGTTTGTATGACAATTCGTGGCGACATAGAACAGCATCACGATGCTGGGATTTAGAAACGTGCCGTTTGAAGCCTGATTGAAATGTATACGAATAGATCAAATTTCAACTCTTTCAAATTGTATCTATGAAAAACGATATCAACACATTGACAATGCCATGCATTTGACACGTTTTACAAGAACTTAGCTATTATCAATCACAACATATCTGTTCACATCTTCAATAACGAGATGTTGGCTAAATAGCGCCCTCGATCGTTGATGTGGTCTTATGAATGCATAATTGTGTGTAGTTGCATATTCATGTCATTATAGAGCTAGCGTTTCCAAATAACACAAACAGAAAGGACCCAATTACTTTATCCTGCAAGTTGTAAACTACTGCTTGCGGTTTTATCAAAGTACATGCTTGTTCTGCACCTGGGATTGACGAACTATTTGAATGATATTATAGACAAAATGTATTTATACTTCAGAATCTAATGTAAAATATTCCACAATGGCTTTAAATATGACACGGTAATAGTTATGGGCACGGTGTGATGTGATAGCTTTCGAGAATTCATCCCGGAATTCATCGCAGTCCAGCGACATTTTGATCTTGTCTATGCCGCTGATGGAATATTGTTGACAGGTAGCGTACCGATAGATGTCTTGTATTGGATAAGACATAGGAGGTGACATTGGGATCTTATTCCTGGAATACATTACACTTCAACGCCCCGTTCTGATGGCCTTATGTGACATACTGTTTGTTTGTTTACTTGTTAACTGGTTTACTGGTTTACTGGTTTACTCGTTTACTGGTTTACTTATTGACTCGTTTACTCGTTCACTCGTTTACTCGTTCACTCGTTCACTCGTTTACTTGTTTACTCTCGTTCACTCGTTTACTTGTTTACTCTCGTTTACTCGTTTACTGGTTTACTGGTTTACTGGTTTACTGGTTTACTGGTTTACTGGTTTACTGGTTTACTGGTTTACTGGTTTACTGGTTTACTGGTTTACTGGTTTACTGGTTTACTGGTTTACTGGTTTACTGGTTTACTGGTTTACTGGTTTACTCGTTTATTCGTTTACTCGTTTACTCGTTTACTTGTTTTCTTGTCTTTTCGTTTACTCGTTTACTCGTTTACTTGTTTACTTGTTTACTTGTTTACTCATTTACTCGTTTACTCGTTTATTCGTTTATTCGTATACTCGTTTACTCGTTTACTCGTTTTCTCGTTTACTCGTTTACTCGTTTACTCGTTTACTCGTTTACTCGTTTACCTGTTTACCTGTTTACAGTTGCATGTTCTGAGTGCTCTAGTCAACAATTCAACCGTTTCCATTTTCAAGAAATTGAGGATCACTGAATACTTATTTCAGAGCAGGCAACATCCTCCTTTTCGCCTGACGTAAATAAAGATGTTTCATAAATAAATAATGGCATACAGATCTCTAAATCAGATCAAATAAATATGATTCTCCATCGATGTTTTACCAAGTTCTACATTAGCCGAGAGGCAAGATAACGCATGCATGATGAATAGCGGAACAACACGCGTACAAAGAATGTCTTAATCGAGTTTTCATCACAAGAAAATAGAATGTGCAAAACACGTGTCGCAAAAAGATATCTTGATGTAAAGAAAACAAGTTCGATTAATCAAACGTGAATGTTCCATAGCTTGGATCAGAAATTCATTACGTCACCTGTTGCTTGAATGATTGCATACGTATTTTCCACTCAAGTTGATATAAAATTGTGCTTAAATGCAATTATCATTGAGTGCAAGTTCATTGAGGAGGATTCGGCTAGGTTAGATTCTCCAATTAGACGTAATTGTTTTGCTTCGATGGAAAGTTCATTGGAAATACTCTCAGCTTTGTCCTATATTCATGACTTATTTTCATCCGTTTCAAGTGATGATACTTCAGACTGTGACTGTTCTAATTTACTGTCTCGAATAATTATTCAGCTATCAATGATCAAAAGATGTGTCTTGAGACGCTTTCATGATGATTTGGTGTAACAGAATATGACGTAGTTCTCCAATTATTGGATCCCGATATCCAATAGATCGTTAAGTAAACCGGTGGTTTTACGTTTACCTTTACAAATATGTGTATTATTTGCAGACGGGTAAAATGTTGCGATATTTGAGACGTGATATCTAAAAACCTGTTTCTAATTACAGTTAGATCAAATTATAGATTTTATAAAAAGACAGTACAGAAGATTAATCATACCAATCATTGCATCGATATGCATCGATATCGTCTTCAACAAGAAAGGTTTTTTTCGCAGTATTTTTAATCATATCTTTGAATAACTAGCCCGGTGTTAATACAAATAGATGTGAAAGCTAGACTTAGCACTTTCCATGCGGCTATTAGTGTTACCATATTCAAAAACAAATATTCCGAAATCTTTCTCAATTTTCAAAGTCTATCTCACGGATTACTTAAACACTACTAGGCATGTTTGTACTTATTTCAATGCATTTCTCATGGTGATTCCAAATATGGTAATGAAATTCAATAATTTTGATATTTTTCAAACATTTTGTGAAATTTTGGAATGTCGTCTGCAGTCACCTGCCGCGTGCAAAGTGATAGTAGTCCAGTGAAATCATGGCCATACTATCTGTCACCCTAATGGACAATTGTTGACAGCTTGGTCGTCGTCAAGGCTTAGTCAATGAAAATGAAGTAACAGGGTTTTTATCTGGATTATAATTTTGATTACTTTAGAACCATAGGAAACACCAAGAGCAACAATCACTGCTATTACCCCCCCCCCCCCCCCCCATACACACACCCCCACCCACACACCTAGAAGAAAAATCAGGTTTATCCTTGGTGTAAGACATTTATAAGTTAGACTAGTGTAAAGACCCCATTACGGATTAAAGCTGTATAAAATCCCTTAATATGTCAATAGGGGATTTTGTGCTAGGTCAATGCCGTGCTGTCTTACACCAAGGATAAACCAAAAATGACACAGAGCATTTCAAAATTTAAGAAAAATCTTGAGACTAACTTCATTTCGAATCATCTGCGATCACACATGTAATTCAATTTATGATTGAATAATTTCCTTTGTAGGGCAATTCCACGGTAACGGAATTACAATTCAGACCAATTTTGCTCATACTTTTTCATAATATGGATTAGTCCTATGACCTACACTGCCGCGCAAAAGTATTTCTCTCTCTGGAAGCTTGCAAGTTATCACTGTGTTGTCGACAAAGTATTAAACCATCAGACCCAATAACCATTTCATTGTGTTCATTGTACATTTTATACCAATACAAATTCATGTTTCCTATTCTGATTCATGATTTAAAAGCATTGCAATTCATGATTTTATCGAGCAAGTCAAAATTCCAATGTAAAATCGTTGTAGTAAATCACCTCATGGATATCAATTAGCTCATTATCGGCAGTGTAACGCTATGGGAATTTTCAACTGAGATCAACAGGTGATGGAAAACTCCATGTGCAGAAATGTATAAATGATAATTCGCATGCGCAGTTTATTTAAATATCTTTAGAAGGGACCATTCCAGCTAAATCAAGTTATTTTTAAAAATAACTTTTTTGAGCTTTGAGGACATAGATAAAAGCATTGAATTTACAATTACAGAATAATTCATCAAGATTTAAGTTCTTTAAGAAAACTTTCTGTCATTATTGGTGACGGAATTACACAAACATTGGAGGAGATCTGGGCATTCTGTCCCGCAAATATCGGATCCAGTTGTAACAAGTGCTTTACAAAATAAGAATGTTATCCATATACCAGTATAACTGTAAAGTATATAAAGGAATAAGTTCAGGTATCAGTGATATATTGACTTTTTATTAAATTAAGTCATTTGTTCAATTCTCAATTTTATCAGGGAATCAAGCCACTGTCTCTCAATACTGTGTATTCACTTCATTGCAAAAGAATCGCCGTAAACTTGTTCTGAAAAGCAAAGTCATTTCAGATCTTTGTCTACATAACTATTTCTGTCAAATTCCAAAGGCGAACATCTAAGGAAGGTAAACACTTGCTCATATAATATAAACTTTATACTAAAAGTTTGAAACCTTTTATAAAAACAAGACATTTCATACAGGGTATCTTACATACTGTTTCAAGCGTTAGAAGCCAATTGAAAAAAGGAAAGGTGTTGTATCCACACAAACATTTTGACCATCATTTAGTTTTCCGCACGTGTAGTATTACCTGGTTTCTAACATGTAGGCCTACAATGAATAAGGCCGACTTGAAAGGGGGAAATGTCTACGATAAAAAGGACATTTATCAATGATTGTCCTTACACTTGCTCATGGACATAGTTCATAGTCCCTTGCTATAGGAAAGTTAATCAATGACCCCCCCCCCCCCTCCCCTTGCACTATAATATGTTCACCGGAACATCGTAGTGCAATGATACTTGCGCGTCTGACAGTGATAACCCATCCTCAAAAATTGACGCGATCTCTAACCATGCAATATTATGTACAATGATCAATTAATTGTAGTCACGATCACTGGCAGATATAATGGATCGGTGAGACAGTATATCTATTATATGTTCTCAAATGTTAAGATTCAATTCAATAGTTTCGATTTCATTAGTACATCGCATATGCATGGGGACTGCCCATTGTAAAACTCATAAAAAAAATCCAATATTAGGTAGTCCAATCATTTGATTAATTCACCTCCCGGTTCACCCTATATCATTTACATAAATGTTACCAGGAAGCTGTTCGTATAGTTCTATTGTAATGTAAATGAAATATCATCTGATAATACATCATCATCCCATCATTTGTCCCATCCTCAGAATTGACAGAATCACTTACCATGCAATGATCAATTAATTATAGTAACGATCACTGGCACTGGCAGATATGATGGATCGGTGGAACAGTAGCCATGGTAACTATATAAGATGTTCTCAAATGACCAGATTCTAATGCACTGTTACAGTTTTCACTTTTCATGAGCATTAGGCGGACAGGTGTTTTAAACAAGCTGTTTATGCAACCTTCTTTTCAATTCATCTATCTCATCTTAAGTTTTGTACCTAATGTAGATTTCCCATTCCCAGCGCACCAAAGATGCAGGGACATAAATGTATAATATAAACGCAAAAACGTACGCACAAGGACTCGGTAAAAGCAAAATAAGATTAGGCTTCTGCACCTGCGAGCAGTTTTCACCTTGAACTTACTAATATTTACTATACTAATGTTGTCATCTTTTTGTATGCACCGATCGAACCCAGGCTTGCAAATGGCACAAAATCATTAACAACTTGACATGCGACGCATTGATTCTATAGTTTGAATACTATAATACATGTATAATAAGTATACCGAGGCATCGCTGTAAAAGCTACAACAACTGGTTTTCGTTTATGTTGTAATGCTTTCGAAAAAGAGATATGTCTTTATAAAAACCGAGATAATACATAGAGAATGATATTGTGCAATTTGATACGACAACCATCAGTGTATGAAATTGCATGAAAATATAATCACAGAAGATCATTTGCTTTGATTAATAGGACAAGAGAAAAACTCTTCAACTTCGGGCCCAAGATCGGGTATTTTCAAATTGCATTTATTTATTTATTTTTTCAAATGTTATCATTGGTTTCTTTTTTTAAAAAATTATCGCTAAAGGTGTATTGCAGACAGACGAAATGCTGCGGTTTGGAGACGTGATATCCGATCTGAAATCCTGGTTAAATTACATTTAGATCAAATTACAGATTTTATACATAGATCTATGAAATACAATACGGAACATTAATCATACCAATCAATGGAGCAACATATGCGTGACTCGTGTTAAATAAGAGGATTTTCTTACGGTTCATTCACATCTTTCACTCCATTTAAACCAGTCATACTGCAGACTAAGATGACTCATCTTTAAGTGATAGTAGTCCAGTGAAATCATGACCATAATATCTGTTATACGCTAATGGACAACTGTTGACAGCACGGTCATTGTTAAAGGCAGCCGACTCAGTGATGTTTAAACAACATCGATTTTTTTCGGAATTTTTGATAACTTCGTGGAGCAATGATCTCTGCTATTCAAACTAAAGAAGTAATTCTAAAACACTTAGTGATAACTGTGTGCTATCTGAACGAGCCAGATGAATGGGTCTGGAGTGATCACCGCAATTTGCGGGACAAAGGGTGTGACTAGCTGTGAAGAATGAAAGTCTTAGCTGATTAGCTGTGAGTTTTTCAGTGCGTAATCACAGACAAATCAATGATTTCCTATACCTAGTGCAACTTTGCTGTTGTTATGCGCGGTCATTGAAATCGCCATAACTTTAAAAGTATCCATTCGATTTCGTTGAATGAGGTATCAAACTGCGAAGAAGAAATTTGCTAATTTGATGTATATCTCAGATTTTTGGTACCGATTATCTATTTTGAATTAGCCAACCTCAAAGCACCTGGTCAGGGACTTTATGTGCTAATGTAGGTGTATATTGACAATACATCTGTATTTTTATAACATCAAGGCATTCAAATTGCGACGACGTACTTTTGTTTAAAAAAATCACTTCACGTATATTTGGCAAACCAAAACACTATTTTTACAAGTTGTATGTTAAAAATAAAAGTAGTAAGCTTCTGTTCCCACATTGAATAAATCAACAAACACTCTTTGCTGAGAATAATTAAATTCGTTTTAACATACAGACTATAGACTTCAATGCATTGCAATCTCATTCAATTTCACATATTCTGAGTACCCTCCATATAGACACACAAATTAAGGTTAATTGTATTCCTCAGAAAACAGCCGGGCTTATCTTCATCTTTCTCCGTCGAAGTTTTAGTTTTTGGTACGTGAGAGTTAGTTCTTTATACGAGACACCGATAAGCATGATAGATGGATATTCTAATGCCATTTGTCATGTTTGTATGACAATTCGTGGCGACATAGAACAGAATCACGATGCTGGGATTTCGAAACGTGCCGTTTGAAGCCTGATTGAAATGTATACGAATAGATCAAATTTCAACTCTTTCAAATTGTATCTATGAAAAACGATATCAACACATTGACAATGCCATGCATTTGACACGTTTTACAAGAACTTAGCTATTATCAATCACAACATATCTGTTCACATCTTCAATACCGAGATGTTGGCTAAATAGCGCCCTCGGTCGTTGATGTGGTCTCATGAATGCATAATTGAACAGAAAGGACCCTAATTACTTCATCCTGCAAGTTGTAAACTACTGCTTGCGGTTTTATCAAAGTACATGCTTGTTTCGCACCTGGGATTTACGAACTATTTGAATGAAATTAAAGACAAATGTATTTATACTTGAGAATCTAATGTAAAATATTCCACAATGGCTTTAAATATGACACGGTAATAGTTATGGGCACGGTGTGATGTGATGGCTTTTGGGAATTCATCCCGGAATTCATCGCAGTCCATCGACATTTTGATCTTGTCTATGCCGCTAATGGAACATTGTTGACAGGTAGCGTACCGATAGATGTCTTGTATTGGATAAGACATAGGAGGTGACATTGGGATCTTATTCCTGGAATACATTACACTTCAACGCCCGTTCTGATGGCCTTATGTGACATACTGTTTGTTTGATTACTTGTTAACTTGTTTAATGGTTTACTTGTTTACTGGTTAACTCGTTTGGTTTACTGATTTACTGGTTTACTGGTTTACTCGTTTACTGGTTTACTGGTTTACTCGTTTACTGGTATACTCGTTAACTCGTTAACTCGTTTACTCATTTACTCAATTACTTGTTTACTTGATTACTGGTTTACTCGTTTACTGGTTTACTCGTTTACTGGTTTACTCGTGTACTCGTTTACTCGTTTACCTGTTTACCTGTTTACTCGTTTATCTGTTTACCTGTTTACCTGTTTACTTGTTTACTTATTTTAGTTGTTTACTTGTTTACTTGTTTATTTGTTTATTTGTTTATTTGTTTACTTGTTTGTTTACTTGTTTACTTGTTTACCTGTTTACTTGTTTACTTGTTTACTTGTTTACTTGTTTACTTGTTTTCCTTTTTAGCCTGTTTGTTTTCATTTGCTCACTTTTATTCTTAGATTACTTGCTTGCTTGTTTTTTGTTTTATTTGTTTTTGTAAGTTGGTTAGTTTGTTTGTTTAATTGTTTGTTGCTATGTTTTGGGGTAGTATTTTGTGTGTGTGCTTGATTGCTCGCGTTCATACGTTCATTCATTCCTTCGTTTATTTATTTTAGTTGCATGTTCTGAGTGCTCTAGTCAACTGCGCAGTTCAACCGTTTCCATTTTCAAGAAATCGAGGATCACAGAATACTTATTTCAGAGCAGGCAACATCCTCCTTTTCGCCGGACGTAAATAAAGATGTTTCATAAATAAATAATGGCATTCAGGTCTCTGAATCAGATAAAAAAAAATATGATTCTCCATCGATGTTTTACCAAGTTCTACATAAGCCGAGGGGCAAGATAATGCATGCATGAATAGCGGAACAACACGCGTACAAAGAATGTCTTAATCGAGTTTTCATCACAAGAAATAGAATGTGCAAAACACGTGTCGCAAAAAGATATCGCTTGATGCAAAGAAAACAGTTCGATTATCAAATATGACTGATCTATAGCTTTGGATCAG
The DNA here is from genome assembly GCA_035610835.1 of Ophiura sarsii. Taxonomy (NCBI): domain Eukaryota; kingdom Metazoa; phylum Echinodermata; class Ophiuroidea; order Amphilepidida; family Ophiuridae; genus Ophiura; species Ophiura sarsii. The sequence continues at coordinate 69,200,777 of CM069448.1, forward strand.
AAATTCATGATTACGTCAACTGTTGCTTGAATGATTGCATACGTATTTTCCACTCAAATTGATATAAAATTGTACTTAAATGCAATTATCATTGAGTGCAAGTTCATTGAGGAGGATTCGGCTAGGTTAGATTCTCCAATTAGATATAATTGTTTTGCTTCGATGGAAAGTTCATTGGAAATAGGCCTACTCTCAGCTTTGTCCTATATTCATGACTTACTTTCATCCGTTTCAAGTGATGATACGTCAGAGTGTAACTGTTCTATTACTGTCTCTAATAATTATTCAGCCATCAATGATCAAAAGATGTGTCTTAACACGCTTTCATGATGATTTGGTGTAACAGAATATGACGTAGTTCTCCAATTATTGTATCCCGATATCCAATAGATCGTTAAGTAAGGGACGGCATCCAGATTCATACGGATTGAAAAACGTTTGTTGCGTTTGATGGCCATCGCTAAACACATTTCCCGAAACACCGAATTGACACACGGGGAAGTAAGCAAACAGTGAGAAGTGGCCTATTGTTATCCGATAATTGGTTTGCTTTACTATTGACCAATTACAGGCGGACAATATACTATATCGATCGATCAATACCTATTGGCGGGTCATTATTTAACTGCATTCAGTTCATAAAAACTGTCCGTTTATCCCATTGCGTTTACCCTCTCCGTTCGACGGTTTTCAATCCATACCAATCTGGATGCCATCCCTAAATCGGCGGGGATCATGCATTGCATATCAATACACTCAACTGAAATATCCAATAGACCTTTAACCCCCAAGCACTACCTGCCTATAACAACGTTTATGATTGGTTAATTTCATGAGATACTCATTTGAATCACCAATTAGAAGCCGGCTTCTAAACTATTTAACTCCAAGGTGTACCAGGGATTCATATTTTCTAATATTGTTTCTGATTGGTGCAACAAATGATGCATCCATCTTTCTGACCAATTGGCAGGTAGTTCTCAGGGGTTAGGTTAACCGGCGGGGATCATGCCCATGAAGTACCCGCTACACTCATCTCAAACCACAAAATAGTGATAACATCTGAACTGACTCGGCTACTTTCATAGCGTCGTAAATTGGATAGTCACTCCATTAAGTTTCCGATACCGATACTCTAGGAGACAGATCTGTTTCAAAAGAAAGACTAAGTTGGATTTGGCTGGGGCTTCAAGAACACTTTCCACGCGACTATTGGTTTTACCATATAAAAAACAGATTTTCAGAAACCTTTCCCAATTTTCAAAGTCTATCTCAAGGATTACTGAACCAATACGAGGCATGTTTGTACTTTTTACAATGCATTTCACATTGCGATTCCAAATATGGTAATGGAATTCAATAATGTTGACATTTTTTAAACATTTTGTGAAATTTGGAAATGTCATCTGCAGCCGCCTGCCGCATGGAAAGCGTTAACACTTTCAACGCGGCAGGCGTCTGCAGACGACATTGTAACATTTAACCAAACAAATAAAAATGTCAAAATTATTGAATTTCATTGCCATTTCGGGAGATACTCCATGTTTAATTACTTAAATGTTTTAAACACTTTTGATCAAATTTTAAAACAAAAAACAATCACGGGACTTATATTTTCGGGGGTTTACGTTTATCTTTCTGTATTGGATACGTATTAATATGTGTATTTGCAGACGGGTAAAATGTTGCGATATTTGAGACGTGATATCTAAAAACCTGTTTCTAATTACAGTTAGATCAAATTATAGATTTTATAAAAAGACAGTACAGAAGATTAATCATACCAATCATTGTATCGATATGCGTCCCTCGTCTTCAACAAGAAAGTTTTTTTTGCAGTATTTTTATCATATCTTTGAATAACTAGCCAGGTGTTAATACAGATAGCTGTGAAAGCTAGACTTAAGTGATAGTAGTCCAGTGAAATCATTGGCCATACTATCTGTCACCCTAATGGACAATTGTTGACAGCTTGGTCGTCGTCAAGGCTTAGTCAATGAAAATGAAGTAACAGGGTTTTTATCTGGATTATAATTTTGATTACTTTAGAACCATAGGAAACACCAAGAGCAACAATCGCTGCTATTACCCCCCCCCCCCCCATACCCCCCCCCCCCCCCACCCTACACACCTAGAAGAAAAATCAGGTTTATCCTTGGTGTAAGACATTTATAAGTTAGACTAGTGTAAAGACCCCATTACGGATTAAAGCTGTATAATCCCTTAATCTGTCAATAGGGGATTTTGTGCTAGGTCAATGCCGTGCTGTCTTACAACAAGGATAAACCAAAAATGACACAGAGCATTTCAAAATTCAAGACAAATCTTGAGACTAACTTCATTTCGAATCATCTGCGATCACACATGAATTTGATTTGTAATTAAATAATTTCCTTTGTAAAGTGCGACGAACGGTTAATGACGGATATAATTCAAACAAGGATAACTTAATACACTGGAGTCGACAGCTTCAAAAGATACCAAATTGATAAACATATTAAAACGCCCATTAATACATTAAGAATTTATAAATAGTTTGAAAAACCTTTATGATTTCTTGGTACGTTTGATAGTTAGTATATGGCATAAGGCAAACCGTCTTCATCAGCCTGTGTTCCTCCTCTTTTAGTTTATTCTTACCGGTTTGGAATAACAGTGTAAATTAAATTACAGAAATTGAACCCATAATCAATGTTATTTAACGTCCGCGTAGCATAAATGTTTAAAACGAGCACCGTGCCACCCGATCGTTAGACATCATCGCTATCAAACGTTTCTTGAAGATCTCATGCACGACTGAAACTGACTGTTTACTGCCTGTCTCTTGTTATTTTATAGCACTAGCCTGATGGCATCTATCGGGGATGCTTTTTATCAGGGAATCAAGCTACTGTCTCTCAACACTGTGTATTCACTACAGTACAAAAGAATCGCCGTAAACTTGTTCTGAAATGCAAAGTCATTTCAGAACTTTGTCTACATAACTATTTCTGTCAAATTCCAAAGGCGAACATCTAAGGAAGGTAAACGCTTGCTCTATGTAAACTTGAGGGGGGACTTAAGGAAGTTTTTGATTTGATTTGTTGAATTTTGTGAGTGCTGTAATTATTGAACTATTAATCAAATGTATATAAAAGTGTACATTTTTGGAAAGGAAATGGATCAGAGAATCCAAATTTGGAGTCAATTTTGACCAAAAAAGTAGATTTTTTGAGAAAATCACAAAATTCACTTTTTTGACCCAAATCTTTTTGAACAAAGCTAACAAAAAAAAATTTGAGTAAAAAATGGCCAAATCACTTTATAATGATGTTAAGACACTAATGAAGGGACGATTTTTTTTTTTAAAAACCTAATCTAATATTTTTGAAAAATTTGACCAAAAAGTGCCAAAAAACGTGAAAAAATGGATTTATTTTTTTTTACACTTTTTTGTCAAAATTTCAAAAAATATTGGATTAGATTTTAAAATAAAAAAAATCGTCCCTCCAGTAGTGTCTTAACATCATCATCAAGTGATTTGGGCATTTTTAACTCAAAATTATGTTTGTTAGCTTTGTTCAAAAAAATTAGGTCAAAAAAGTGATTTTTTGTGATTTTCTCAAAAAAAAATCAACATTTTGGGTCAAAATTGATGCCAAATTTGGATTCTCTGATCCATTTCCTTTCCAAAAAGGTATACTTTTATGTACATTTGAGTCATGGTTCAATAATTACAGCACTAACAAAATTCAACAAAAAACTTCCTTAAGTCTCCCCTTAATACTAAAAGTTTGAAACCTTATATAAGTAAAAGATATTTAATACAGGGTATCTTACATACTGTTTCAAGCGTCAAAAAGCCAATTGATAAAGGAAAGGTGTTTAATCCACACAAAAACTTTGACCATCATTTAGTTTTCCGCACGTGTAGTATTACCTGGCTTCTAACATGAATACGGACGACTTGAAAGGAGAAATGTGTACGATAAAAAGGATATTTATCAATGATTGTCCTTATACTTGCTCATAGTTCATAGTTCCTTGTTAGGAAAGTTAATCAATGACCCCCCCCCCCCCCCCCCCCCCCCTGCTCTACAATATATTCACCGGAACATCATACATTCAATAATACTTGCGCGTCTGACAGCGATAACCCATCCTCAAAAATTGACGCGATCACTAACCATGCAATATCATGTAACAATGATCAATTTATTGTAGTCACGATCCCTGGCAGATATATTGGATCGGTGAGACAGTAGATCTATTATATGTTCTCAAATGTTAAGATTCAATTCCATAGTTCCGATTTCATTAGTACATCGCATATGCATGGGGACTGCCCATGTGAAACCCATAAAAAAATATATCAAATAGTAGGTAGTCCAATCATTTGATTAATCCACCCTCCCGGTTCACCCTACATCATGTACATAAATGTTACCAGCAAGCTGTTCGTATAGTTATCTTGTAATGTAAATGAAATATTATCTGATAATACATCATCATCCCATCATCTGTCCCATCCTCAGAATTGACAGAATCAATTACCATGCAATGATCAATTAATTATAGCCATGCTCACTGGCAGATATGATGGATCGGTGGGACAGTAACCATGGTAACTATATAAGATGTTCTCAAATGACCAGATTCTAATGCACAGTTACAGTTTCACTTTTCATAAGCATTAGGCGGACAGGTGTTTTAAACAAGCTGTTTATGCAACCTTCTTTTCAATTCATCTATCTCATCTTAAGTTTTGTACCTAATGTAGATTTCCCATTCCCAGCGCGCACCAAAGATGCAGGGACATAAATGTATAATATAAACACAAAAACGTATGCACAAGACACTTGGACTCGGGAAAAGCAAAATAAGATTAAGCTTATACACCTGCGAGCAGTTTTCACCTTGAACTTACTAATATTTACTATACTAATGTTGTCATCTTTTTTATATGCACCGATCGAAGCCAGGCTTGCAAATGGCACAAAATAATTAACAACTTGACATGCGACGCATTGATTCTATAGTTTGAATACTATAATACATGTATAATAAGTATACCGAGGCATCGCTGTTAAAGATACAACTGGTTTTCGTTTATGTTGTTATGCTTTCGAAAAAGGGATATTTCTTCATACAACCGAGATAATACATGGAGAATGATATTGTGCAATTTGATACGACAACCATCAGTGAAATTGTATGAAAATATAATCACAGAAGATCATTTGCTTTGATAAATAGGACAAGAGAAAAACTCTTCTACTTCGGGCCCCTAGATCGAGTATTTGCAAATTGCATTTATTTATATATTTTTCCAAATGTTATCATTGGTTTTTAAAAAAAATTATCGCTAAAGGTGTATTGCAGACAGATGAAATGCTGCGGTTTGGAGACGTAATACTCGATCTGAAATCCTGGTTAAATTACATTTAGATCAAATTACAGATTTTATACATAGATCTATGAAATACAATACGGAACATTAATCATACCAATCAATGGAGCAACATATGCGTGACTCGTGTTAAATAAGAGGATTTTCTTACGGTTCATTCACATCTTTCACTCTATTTAAACCAGTCATACTGCAGACTAAGATCACTCTTCTTTAAGTGATAGTAGTCCAGTTAAATCATGACCATAATATCTGTTATACGCTAATGGACGACTGTTGACAGCACGGTCATTGTTAAAGGCAGCAGACTCAGTGATGTTTAAACAACATCGATTTTTTTCCGGAATTTTTGATAACATCGTGAAGCAATGATCTCTGCTATTCAAACTAAAGAAGTAATTCTAAAACACTTAGTGATAACTGTGTGCTATCTGAACGAGCCAGATGAATGGGTCTGGAGTGATCACCGCAATTTGCGGGACAAAGGGTGTGACTAGCTGTGAAGAATGAAAGTCTTAGCTGATTAGCTGTGAGTTTTTCAGTGCGTAATCACAGACAAATCAATGATTTCCTATACCTAGTGCAACTTTGCTGTTGTTATGCGCGGTCATTGAAATCGCCATAACTTTAAAAGTATCCATTCGATTTCGTTGAATGAGGTATCAAACTGCGGAGAAGAAATTTGCTCATTTGATGTATATCTCAGATTTTTGGTACCGATTATCTATTTTGAATTAGCCAACCTCAAAGCACCTGGTCAGGGACTTTATGTGCTAATGTAGGTGTATATTGACAATACATCTGTATTTTTATAACATCAAGGCATTCAAATTGCGACGACGTAATTTTGTTTAAAAAATCACTTCACGTTTCTTTGGCAAACCAAAACACTATTTTTACAAGTTGTATGGTAAAAATAAAAGTAGTAAGCTTCTGTTCCCATATTGAATAAACCAACAAACACTCTTTGCTGAGAATAATGAAATTCGTTTTAACATACAGACTAAAGACTCCAAAGCATTGCAATCTCATTCAATTTCACATATTCTGAGTACCCTCCATATAGACACACAGATTAAGGTTAATTGTATTCCTCAGAAAACAGCCGGGCTTATCTTCATCTTTCTCCGTCGAAGTTTTAGATTTTGGTACGTGAGAGTTAGTTCTTTTTACGAGACACCGATAAGCATGATAGATGGATATTCTAATGCCATTTGTCATGTTTGTATGACAATTCGTGGCGACATAGAACAGCATCACGATGCTGGGATTTCGAAACGTGCCGTTTGAAGCCTGATTGAAATGTATACGAATAGATCAAATTTCAACTCTTTCAAATTGTATCTATGAAAAACGATATCAACACATTGACAATGCCATGCATTTGACACGTTTTACAAGAACTTAGCCATTATCAATCACAACATGTCAGTTCACATCTTCAATACCGAGATGTTGGCTAAATAGCGCCCTCTGTCTTTGATGTGGTCTTATGAATGCATAATTGTGTGTAGTTGCATAATTCATGTCATTATAGAACTAGCTCTTTCAAATAACGCAAACAGAAAGGACCCTAATTACTTTATCCTGCAAGTTGTGAACTACTGCTTGCGGTTTTATCAAAGTACATGTTTGTTATGCACCTGGGATTGACGAACTATTTGAATAAAATTATAGACAAATGTATTTATACTTGAGAATCTAATGTAAAATATTCCACAATGGCTTTAAATATGACACGGTAATAGTTATGGGCACGGTGTGATGTGATGGCTTTCGGGAATTCATCCCGGAATTCATCGCAGTCCAGCGACATTTTGATCTTGTCTATGCCGCTAATGGAATATTGTTGACAGGTAGCGTACCGATAGATGTCTTGTATTGGATAAGACATAGGAGGTGACATTGGGATCTTATTCCTAGAATACATTACACTTCAACGCCCAGTTCTGATGGCCTTATGTGACATACTGTTTGTTTGTTTACTTGTTAACTGGTTTACTCGTTTACTCGTTTACTCGTTTACTCGTTTACTCGTTTACTCGTTTACTTATTGACTCGTTTACTCGTTCACTCGTTAACTCGTTCACTCGTTTACTTGTTTACTCTCGTTTACTCGTTTACTCGTTTACCGGTTTACTGGTTTACTGGTTTACTGGTTTACTGGTTTACTGGTTTACTGGTTTACTGGTTTACTCGTTTACTCGTTTACTCGTTTACTTGTTTTCTTGTCTTTTCGTTTACTCGTTTACTCGTTTACTTGTTTACTCGTTTACTCGTTTACTCGTTTACTCGTTTACTCGTTTACTCGTTTACTCGTTTACTCGTTTACTCGTTTACTCGTTTATTCGTATACTCGTTTTCTCGTTTACTCGTTTACTCGTTTACTCGTTTACTCGTTTACTCGTTTACTCGTTTACTCGTTTACTCGTTTACAGTTGCATGTTCTGAGTGCTCTAGTCAACTACGCAATTCAACCGTTTCCATTTTCAAGAAATCGAGGATCACTGAATACTTATTTCAGAGCAGGCAACATCCTCCTTTTCGCCTGACGTAAATAAAGATGTTTCATAAATAAATAATGGCATACAGATCTCTAAATCAGATCAAATAAATATGATTCTCCATCGATGTTTTACCAAGTTCTACATTAGCCGAGAGGCAAGATAACGCATGCATGATGAATAGCGGAACAACACGCGTACAAAGAATGTCTTAATCGAGTTTTCACCACAAGAAAATAGAATGTGCAAAACACGTGTCGTAAAAAGATATCTTGATGTAAAGAAAACAAGTTCGATTAATCAAACGTGAATGTTCCATAGCTTGGATCAGAAATTCATTACGTCACCTGTTGCTTGAATGATTGCATACGTATTTTCCACTCAAGTTGATATAAAATTGTGCTTAAAATGCAATTATCATTGAGTGCAAGGTAATTGAGGAGGATTCGGCTAGGTTAGATTCGCCAATTATACGTAATTGTTTTGCTTCGATGGAAAGTTCATTGGAAATACTCTCAGCTTTGTCCTATATTCATGACTTATTTTCATCCGTTTCAAGTGATGATACGTCAGACTGTGACTGTTCTAATTTACTGTCTCGAATAATTATCCAGCTATCAATGATCAAAAGATGTGTCTTAACACGCTTTCATGATGATTTGGTGTAACAGAATATGACGTAGTTCTCCAATTATTGGATCCCGATATCCAATAGATCTTTTAATAAGTAAATCGGCGGGGATCATGCATATCAATACACTCAACTGAAATATCCAATAGACCTTTTCACAACCGAGCACTACCTGCCTATAACAACGTTAATGATTGGTTTATTTCAAGAGATACTTATTTGAATCACCAATTAGAAGCCGGCTTCTAAAATATTTAACTCCAAGGTGTACCAGTGACTCATATTTTTTCTAACATTGTCTCTGATTGGTGCAACAAATGATGTAGCCATCATTTTGACCAATCGGCAGGTAGTTCTCAGCCTCACAGGGGTTAAGTAAACCTGCGGGGATATGAAGTACCCGCTACACTCAACTGAAATCACAAAATAGTGACAACATCTGAACTAATTGTAATGGTAGTGTGTTCTTGTCTAGACCGGCTTCAAAAGAGAGATTTACTGGGTTTTGGTTTGGGCTTCAAGATCGAGAGGTTGTCATAGCTGTGCGATGAGAAGCTGATGAGTTTGGCGTGGGGCGAAAAGAAAAGGTTTTGGTTTTTTTTGTATATAAAGAGCAAATCTGAACAATAGCCCAACAGACATTAACAAAGTTAATGAACTGAGTGATTACAAATCAAACGGGTAACTCTCAACAGAGAGCTCTGATGGGCCAATCAATTGGTTCACTGCAACTCAGAAAATAATCAAAAATACAAGTAAACACAATTGGGCTAGTAAAAATAGCCAATGAAAGTGGCGTGGGACAGGAATAGGATAAACACCCAAACATAGAGAATAACATAAAAAATAAGAAGAAAATAATATCTGGAGGTCATTGATACATCGAGAGAGCTTAGCCAACATACTCTGAAGAGTTGGAGAGAAAGTGTCTGTTAACACGACATTTAAAAGATTGTAGTCCTTCCTCTTGGATGTTGCCAACAACATTGACTGGAAGACTGTTCCACAGTGGAACAGCTGTATGGATGAAACGCGTAGCACGACGATGAACATAATGGTGTGGGGAGCAGTGCTGCTAAATCTTGTGGGCAGTGGTTGGTGTGCATTTTGTACAAGACCGTGGCTACTGCTACCTGTCGCCGGTGAAGTAGACTTGTGATGCTGAGATGCGATAGACCAGTAGCGTCATGAGCTCCAATTGGATGTTGTCAAGCTGGCTTAGGATAGTAGGTGAAGCGATAGACCAGCCTAGTGAAGCATACTCCATTACACTACGGACTTGTGATTTGTGCACATTAGATCTGCCCGATGCCGTCAATTTATTTGCAACCGTGCGAAGAGCGCCGAGCTTCTGGCCAGCCCTGGTTGAGACAGCCGAGATGTGTTTGGACCAAGACTTAGTCAGCTTGCTATCAATGGTAACACCCAGGATTTCCAGTTTGTCTGCTGATGGTAGCTTGCAGTCACCAAAGTTGAGTTCAAGTTGGGATGGGGTTCTCTTCCTAGAGATTACCATGGTCTTGCACTTGGTAGGCTCAAAGATCACTTTCCATTTATCAGCCCATGCTTTCATATTGCTTAGATCACTGTCAAGGCTAGCAGCTACTGCATTGGAGCTGGTAGAAGACTTAATGGGTGCGAAAAGTGTTGAATCGTCAGCGCACAGATAGAGCTCATTGTCACAGACATCCACAAGGTCATCAATGAAGACAGAAAACAGAAGTGGACCAAGGATAGATCCTTGTGGAACAGAAGCATTTATGGGTGCAGTGTTGGATGCTTTGGTGTTTTATTAGAGGGTATATTAGGTTTAAGCAGGGACATTAAATAAAATTCGTCGGGTTAGGGATGCTTCGCTTACATGAATTTTTTGTTTCGATAAAAAGTTTATAATAAATTCGAAGTAGTTTCTGCTTCGATTTGATATTCATTGCAACCTTTAATCCGTTGAAAGTGATGACCATACTTCAATACATTATTTAGTCACTCATCAATGATCGAAATAGGTGTCTCAACACGCACTGATCATGGTTTGGAATAACAGAATATCAAACGTTCCCCACTTGGAGTCAGATATCCAATAGTATGCTAGGGATGGCTAGGGATGGTGCATATCAAATACATTCTGTACTAAACTAGAATCAGCAAATATAATAACATAACCGGGTCATATACTTTTGCAACACTGCAACCCCCAAAGGAAAAACGCAGTAACTACGTTTTTGATCAAATGAGAAAAATACAATTATGTGTTTCTTGCAGTTGATAAGTATGAATAAAGATGTTTGTATTACCAGTACTTGTACCATGTTCTTGAATTAAATAAACTCTTCAGAGGCAGTGCAAGAAACCCCGGAGAGGGTACTCACGTATATTGCCCATACGGGTATGTGCGGCTGCCAAGACCCCTTTTCACGCCTTTCGGCCGCTCCTTAAGACCCCCTTTTCATCCACTGGCAGTTCCATAAGACCCCCTTTTCATCCATTGGCAGTTCCCTTAGAACCCAAATTCAACCAAAAATCATAAAATGTGTGAAAATCATATGAATTTGAGTTATGTAGTCTCAAATTTGGCCTAAATTCAGTTCATAAGGTAACATTTTGCCTAACATTCAGTTCATTAGACACAATTTTGTATAAGAATTCAGTTCTCTAAGTTCTCTAAGACCCAAATTTCGGCGACCGTTCAGTTCCGTAAGCCCCTGTTTTGGTGCCCGTTCAGTTCGGTAAGCCCCCACGCACACCCCTACCCTCTTTCAAATTCGAGTACCCCCCCCCCCCCCCCCCCCCCGGGCAAGAAACACATAATTGTATAGATTAGGTAGACACTCCATTAGCTTATCGGATACACTATCATGACTAGGACACGGACAACGGTTTAAGAAAAGAGATTTTGTTGGATTTTGGCTTGGGCTTCAAGTACATTGAGCAGATATTGATGCAATATAAATAGCAGCATGCAATTCTCATCTAGACCGAGAGGTTTTCCTAGTTTTCTGATAGAAAAGGGGCTGATGGGTTTTGACGTGGGGTGAAAAGAAAAACAGTTAGTTTTTCATTAGAGGGTATGAATAGGGGTTGATATAGGTTTTACTGTTTCAATGTAATTAGCTATACAATCGCCACCGGATTCATTCACTTAAACCCATCAAAATTCTCATATTCTGTAATTAAAATGATACGAACAGCAGCACAACGGGAAGTCGAAATTGGAGCGAAACAAATTTGAGGATTTTTGTAAAGATATGAAATGGGTCAATTCACACAATAGGGATGGCATCCAGATTCGTACGAATTGAAAACCGTACTCGGTGAGGGTAAACGCACTGGCTATCCGTTCACGGGAGTTGTTTAATGCGTTTAAAACATGTAATTCAATGTCAGGCCCACAAAGACATTGCATATATTTTAAAAAAAACATCGTGAAATGAAAATGTCCTGGAGAATTTCACATCGTTAATACTATTTAAATATCGTAATCAGGTAATGGTTTTTGAGTGGCATTGCCTAAAAACAAATCAAGTAGATTATTGGTAGATTACTTAGTATTGGTCTCCTCGTAGTTAGATAAAACAAAACATTTGTAAACATTAATACGTTTAAATCATGAGCCTATGGTAATTAATGTATTCATTTATACATCACGTCTTATAGTTTTATCTACACGCGTATGCTTAATATAAGTATGTGATCATTAAGGATGTCACGCTAAATTCATTATTCAATCTCAAACTAATTTTTTCGAATTACCAAATGTGACATTTCATTATTTTACGTTTAAAACATTTTTCCATTTAATGAATTAAAACATTTTTCCATTGAATGAATTCAATGTGGAACTTGGAACTATATCTCAAGCAATACAGTCATCAGTTGGAGTACTTAAGAATGACATTTTAATTGCTTTCGTCTAGTTTGTTTGAAGATGTGTCAATAAATGAAAAGGTAAATATTCATGAAGCTTAAGTTTGTTCAACTTTTACTAGACTATTCAAATATAATTTCCAGGATTCAAAAGGCAACAACATCACTAGTTCCCCTATTACATTCAACAAGTGTATATGCCGTTGTTAAATGAATTATGAAAAGGTTAGGCTTATGTGTTCTGTAGATATTCTAATGTGTTCTGTAGGTGTTCTACGCATCACCATGTGTTCAAGGGCCATATCTAGAACACATCAAGAACACATCTGTAACGGCCAGGAACATGTTCTAAATCTGTTACATTTTGAACACGTCCAGACGCGTTCTTGCCATGTTCTTGACGTGTTCTCTACGCTTCGATGTGTTCTGTAGTTTTTGCAGCGACACACACAAAAAGATCTCTAGATAGCGAAGCGTTATCCCAAGAACGGGTGTCTCTGAAAAGAGCTGTTAAGCAGGTTGCCCTGGACCATTAAGAATATTAGCTCTGAAAAGAGCCCCTTTAGCATGTTTGCCTGCATCAGTTAAATATCTTATTTCAATCATTATGCTATGTTAAAACCAACAAAAATGCATAACAAAGTATCTTTATACTAACCAACGTGCCAAAATACAAACAATCCTATGCCAACATGTCTCCAACTTATAGAAGCAAGAATAATGAGTAAGATGAAATCACCAATATTAAACCTATGGAAAAGCTGACATAATTCAATAGGTATTATAAATGAGTTGAATGGCGATGAGCTTTAAATAATCCGCTCATGAATATATCGTACTCATGTGTAACACCAGAATAGGAGCTGTGGTGAGTTTCGAACCCACGACTCACCGATTGGAAATACAAAGATTTGAATAGAGCGTGGTCAGAACCCATTTGTCCCGATTTAAGGAATACACCATCCGTGCGTTGCATGAAACTGTGCAGTATTCCCGGCATGGGGTTTATTCTCCGAAAGAACTTAACAATAACTTGGACTTTAACAAAGAACATTTTGTTTTAATATTTATGTAAATAATGAACTTGTATTATTGCAATATTACCAAGATAATTTTGTTTACTGCCCAATTCTTTGTAAATAATGAATGCAAAGGCAAAACTATGATAAAGTCACAACAATGCGCAATTGCAACACATCGGGAGGTTCCTTGAAAAGTGGGACAAATGGGTTTTGACCACGCTCTATTAAAATCTTTGCATTTCAAAAAGTCTATATTGCATTGATCACAGAGTTTAACCAATTAAGGTCAGGTATATTTTATTTGATATTCTTAAATATGAACTATCCATGTTTCCTACTTTTTTAGTTATAAGCTCGCAAACTTTTAAACCCAGTTTTTTTGGGACACGCTGTATAATTCATAAATGCGCTACCCGGTATCTTGGCACCAAAATGTCATCTTTTTCACCTTTAAGGACGGTTTTGGTATGAAACAATCAGTAATTATTAAATTGATCATATATTACGTGCAAAGGCAAAAATAAGCACAATTTGTATGGGTGGTGTGAAAATGTCCAGCATGGAAACGTCGTGTATTATACCATTATACTGATAAACATCGTCCTCAGATAAACACCTTAGAACGCTATTCTGGTATTCTTCTAAGATACTCTAGGTATCTCGATCGATTCACAGGCCCTCTTACTGGCCCACACCAGTGATAATATTTGGCCTAAGCGGGGAAGTAGCCTGCGTTGCAAACGACCTCGATTAGCACTGGATTGGGGCGGTCATAGGGTCTGCGTGGTTGTAACTCTTGAAATGCTAATGCATTTCCGGTTATTTGACAACCTATGGCGAGACAAGAAACTCTCTTTACACGCGCTGTTGATGTGTGATCATTATTGCCTTCTTACAATGTACCCGACAATGTACCGAGTTACCATATTATGTTAGCATCTGCCATATAATGAAGTAGTTGAGTATTCTATAAGCCATGACCCCTTTACGATTTATCTACCGGCAAAGTTATTTAGTTACGTTAAACGAACAGATATTATTAATAGTTACATCTTGGTTCAATATAGGGAAGCCAACAGGTATAAGCCAATGCGACGAAAAAGGTTCTACGGGCTCATTCAAGTAGGATCTGTTCTAATCTGAAATTATTCAATGGAATTCCACGATTATGTGTTCAACCCCCGGGGGGTACTCACGTATATTGGCCATACGGGTATGTGCGCTGCCAAGGCCCCCTTTTCACGCCTTTCGGCCGCTCCGTAAGACCCCCTTTTCATCCACTGGCAGTTCCATAAGACCCCCTTTTCATCCATTGGCAGTTCCCTTAGACCCCAAATTCAACCAAAAATCATAAAATGTGTGAAAATCTTATGAATTTGAGTTATGTAGCCTCAAATTTTGCCTAAATTCAGTTCATAAGACAACATTTTGCCTAAAATTCAGTTTATAAGACACAGTTTTGTATAAGAATTCAGTTCTCTATGACCCAAATTTCGGCGACCGTTCAGTTCGGTAAGCCCCTGTTTTCAGACTGCCCAGCCGCACATCCCTACCCTATTCACTATTCGAGTACCCTCCCCATACGATTACGACCATGCAGATTTGGGCACTCATAGTTGTCTGAATCGAGGTTAATGGTTGTCGAGGACGGGTCAAACTCGCTAGTCATAAGGGTCACTAGTCATAAGGGTTGCTAATCATTAACCCTAACCCTAACCCTACACTAACTGGCTATATCTTGCCTCACGTCCCGTACGGAATAAACCGTATATAGCTACAACGTATCATTAATTGGTTTGAGCATGCGCACTTGAGTTACGGGGCGTCTAGCCAGACATTGCCCACTAACTCTAACCCTAACCCCAACCCTAACCCTAACCCTAACCCTACACTAACTCTAACCATAACCATAACCATACCCTACCCTAACCATAACCCTAAACCTGACCCTAAATCTACCCTAACCAGGAAAATACACGTTATGACTAGCGACCCTTATGACTAGCGGGTAAACCCCGTCGAGGACTGTGTTCCAATCCATTACAAAAGGCTATGTTTTCTGACACCATTATATCCCCATTTCCCTGATATAGGCCTACATGTATACACTTGGTATTAGAATTGCTGATTTCGCAGAAATTATACAACAAGTGAGTTACTTTCTTTGTTTGTGGGGGTACATTGGGCTATAACTGAGAGTAAAGATCCACGGATACAATCCTCTCTAGTTTTATTAGAAAGCGCTCAAACTGGAAAATCAGATTGCGTCGCTTTAATATATACTGACATTCCATACCGTAATACGCGTGGCAGAATTGAAACATCGGACGGTAAACATTGCATTACCGTATCTAAACACACTCTACATCCATATGTAACCATTGTAAAAGCATTTTAAGTGCCAGTATTTTGGTCAATGTGAATTGTGGCTCGATATATCTGAAGACTGAGTTTTATAAACCAATTCACCATTTCACAAATGTCATCTAAATATTGACCCATCCGCACATCCATTCCATTATCTCGTTTTGTCCAGTAGACAGTGGAAAAACAATGAAATCAATAGAAAACACAAGAGATGGAATATTTCAAAGATTACAGGGTGGCCATAATATAATTTTCTTATAGTGACAGAAATATTGAAGTTCATTAACTTCAGTGTATATACGCGAATAAATCATTGGTATATTTTATCAAATCATGTGCCCGCCTGATAATTATACATAATTGATGTTTTGACTTCCAAATTACGTCACAACACAAGAGATGGAATATTTCAAAGATTACAGGGTGGCCATAATATAATTTTCTTATAGTGGCAGAAATATAAGTTCTTATAGATAACTCACATTCAGTTTATACATGTTAGTGTACAGTATATACGCGAATAAATCATTCGTATATTTTGTCAAATAATGTGCCCGCCTGATAATTATACATAATTGATGTTTTGACTTCCAAATTACGTCACAACACAAGAGATGGAATATTTCAAAGATTACAAGGTAGCCATAATATAATTTTCTTATAGTGACAGAAATATAAGTTATTATAAATAACTCACATTCAGTTTATACATGTCAGTGTACAGTATATTCGCGAATAAATCATTCGTATATTTTGTCAAATCATGTGCCCGCCTGATAATTATACATAATTGATGTTGTGACTTCAAAATCACGTCACATAATCTTATAAACACACGTATGCTTAATACTATGTGATCATTAAAGATGTCACGCTAAATTCATCATCCAATCTTAAACTCATTAAACGGCATTAGCAAACGTGACATTTCAGTGGTTGACGTTAAGAACACTGTTAAATGTTGATGAATTTGTTGTGGAAATTATAGTCTCGTATATCTTACGCAATTCATTCATCATTCGAAGTACGAGTACTTACGAATGACATTTTAATTGCTTTCGTCTAATGTTGCACGAAGATGTCTCAATAAATGAAAAAGTAAATATTCATGAAGCTCATTGTTACTCGACTTTTACACGATTTTTCCTAATCCAGTTTCCAGGATTTGAAAAGATGCAGCAATATCGCGGTGCCTCATTTTACATTCGACAAATTTAATTTTTGTTAAATAAATTTCAAAATGTGTCTCTGAAAAGAGCAGTCTCAGAAAGGTTGCCATTTGACTTTTATGAATGGTGGCACTGAAAAGAGCTTTTCAAATGGACTACCCTTTAGCATGTATACATGCATCAGTTAAAAATACCTAAAACCTTTGTTGATGTTAATATAATAAAGCATAAATAAGTATACATTTTGTGCTTATGCATGCATTAACTGTGATGGTGTCATTGATGATTTACTAATTTTCGTGTTAATTATAAAATACTGGTAAAGGCATCTAGAATTTCTATTAAACATATCATTTATCCCTACCAACTGTTTAATTACAGAAAATTATACCAATAACGTGTAAGGGAATCACTTTAAATCGTACAATCATATATGGACAAACCAATCGGGGATATTGTCTATATTTAAAATATAATGTACCAGTATACCGCAACAAGGCCTATTACGTAAGAGTGGTCCAGTAGAACTGCCAAACGTGTCCAAACACACACAATTCTTGGCCCACATGTCACCAGCATAGAAACAAGAATATGAGCTACGGTGAGTTTCGAACCCACGACTCTCGAGGCGTATACTGTTCACTTGCAAGTGCAACAGTTCTGCTTTATTAAACAAGTGCCGTCATGTTTGTGCTATACCAGATATCTTGGCACCATATTTGTCGCTTTTTAAAGGAGTTTCGCCATGTTTCAATTCAGTGATAATATTTACACGTGCAAAAGTAGGCATGAAATGTCTAGTCGTGTATCTACTGATAAACATATTTGACGTTGTGTTCAAATCCATTAGAAAAAGCTCTATTTTCTGGCCATTATATTATGTCTATTTTCCTTAATGCACTTGGTATTAGAATTGGTGATTTCGTAGAAATATGCAACAAGAGTATAGACTGTTTAGCTCTACTTTCTTCGCATGTGAAGTACATTGCGAGTAAGGTTTTACGAATAAAATAATCTCTAGCTTTATTCGAAAGCGCATACACTGGGAAAATCAGATTGCGTCTCTTTAATATAAATTGACATTTCATACCTTACGCGTGCCAGAATTGAAACATCGTACGGTAAACATTGCATTACCGTAACTAAACACACCCTACCCTCTGTATGTAACCGTTTTAAAAGCATTTTAAGTAACAGTATTTTGGTCAATGTGAATTGTGGCTCGATATATCTGAAGATTTAACCAATTCACCATTTCACAAATGTCATCTAAATATTTACTCATCCGCACATCCATTCCATTACCTCGTTTTGTCCAGTAGACAGTGGAAAAACATCGAAATCAATAGAAACCACAAGAAATGGAATATTTCAAAGATTACGGGATGGCCATAATATAATTTCCTTATATTGACAGTAATATAAGTTCTTATAAACTTTCGCATATTTTGTAAAATCATGAGCCCGTCTGACAATTATATAATTGATATTTTCATTTCGAAGTCACGTCACCTTATAAAACACACGTATGATTGAACTTAACACTAAATTCATAATAACAAAGTATCTTGTCTTCCTTTTGTGCTTATATATCAACTGTACTGGTGTCGTTGATAATGTACGACTTTCGGATTTAATTATAATATACTAGTAAATGCATTTAGACTTTCTATTATGGGTATCTACTAATAAATATTTTCTGAAGATAAACATCTAGGAATGATGCGCTGCTGTTCATCTATGATACTATTGTTGCTTGTTAGCTCGATTCACGGACCCTCTGAGTGGCCCAATTCAGTGATAATATTTGGCATGAGCGTAGAAGTGGTCTGCATTGCAAACGACCTCGATTATCAAAGAGTCTACGAATGGTTAACTCTTGAGCTAGGTGTTGAGGCCATTTCTGGTCATTTGGCAACCTCATGGTGACACAATTGTCTCTTATACACGCGCTGTTTACAATTGTGTTCATTATTGTCATCTTTCATAAGTTGTGTCGAGTTGGCATATTATTGCGTTAGCATCTAATTAGGTTAGTTGAGTATTCTAAGCCATGACCCCTTGACACTTCTGTCTACTCCACCAAACGTTGTATTTAGTTACGTTAAACATGTTAAACGAACCGATATTATTAGTTCGTTCTTGGTTCAATAAGGTGAGGCCAAAAGGTATAAGCCAAGTCTTCAAGGCGATGAACAATTTTTCCTGTGGGCCCGCGTCGACGGACCTTTCAAATAGGATCTGTTCTCATCTGAGGTTTGGAATTATTCAATGGAATTCCAAAAGTATGTGTTTAACCAGTACAAGGTGCGGATTTGGGCTTATCTTGGGCATAATCGTCAGAATCGAGGTTAATGGTTGTTGAGTTTGTGTTCCAATCCATTACTCAAAGCTCTGTTTTCGGACCATTATATACTCGTATGTCTATTTCTTGTTAATGCACTTGGTATTAGAATTGCTGATTTCGCTGAAATTATGCAACAAGTGCATAGACTGTTTACGCTCTACTTTCTTCGCTTGTGAAGTACATTACGAGTAAGGTTTTACGGACAAAAATACTCTCTATAGTTTTATTAAAAAGCGCCTACACGGAAGAAATCAGAGCGTACCTCTTCTAAATAAACTGTCATTTAATACCTAAATTGAAACATCGGAGGGTACACATTGCACTACCGTATCTAAACTCACTCCATATGTAACCATTGTAAAATCATTTTAAGTGCCAGTATTTTGGTCAATGTGAATTGTGGCTCGATATATCTGAAGATGGAATTTAACCAATTCACTATTTCACAAATGTCATCTAAATATTGACTCATCCGCACGTACATCCATTCCCTCGTTTTGTCCAGTAGACAGTGTAAAAACATCGAAATCAATAGAAACCACAAGAGATGAATATTTCAAAGATTACGGGGTGGCCATAATATAATTTCCTTATATTGACAGAAATATAAGTTCTTATAACTTTCGCATATTTTGTAAAATCATGAGCCCGTCTGACAATTATATAATTGATATTTTCATTTCGAAGTCACGTCACCTTATAAAACACACGTATGATTGAACTTAACACTAAATTCATAATAACAAAGTATCTTGTCTTCCTTTTGTGCTTATACAGGGTGTCCCAAAAGTCTATGCACGTTTTTAAAGAGTCATATCTCATAAAATATAAATCATATGGTATAAACTTAACCATATTTTGATAGCCGAGACTTGGGAAATTATTTTGATACCAAACACAACCCTATTGGTGAACTCACAACATTATAAACTGGTTGAAAGTTTTTGGCCATGTGCCAGACTCACCCATATCAAGTACCACACATTGTTGCTAAAATCAGGTGCGCATAAATTAACAGTATGAAAGCAACGTTGCGCATTAGTCACAGTTCACTGCTTACCTTGCAACATAAATGTTATTACCAAACTCGGTCACTCATAACATAAAAAGGCGTAGTAGACAACATTGCACAGCAAAGGTCTTCATTCAAGATGGTTAACAGCATAGATAAGCGAATACAAATGGTATGGTTCTACGCTGAAACAAATTCAGTTCAACTTTTCAAAAGTTCAGAAATCATTTCAAAGTGAAACGCGCACCAGGAAGAATATACATTCTGAAGTTGGTGGATACATTTTTGAACACAGGAAATGTGCATGATTTGTAACGATGTGGTAGAAAGACTGGTAGATCAACAAGTCACATTGATGTCATAAGACATGCAGTAGCCAAAAGTCCAAAGATATCTATTCGCCGACTTTCCGCAGAAAACAAGACTAAAAGATCAACCGTTCACAGAATTTTGCGTAAGGACTTGAAGAAGTTTCCATACAAGATTCAGATCAAACAAAACATTAAAGCAGCGGACAGATATAGTTTGTTATTATGATGGGAACACTGTAATGTAAAATGATTACAATTGACGGATCACTTTCCGTGTAACCAACTCTACCCGTCTTTTTGTTAATCTCAATAGGTATGGATTTATGAACTTTATTCTTCCGAAGTATAAAATTACATTTTTGCAGTAATACATATTTTACTTCTAGGGTTGCATTACAAACAGATGTTACTCCAATGTTTGGTATCAACATTATTTCCCACATCTCCTCTTTCTAAATATGTATTCATATTTTCAATACGACTTATATTTTGTGAAATACAAAGCTTCAAAGTCGTGCATAGACTTTTGGGACACCCTGTATATCAACTGTACTGGTGTCGTTGATGATGTAGGCCTACGACTATATTATAGTATTTCTTAAAGAATATAACACAACCTTCCTTGCGCCTTTGATCTGTCTGCTTCACTAATGCAGCCATCGAGAGTACTACAATAGTTATATTGTTAACGCCAGATAAGTAGAGAGGTTTATAGTTAATCACCGATCTTTTTCCGATGCTTTTAACAATAGAACGAAATACCGTTGGAAAAGCGCTTTTAAATCGCTAGAAAAATGCTTTAAAAGCACTGAGAGTTTGGATATGGACCCTAAGATAAACATCTTGGAAAGATGCGCTGCTGTTCATCTATGATACTATTGTTACGGCTCGATTCACGGACCCTCTGAGTGGCCCAATTCAGTGATACAATTTGGCATGAGCGTAGAAGTGGTCTGTATTGCAAACGACCTCGATTATCAAAGGGTCTACGAATGGTTAACTCTTGAGCTAGGTGTTGAGGCCATTTCTGGTCATTTGGCAACCTCATGGCGACACAATTGTCTCTTAATATACGCGCTGTTAACAATTGTGTTCATTATTGCCATCTTTCTTGAGTTGTGTCGAGTTGGCATATTATTGCGTTAGCATCTAATGAAGTTAATTGAGTATTCTAAGCCATGACCCCTTTTACACTTTTGTCTACTTCAACCGTTGTATTTAGTTACGTTAAACGAACCGATATTATTAGTTAGTTCTTGGTACAATAAAGTGAGGCCAAAAGGTATAAGCCAACGCTTCAAGGCGATGAACAATTTTTCCTACGGGCTTCAAGGCGATGAACAATTTTTCCTACGGGCCCGCGTCCGACGGACCTTTCAAATAGGATCTGTTCTCATCTGAGGTTTGGAATTATTCAATGGAATTCCACAATTATGTTTTTAACCAGTACAAGGTGCTGATTTGGGCTTATCTTGGGCATAATCGTCAGAATCGAGGTTAATGGTTGTTGAATTTGTGTTCCAATCCATTACTCAAAGCTCTGTTTTCTGACCAGTATATACTCGTATGTCTGTTTCTTGTTATATGCACTTGGTATTAGAATTGCTAATTTCGCTGAAATTATGCAACAAGTGCATAGACTGTTTACGCTCTACTTTCTTCGCTTGACGAGTAAGGTTTTACGGATAAAATACTCTCTATAGTTTTATTAAAAAGCGCCTACACGAAAGAAATCAGAGCGTGCCTCTTCTAAATAAACTGACATTTAATACCTAAATTGAAACATCGGAGGGTACACATTGCACTTGCAGTACCGTATCTAAACAACTAAACTCAACCTACATCCGGCCCATATGTAACCGTTTTAAAAGCATTTTAAGTGCCAGTATTTTGGTCAGTGTGAATTTTGGCTCGATATATCTGAAGATTTAACCAATTCACCATTTCACAAATGTCATCTAAATATTTACTCATCCGCACATTCATTCCATTACCTCGTTTTGTCCAGTAGACAGTGGAAAAACATCGAAATCAATAGAAACCACAGGAGATGGAATATTTCAAAGATTACGGGGTGGCCATAATATAATTTCCTTATATTGACAGAAATATAAGTTCTTATAACTTTCGCATATTTTGTTAAATCATGAACCCGTCTGACAATTATATAATTGATATTTTCATTTCGAAGTCACGTCACCTTATAAAACACACGTATGATTGAACTTAACACTAAATTCATAATAACAAAGTATATTGTCTTCCTTTTGTGCTTATATATCAACTGCACTGGTGTCGTTGATGATTTACATGTACGACTTTCGGATTTAATTATAACATACTAGTAAATGCATCTACTCTCTTAATGTAAACGAGTGAAAATGTCACTCGTTGTTCAGAGTGAAGTCATTGTCACTCGTAAAGAGTGATTTTTCACTCGGTGTCGAGTGACTGTTCACTCTGTGCGGTTGATGAGTTCAGAGTGAAATTATTGTCACTCAAAAAGAGTGATTTTCACTCTGTGTCGAGTGACTTTTCACTCTGTGCGAGTGATCAGTTGTACCAGATTTAAATAATTTGAGAGCCGGAACACAATCAAATAGAAAAATATTCATAAACTCAAAATATTCTTTATTTTATTAAATTTAAACATTATTGAAGTGATAATTAATGGTGATATCAATGTTAATTGTTTCTGCGATCATTTTAAAGTCAAAATAATGATTAAATATAAATTACATTAATGAAACGCGTAAAAACATCATCGATAAAAAACATCATAGAAAGTAAATTTAGATACTTTTACATAGAGAAATATCATGTTGATATATGATATCGTTTCACTACCGAAAGGAAATGATAATGTAATATAGGCAAATGACAGCAGTTGTTTTGTCGAGAAAAGGTCTAGTTTGGATAATGACTCTTTGTTTGTTATTGTTTTCTATTGAATTGCAAGTTATTCATGTGAATGTGATTAAGTAATTAAAATGTTCCATTATTGTTCACTCTCAATGAGGGTGAAGTTCACTCTAAATGAGTAAAATTCACTCCTTATATATTCACTCTTTTTTCACTCCAATGGAGTGATCACTGTAGGCACTCTTCGAAGAGTGAAAATTCACTCGTTCCTGGAGTGAACAAAATGCACTCTTTTTTGGAGTGAAAATGGTTCCACTCTTTCAAGGAGTGACTTCCACTCTATTAGAGTGATCACTGTAGGCACTCCTTTGAAGAGTGAATATTCACTCCATTAGAGTGGAATTTCACTCTTTTACATTTAGAGAGTATAATTTCTATTACGGGTATCTACTAATAAATATTTTCTTAAGATAAACACCTTGCAATAATGCGCTGCGCTGTTCATCTATGATCCTATTGTTAGCTCGATTCACGGACCCTTTGAGTGGCCCAATTCAGTGATAATATTTGGCATGAGCGTAGAAGTTGTCTGCATAGCAAACGACCTCGATTATAAAAGGGTCCGTACGAATGGTTAACTCTTAAGCTAGGTGTTGAGGCCATTTCTGGTCATTTGGCAACCTCATGGCGACACAATTCTCTCTTGTACACGCGCTGTTAACAATTGTGTTCATTATCGCCATCTTTCTTGAGTTGTGTCGAGATGGCATATTATTGCGTTAGCATCTAATGAAGTTAGTTGAGTATTCTAAGCCATGACCCCTTTTACACTTTTGTCTACTTCAACCGTTGTATTTAGTTACGTTAAACGAACCGATATTATTAGTTAGTTCTTGGTTCAAATAAAGTGAGGCCAAAAGGTATAAGCCAAGGCTTAAAGGCGATGAACACTTTTCCCTACGGACCCGCGTCCGACGGACCTTTCAAATAGGATCTGTTCTCATCTAAGGTTAAGAATTATTCAATGGAATTCCACAATTATGGGCTTATCTTGGGCATAATCGTCAGAATCGAGGTTAATGGTTGTTGAGTTTGTGTTCCAATCCATTACTCAATGCTCTGTTTTCTGACCATTATATACTCGTATGTCTATTTCTTGTTAATGCACTTGGTATTAGAATTGCTGATTTCGCTGAAATTATGCAACAAGTGCATAGACTGTTTACGCTCTACTTTCTTTGCTTGTGAAGTACATTGCGAGTAAGGTTTTACGGACTAAATACTCTCTATAGTTTTATTAAAAAGCGCCTACACGGAAGAAATCAGAGCGTGCCTCTTTTAAATAAACTGACATTTAATACCTAAATTGAAACATCGGAGGGTACACATTGCACTTGCAGTACCGTATCTAAACAACTAAACTCACCCTACATCCGGTCCATATGTAACCGTTTTAAAAGCATTTTAAGTGCCAGTATTTTGGTCAGTGTGAATTGTGGCTCGATATATCTGAAGATTGAGTTTCACCAATTCACCATTTCACAAATGTCATCTAAATATTTACTCATGCGCACATCCATTCCATCACCTCGTTTTGTCCAGTAGACAGTGGAAAAACAATGAAATCAAAAAAACACAAGATATGGAATAGTTTAAAAGATTATACATATGAAGACCTGAGCGCAAGGAAGGCCCAAATCCATATTTTAACAAATTGAGTTAAAGGTGTATGTTCCAATAACTTTTTGGGGCTATGATTTTTTTCTTCAAATCAAGATATTTTGATATTAGAAGAATCCCCATATTTTTCTCATTATGTCTCTAAAATCTTAGGGGCCAGAAATGTTCCATATAGAAATTATAGGCTAAAATGTGGTGAATTACTGCCAAAGGTGGTTAACCACCAACCAGTTTGTGTATGACTCGATGGGAAAATGTTTTGTGACCTTGTGCTGCTAAAAAAAGAAACGTTGGAGTTATGCAACTTAAACTTTGGAATGTGACACTTTTAAGGATGACCTTTCATATAAAATCGAAAACATTAAGTTGAAAATCTGGCCAGCAATCGGAACATCTACCTTTAAGCTTGATTTTGGGTAGCTTTAGTGGTGAGATATGTGGGGAAATTACTGATATTTGAATTTGAAGTCTTAACAGATATTTTTCAGGGGGGTCAAGTTTTGCACTATCACCAATGTGAGCGCAAGAAAGCCCAAGTCCATTGAGATACAGGTATTTAAAGTTTTTAAAACATTGTAGAAAATTACCAAAACAAAAGGTGCTATTGTAAAAAACAACTGAGCGCAAAAACAAAAAAAGTCCAAAATCAATAAATTGATCGACATCCCTTAATACAACATTTTTGTCAAAAAATCATATATCATGTGAATGCTAAGACTATAACCTGCAATATTGTAAATGTTCATTAAAACAATAGCACTTTTTGGTCATTTTCTACAATATTTTAAAAACTTTAAATGCAGGTATCTCAAAATAGCAAATATGGACTTAGTTCTTTCTTGCGCTCAGATCTTCATTTATATGGAGAAATGTAAGTAGAGTGGTGTGCGTGTTATTGCAATAATGTTTCTGTAACAATTTTCACGCGGCAGGCGTCTGCAGACGAAAGTTCCAAAATGTCACAATTTTTTTTTAAAATGTCAAATTTATTAGTTTCATCACCATATTTGGAATTACCATGAGAAATGCATTCAAATAAGTACAAACATCCCTGGTATCGGTTCAGTAATTCTTGAGATGTTAATATCACTGGCCAATACCGGCGGAATTGAGCTTCTTTATCAACCAACTATCGACTTTATAGAATATTTTCAAACAATATTTAGGCAAGTTATCCATACCGGCACACACCATCTTACACGCGGTGCAAATAATGTATTCCCTTTGGGCTTAATGTGTCTGTTATAATAAAGTTGTACATGAAAATGTTGAAAAACACTTTTCAGTTGAACCCATCATTGAAGTCAACTATATTGTCAATGCTGTATGATTGATCGACATACCTTGTAATTTGTATGTGTTAATTTTTTTTCAGAACCCAATAAGTTAAAGAATTTTGTTTTACATATAATTTACTTCAGAACTCAAGATGAACATTAAAAATGGACTACCCTTTAGCACACATATCTGCCAAAACATAATCCAGCGTCACAACAACAACAACATTAAGCTGGAATGGTCCCTTCTGAAGGTACATGTATTCCAATAAGCTGCGCATGCCAGTAATTATTTATAAATTTCTGCACATGGGGTTCCCAACACCAGTTGATCTCAGTTGAAAATTCTCATAGCGTAATACACTGCCGATAATGAGCTAATTGATATTCATGAGGTGATTTGCTACGGCGATTTTACATGGAAATTCTGACTTTCTCGATAAAATCATGAATTGTAACGCTTTTAAATCATGAATCTTAATAGGAAACATGAATTTATTGGTATAAAATGTACAATGAACATAATGGTAATTGGGTCTGATGGCTTAAAAGAATACCTGTATATTCATTAAACCATGCATTATATGGTAGGAAAATAAATATCTAATGTAAATTGACCATTCTGATTGAACTCAGAACTATAATGTTCAATTAAACGAATTTAAACTGCACATCCCCAACCCGTGATTATTTGAAATTCGCGCCCGGTTGTCTGTGTCGAAAGTACTGATGGGATAGCCATACCCAATATTGTGATGTCATCGTAACTAAAACCGCCTCATCAGCAACAGGTTGCTGGACGGTATCGCAGGAATTCAATGCATAAATCAATAATATCAATACATGAAACAGAGATGCGGACATCTCGTAAGTCTTTCGTCATATCTTTGATCAATATGGCGACGTCCATACATGTGATTGGTTTTTTTTTATAAAGCCGGTTTTGTCTTTACGCGGTACTTTTAAAAACTTTAACCTGTCTGTATAATACTACTACTTCATATCTGAGCGCTAAATGTCCATGGCACGGATTTCCTTTAATACTTTGTTGACAACACAGTGATAACTTGCAAGCTTCCCGAGGGGCAAATACTTTTGCGCGGCAGTGTATTAGGTACACTTTATCAATCATGTCCACATTTTATCGAAATATCACAAAATTACAGAAGCCATTGATGAACAAGATAAATAAATAGGCCTATTTCAACAATTCAGCAAGACTGGGATTCGAACCTCCGCCATGCATTGCAATGCGAATGATTTGAAGAGAGAGCGCCAACCCGTTAGGCCACGGCGCTGAGTGACTTTTGATTTATTTGTTCTATATTTACAAATGCATTGTGGGATTTTGCTGGAAGACAATCATACGACACGAGATGGCGCTATGCTCTTAATTATTTAAAACGAGAACAAATTTAGCGCAACGCTGTTTAGAGTGAAATGCTGTCCTAGCTGGGGATAGAATATTTTGAATCGACGTTTTATCGTACAAAGAGAGCTGATTTTTCTTAATCCTTATGTACAAATCCAAGTTTTTATCATAAATTTACTTCAGGGCGCAGCCTCCATGACATCTCTGCATGCATGCGTGCATGCAAGTATTAACATTTCGATAAAAGCATAAATTGATCGATCAATTCCATAAAGTTGGCTTATTGATTGATTTATTGATTTTCGCGTAATACTACAGATGTCTAATAATACAACATTCATGTACCATTATGCATAAGGCAGCCAGTATCTCATACATATAATCATATTGTTTTGAATTTTATTATTATATTTATTTATACAACATTGGGTTTTTTCTTGTTACTTTTGGAATGAAAGTAGTGCCACTGCATAACCTGTATTTTCATCACGTTGAAAATACCATTAGTGATAGTGAATTTGTTCTCATCTCCATGGAAATCTACCAAGGGAGAAAAAAATCAAGATGTCAACATAGTGAAACGACTGTAAAGCAGCAAGAGACAATCATGTCTAGCGCCCCAATGGAACATGTTTGCTTGTGTTTCATGGATGGGCGATAACCAGAGGTAAAAGAAGAACGTCGAGCTAATAACATCTGGGATTATGCTACCTCTCAGATTTCTATTACTCATATAGAATGATTTCTATTACAGAAATATAAAACGCAAAGCCATAACATGAGCGAGGTGTTTTACCAATGAAAACAATGGATAACGGCACTGGTGATATGATTACTATGTGAACATGATGAATACCGGCCACAATACTCGGTTACATAGAGCGTGTTTCTGCTGGGGCACTGCAAAAAGTAAACGCTAATAAACGCCAAGTTTCATTCGGTCAGTCTTTAACCCCCCCCCCCCCCCCCCTGTTTCTACTCGCGAAAAGTTACCGCTATAAAGTTTATCGATCCCAGTCGATGGGCCACGACATTTGACCTTTTGTAATACCAAACAATGCCACTGCGCCTGAAAAAGATTGCTTCACAATAATGTGTATAACCCAGCGTGACACGGTTCACGGCGCAAACCGCTAATAATCGCCTTTCTGTTTCTATTGGGTTTATTGCCGGTTCCAAACCTGGTTTGTGAAGGTTTTTGGGATTACCAAAAATACAGATTATTGCCGGGTTCTGCCTGTTTCTACTGAGCAAACTTAGCGTTTATTAGCGGTTTCTTCCGCAGCAGAAACACGCTCTTATATTCATACAAATCTACTACGATGCAATGTTACATCACATTGAATGTATCTCAAACACTTTTTAGTGAATTTGAAATTAGAAGCTACGTACAAATATCATACGATTAAAAAAAAACCGGTTTTATACGCCAATCCATACATCCCGGCCATCCATTGAATTATAATCTTATGCAAACTCGATTGAAACTCTCCTTAAATGTTGAATTTGTCCAAACCATTGCCGCCAAGGGCGTCCCCAGACCCTTTTCATTGGGGGGGTGTAAAGGTCATCAATTGCCGACAAAGCCATTTGTGCCGACACTAAAAAAATTTTGGCTCGCTTCGCTCGCCGGAATTCATACACGCATATTTTAAAATGAACGGTATGGTCAGAGGCGTCAATCCGTTTTCAGACACATTGATGGGGGGGGGGGGGGGGGGGGGAGGGGGACACAAGTTTGATAATGATAATTGAAATGTTAACATCAGGCCCGTAAGAAGGGGGGGCGATGTGGCGATCGCCCCCCCCCCCTTTGAAAATATTCCCCGGAAAATGTGTACACAGATGAAAACATTTCGCGCGCTACGCGCGCATTTATCTTCCCAAAATGCAATATTCTTTGCTACAAGCTTGTTTAGAGCCAAAATGTACCTCGATCGTAGCGATGTGGTTGTACCAAAATCGGCAAAAAAATCGCAGGGTACAAGTGACTATTAAAGGCTAATGTACCGACGGAACCTACCTATGTCTCTGAAAAAGGTAAAGTGGTACACAAAGAAGGTATATTGTAAAATTTTACAGGGGGCGCGTACAAAAAAAAAGGTATATTGTAAAATTTTACGGGGGGCGCCGCCCCCAAAGCCCCCCCCCCTGTATCCGTCACTGAGTAGTATGCGTCGTTCATGCAGCAATTGCACTGGGTTTATTTCTCGAGGGTGAAAAAACAAATGATGGCCAAAACGTGTGCTCGTGCAGTGTTTTGGGCAGTAAAACAATGATATTTTCAACAATTTTCACTCTTGAGAAAAATTTTGAAGGGTGAAAGTCAAAAGTGAAGGGTATTTCACCCTTTGTATAGGGTGAGTGAAAACACTGTCATGCACTGTGAATACCCTGTGAAGGGTATAACAGTAACAGAATTACTCCACATTTAGAATATTTGTTGTGGTTCGAGGGCCATTTTAATGTTTAAACCTGCAGAAAATATGCGCGCTGAGCGCGCAAAAATTTTCAGTTTTTGAACTAAAATGGTCATGGAAAACTGTCTTGTTAAAGCTTAAATAATGAAACATTGATACTAATACGCGCGAAGCGCGCAAAAAATTGGCATTTCTAACACTTAAATGGTTAAGTATGAGGTTTTTGACGGTTTGATATTGCATAGTTACATATCAAGTCCAAATCCCAATCGTATGGTTTGAGGGCCATTATAATATTAAATCCTGTAGAAAATATGCGCGCAGAGCGCGCCCAATTTTTCAGTTTTTGAATTAAAATGGTCATTGAAAACTGGTTGAAGCCTTCTGATACTATAAATTAAGCTTAAATATTGAAACATTGAAACTAATATGCGCGAAGCGCGCAAAATTTTGCATTTGTAACACTTAAAGGGTCCAGTATAACGTTTTTTACGTCCCACATATAATATTTGGTTTGGTTCGAGACCATCATAATGTTGATACCTGTAGAAAGAATGCGCGCGAAGTGCACAAAGATTTTCATTTTTTAAACTAAAATGTTCATGGAAAACTCGACATATAGACCTATACCATTACGTGAGATAAGTGGCGTAACTAGCCTTTTTTTTTTCATTTTGGGGGCAAGAAGGGGCAGTAACTTAAATTTGGGTGGGCTCCTAATGGGTGTGCTCCATTCCAGTGTAAAGAAATGCGCGCGTAGCGCGCGAAAATTTTCGATTTTACACCTACTTTTTGCACGATTGAGCTACATTTCGGCTCTAAACAAGCTTGTACCATAGAATATTGCATTTTGGGAAGACATGCGCGCATAGCGCGCGAATTTTTTTTTCATTTTCATTTGGGGGGGAAAGCGGGGGAAAAGGGTTTCAAGTGGGGGCTGCCCCCCCCCCCCCCCCCCCCCCCGCTGGTTACGCCACTGCGTGAGATATCTATTGTGCCCCTGGTGCACACACAAACTCGCGCAAATAACGACAGTTGTGCTTATTGTCTTAATTATAATTATAATTTGCATTGTTCAAGTCGAAGTTAAGACAGAGTCTAAGCTCTTACATTGCATTGACACCTGAAATTGAAATCGTTGGAGTTGGACTTACATTTGCGATAGACTGATAGTGGGCTTGCAGAGTCTACAATCAGTACAATGAGAGCAATTGGCCTACATCATAAGTATAGGCGAATTATTTAATATCTCGTAACCTATGTGCCAACATGATTGGCCATTAGCGACATTATTGACTTGGGTTTGCATTGTCAACGACAATGATATAGGCCTAGTTAGTATAATTAAAGAGCAATACAGGTCCCAC
This sequence comes from Ophiura sarsii, assembly GCA_035610835.1. Taxonomy (NCBI): domain Eukaryota; kingdom Metazoa; phylum Echinodermata; class Ophiuroidea; order Amphilepidida; family Ophiuridae; genus Ophiura; species Ophiura sarsii. Next base: position 69,232,371 of record CM069448.1, read on the forward strand.
ACATTGCCCGTTAGGCCTAGCCTATACTAATCCGACACAATTTTTTGCTAGGTGTCATGACAATAAGCAAAACACTATTTGGGCCTATAGGCTGTTCATGTGCGCCGACATAAAATCTCATACAAATGGGACTTGTTCACACAGTGCCTACAAATTTATATGCCTACATTGCCTAGTTCATTTTTGATATGTGTTAACATAACATATATGCCGACACAACATTATCATTTGCGCATACGATATCTGTTATAGGGCTTTCTCCCCTTCTTTCCCTTTTCCTTTCTTTCTTTCCTCTTTCCTTTCCTCCTTTCTTTCCTCTTTCCTTTCCTTCTTTCTTTCTTCCCTTCTTTTTTTCTCCCTTCTTTCTTTTTTCTTTCCCTTTTCCTTTCTCTTCCCTTTCTTTCTTTCTCCCTTTCTTCCTCCTTCCTTTTTTTTGCCCACAGCCCCATTATTTTGCCGACAGATTTGATGAATGGGGGGGGGTGTGACACCCCCCCCCCCCCCTCTGGGGACGCCCTTGATTGCCGCAATCGGCGTTGTGGCAACGCTAGTGACATATTTATAAATAGTTTCAATGACAGAAATATAGCAAATTGGCAATAAGTCATTATATCTAGGACCATTTGGTTGGAAATACACGAGATAAGATAACGATTAAGACCTTTGGTCAAGATTGGTTCGAGGACAGACATTATAGTATTCATCTAACGGTTAATAAAACAAGTAATAGTTGAGTATGGTATGTTAAAGGAGCTCCTAGTTATCTACAACAGTGGTACATTGATGACTAGAGTTGTACAAGAATTTTTGAAGCCACTATAGACAGAGTGTCTGTAGTTCTCAAACCATGATCAATATAAATAACGGAAAAAATGTACA
>CM069448.1:69838683-70051230 GCA_035610835.1 Ophiura sarsii
CCTTTAATTATACATCTAGTAGTAGTATGCCCCTGATCACAGGCATTTTCCTTGTAACCCACCACCTCTCCCCTACCCATGGTTGGGTCACACTCACACACACTTTTAAAATACAATGGGTTTTGCACATGTATCGAGTTCTGTAGCTAGCTCAGCCGCCCTAAACTATCTCGTAACATCGAATCCGCTTCTACCTGCACCCACCAGGATATTAAATAGCGCCCTCAGCTGGACCCTGGTTACGTCGTAAACGGTAAACATTACTTACTGTTTGAACTGTCGAATTCGGAAGGACAATCATGTAAAAGAATGTAAAATGACATATTTCGAGTCGTTATTATTTGTCAAAAAAGGTATTGTTTGTACATCAAACAATTATAAACACATGTAATACTTATAACAGATTGGGTCCAACAAGAACTTAATGATGTAGCTGTCTAAATTTGCCGTAGTTCAGGCTTAAAAGTTAAACGAAGTCGAAGGTTAAAAAATGGCAAAAATCATGAGTTTTGCGAAGGCTTTAGTTTAATTTCAAAAGCTTAAATTTAATAAAGGTGATGTCGTGTTTGCATATATTTGATTTTTAGGCCTTTTTATACAGGCCTAGACTCAAATTTAGGTTCCAAAGTAGTCCTTGGAGTAGGTTGGTATCTATCGAGATCACAGACTACAAATTTAATATATGTAAAAACAAAAATCAAAATGTGTCTATCACAACGTATACGATTCCCCAGCGTCCCATGCGACTGGTGCGTATCGTGCGTACCGCATCATTCGCGTGGGCAAGGGCGCAGTAAAACGGGAAGATGTGACGTACTTGTAAACAAATAGGTAGGCCTAATTGACCGATCGCGGCCCTAATCAACAAGACCCCACATCGCGTTGCGACTGTTTAGTGTTTTGAAACGCACTGCATGCAATGCAAGGAGACGCTCAACTTTTGTAATGATCGCGAGTGCTCAGATCATGACGCTGTGATCGACAAATTTTTGTTTTGATTATTATGGTTCCAAAGTAGCTACGAAATGAAGCTGATAGTATAGGCCCTAGTCGGATTTATAATTATAAACGAAGACAATGAAATTGAAGTAGCGTTTTGCGTACAATGCGAGAAGCGCGTACAACCATGAGCGTTAATATTTCAGGCGCGATTATCTTTGTGCTGCGTGTATGGTGTTCGTTCTATTTTTAATCATTAGATAGACAGGAAAGTCGGACAACTTAGCTTTAGAGACAACTCGGCCAAGAAGACAACTCGGCCTTTGAGACAACTCGGCCACAAGACAACTCAGCCACAAGACAACTCGACCTACAAGACAACTAGGCCACAAGACAACGAAACATCTCGCTCATATTAATTTTTGTTAAATGTTATTATTGTACTCGCAAATTAACTTAAAATTAATTATTTAATCTAGTATCATAATTAAAAGACCATCACTTGTTGACGCATTTTTTAAAATTCACTAAGCATAATATTTATCATCACTGACTATAGGGCCTACACTGATCTCGGGCAGCGGGCACTGATCATTCTCAACGTGCAACTATATGGGTAAATAATTATGGCAAATAAATGAACCTGTTGCTTGGTGCCAAGATGAACATATTTTTAAATGTCAATATTATTCACCATCCAACAACAGGGCCGGCCAGGTTTACATCGGCTTGGCCTGGCCAGCATGGCATATTTCACATTGGGTTTGCAACGTGACGTGCAACCGTGGTGAGTGCGCCCTCTATAGTGAACCAAGCAGCTTCTAAGCATGTGCTTTGTTAAGAATTACAGACGGTGTTAGACATGGCTCGTTCACGAATAAAGTTTACAAAATGTATAATGCATGAGGTATAATATTATGGTAACATTCTCAACCGAGGTTACATTATTAATGACGGATACAATTCAAGACAGTTAGTTTTACCCCGTTCTACCACTTGATTTACCATTCATCTCTATTTATAATTTGTCGGCCCTAAAAGTGTACTTGTCTGATCCGCATTGGTGTGTTTATAAATGTTTAAGAAAAGAGAAAAGGCTCTCTCCCTAAAGATACGTCTATATTATAGCATTCTGTAAGTTGTGGATATTTCTCTTTGGCTCGACCTCATGATGAACATGATGGATGCCCGACTTGTTGTGGAATTTGGCGTTTTTTGGAATGATCATGTGTATTATGACAGTTTTGAAAAGTAAACCCCGTGATATTCTATCGGGTGACCAATCTTGGTACGTCAATAGACTGTTTGTTGAGAAATATACCATTTGTGTAGGCTATCACATTTAACAAAATTCCGGACCACTTTAATCGCCATCGGGATAAACAAATTTCAGAAGGCGCCACATGTGCACATTAACAAAAAAAATGGAAATCAAATGTTCTATTATACATGATACATGTAGGTCTTTTAATTATGATACATTGATTAAGTTAATTTGCGAGTACAATAATAACATTTAACAAATGTGTGCGAGATGTTTCGTTGTCTAGTGGCTGAGTTGTTTCATTTGTCGAGTTGTTTCATTGGCCGAGTTGTGTGGGAGGCAGAATCTCGGAGGCCGAGTTGTCTCGTAGGCAGTGGCGGCACTACAGGGGGGCAAGGGGGGAATTCCCCCAAACAAATATTTGTTTGCCCCCCAAACAATTTCAACTTGCACGCCGGTGGAACATAGAGATTGGCTCGTTGGAATCTATTGGATTTGGCAGGGTTAGGGTTATACAGGGTGTCCCAAAAGTCTATGCACGTTTTTGAAGAGTCATATCTCATAAAATATAAATCATATGGTATAAATTTAATCATATCTTGATAGACAAGATTTGGGAAATCATTTTGATACCAAACACAACCCTATTGGTGAACCCACAACATTATAAAACTGGTTGAAAATTTTTAGCCGTGTGTCAGACCCACCCATATCAATACCACACATTGTTGCTAAAATCAGGTGCGCATAAATTAACGGTATGAAAGCAACGTTGCGCATTGGTCACAGTTCACTGCTTACCTTGCAACATTAATGTTATTTCTGAACTCGGTCACTCACAACATAAATAGGCGTACTGGACAACATTGCACAGCAAATATCTTCATACAAGATGGTTTACAGCATAGATAAGCGAATACAAATTGTATGGTTCTACACAATGTACGCTGAAACAAATTTGGTTCAACTTACCCAACAAAAGTTCAGAAAACATTTCAAAGTGAAACGCGCACCAGGAAGAATATCCATTCTGAAGTTGGTGGATACATTTTTGAACACAGGAACTGTGCATGATTTATCTCGATGTGGTAGAAAAAAAGAATGGTAGATCAACAAGTCACAAAATGTTAGCATGTTTGACAGCTGTGTGATGTGTGTGTTCACTTTTCTGTTACGTTATTCAATTTTTTAGGTCTGTGTTTTTGCATTAGCACACGTCTCTGTATAAATGGAAAACATTTAGACTAGATTTCACTATAGAAACAAATATTATGTGTGATATAGTTTGTTATTATGATGGGATCACTGTAATGTAAAGTTTCAAATATTACAATTGACGGATCACTTTCCGTGTAACCAACTCTACCCGTCTTTTTGTTAATGTCAATAGATAAGGATTTATGAACTTTATTCCTCCGAAGTATAAAATTACATTTTTGCAGTAATACATATTTTACTTCTAGGGTGGCATTACAAACAGATATTACTCCAATATTTGGTATCAGCATTATTTCCCACATCTCCTCTTTCTAAATATGTATTCATATTTTCAATACGACTTTTATTTTGTGAAATACAAAGCTTCAAAGTCGTGTATAGACTTTTGGGACACCCTGTAGAACCAAAAATTACAAAATTTTGCAAACTATACAAATTACTTGCTTAATGCTTAGGGTATCAAAATATTTGAGTACTTGTTTATTGGAAATTGGGTATTGGAAATACTGATATTACTGGCTTAGGGTATGTAAAATACTGTGCCATTACTTGTTGAGGGGTGCTTTTTCTCATTAACACGATTACGTATTTAGGGAACTTTTTGAAAGTCCTTGGACGTGCATGATACCCCCCTTGTAATGACCACTGAGCATGATCCCGGGACAGGGCTCTATCATCGTCATCACTTTGATCCAGTCTTGAGCACTGCAGACGTGACATATCCGCTTATTTTTTTCCGGCCTAATAACATTAAATTATTCCACCAGTAGGCAGTGTCGGCATAAACGTATGTGCTCACGACTGTCCCTTTATTTAACAGGGTCTCGTTTCCCCCCTATATGAAAGACATTTTCTGGCTTAAGCCACTGTTTGTACTGTAGCACTGAGGTGGCATGATAATCCATTCCAGTGCCTATTGTATTACAAACACTATCGAGTGGTTAACCCCCTGGGGTCTACCTGTCTATCTTACAGTGGTTCTGATTGGTCTATTACAAGATGTACTCATATGAATAGCCAATTCAAATGCAGCTTGTAAAATGTTTCACTTCCATCTTTATCAGGGATCCATACAAATATTCTAACAATGTCTCTCATTGGTTCAATAAATGATGTATCCATCTTTTTAACCAATCGGCCTTTAGTTCTCAGGGGGTTAACAGTGCTGCACAGCTGCAACACCTTCTGTGAAATTGGTTTATTGTGTTTCTGACATACCTCTCTTTGACCATGCATAGTTGGAAAAACTGATTGTGACACCTTAATGGATTGTATGTCATAAATAAACAGTAGAGATTTTAAGATTTCAAGAGTGTGCAAACATGCCAACAGGCCATTTCCACGTAAGGATTGCACATTCATGAATTTTGAAAGTAATTTCTTTACCGTTGAAACATTCTTTCTGTGAAAGTAGACTAATCAAGCTTTCAGAAACTGATTTTGGTTTTCTTCTGCTGCATTCTGTTTTATTTTTATGAAGGGTTAAAGTTTGCGGAAATGGGAAATATAGTTTTTCCCAAATTCTCTTGCTCCCTTCTGCTACAGTTCTAATGTTTGAAGGATAATTATTACTGGTTGAAATGAAGTATGAAACCTTTCCTTTACATCACAAGATAACAATTTAAGCCAAAAGATGAAAAATTATTTTATTATAAGAGATTTTTAAATAAGGCATGTTAAAAATGTCCCGTCTGTCACAAAAAAACATGAAATAGTTGTGTATTTTTTACACGAAGAGATATTTTTAGTTCAAAATTGAATTCTTATTATTCTATCAAGTTGACCTTACCTAGAAAGTATAATGAAAATACCCATCAATGAATAATTCTCCAGCAATTTTATCTCAAAGTTTGTCCCGTCTGTCACAATTATAGTCTGTCAAAAGTGTAAATTGCCTTTCATCTGTTATTATGAAAGGTTAAAAGGAGTTATTTTGCACTGATTGAACAAACAAATGAACATTCTTAAAGTTGATAATAAATTGCGAGAATGATGTTAATGAAAATCTCACAAATGTGGTCTGTAACTTTTGCCTGTACAAATGAATCGGTGAAATTTTAAGTCAGGATTTTTGTGTATTCGACTCTAAATTCAGATTCGGCATGCAAAATTAGCCAAGATAAAGTTTATCTTACCTCATTTGAGCAAATACACTTCTGTGTGGACCACAAAACATGGCAAAATCTTGATTTTTAGCATTTTTCATGGATACTGGGATAGTGCTTTTTGGAGACTGACTCACATCCATCCCAAAAGATGCCTCATATGATGACTAAGGTCATGTTATACTGATGTGACATTTGTTTAACAATGTTGAGTCAAAAAAAAATCCCATAAATTATGTTTGATCATTTTACACTGCATGGTCTTTAAATCACTACAAAAAAGTGTCCGTCTGTCATGGTCACGGTCCCGTCTGTCACAACTTTAATGCGCCAGGTTTTTTCAGTTCCATGTTTTGAATTAAAAAAATCATGCATTTTCTGATTATTTGTATATAAGCAAATAACAGTAAAAGAGAAAAACTTTAAATTTTCATAGGAGAACAGATAGCTTTTTTGTTCAAAGTTGTTTTCAAATAATTGAGTGTAATTTGCGTCACGTCTGTCACGCTGATTTCATTTTGTCGCTGTACAGCCACAGAATCCTCTAGTTTCTTGGATTGTGTTTTAAATTAAAATATAGAGTCTTTACATTGATTTTATACTTGAATTAAAAGGTTAAACCTTACAGATATTTTTTTAAAGACCTTTAAAAAAAAAAAAAAGTAGCTTCATTTTGTCCCGTCTGTCACGCTGGAAATAGCCATCATGATTGTATTTCGTTGTGTAAAAGTAAAAATGGAGCTCTTCAAAATAAGTTGCAGTTTTTCTGGAACATGCTGAAAAAGACTTTGTTGATAATAATCTAGTGAGACTTGTATTATTACACGTTTTGTACCGCTTTTTTAGATCATTTTCAGCATTTAGACCTTTCGATATCCAACTCAATCAATCAATCAATCAATCAAATTAATCATTACCCTTTCAATGGGCTTGCAGATATCAGTAAAGTTGATATCTAAGAACTTTTTTTTTTAAGTTAGGTGTTTTCCTCTATTTCCTTAAAATGTATTTGATATTTTTTTGTACAAAATTTATGAAATATCCAGACACTGTGTTTGGAAATCACTGAGTATACTTTCTTATTCATAAATTACCATATATTTCTTTCTTCCATTAGGCAATAGCCATAGTAAAAACTAATCATGGCAAAATCAGATGGCAGACTCACACATCCCATACTCTTCCCATGTGCTGACCGTGTAACAGTACCCCAGGTGGGAGCAGATGAGACCAGACTAAAAGGGCTTCCTATCGATCTATCCGATTTGGGACTTCCTTTAGGCCGCCCAGCGCAGGTCAAAGAAACCTTGCAGCGAAATTACCTGAAACGAGTCAGCGCTGATTTAGTATTCAGCAATGATGTCATCAAGGTTCATGCCGCTCATACATTGCCGTATAACAGGGAGGATATCCATCAGACATTCAGGTATTCGGATATTGTGCAACGGGACAGCAAGCGGGGCGCCACCGGTCCAACGGGAAGGCACAATTCACGCGGACCCGATAAGAAACATCTTCCCTGCCATATCAAGACCGTCTCTCAACACCATCTGAAACCTCTGCAGAGAAAACTCAAACCAAAGCCAATAGACAGTCCTATTGAGAGTGCCAAGAAAAGCGTAGAATCATTGACTAATTCCAATGGGACTAGAACAGCCTCTCCAGTTTTCCTAACGCAGGAGAATTTCGCAGCAGAAAATGAAGCTGGCTTTTCCGCATCAAAGTCTCGTCCCAAGTCGCAGTCGTCGTCCGAAAACTGGGACGAATACCTCCTCAAGCATCTCAGCAAAAACACCGCACGATGGATCATCAACGAAAAGACGATGGAGGGGCCCAGAAAAGACAAACTCAATCGGTTGGTGACCAATATGTACGGAGTACCAACACATCCAGTCGACACACTGATCAGAGACGATGCGAGCGACATAACGGATGTGCAGGACGCAAAGCAGCGGCAGTGGTCTAACATGAGGATAAAAATGACGGCAAGTTCGCTTTTCAAGCCGGGTAAATCGAAAAAGAAAACAAAGACGAAGAAAAGAGACACTGCAGATGATGACAATTCATGTGAGGATGATGATGATGAAGAGGATGAGGACAAGATCCCTCTAGCCTCCTTTTATACCGGTGGTGTCGGGAAGCAGCAGAAGCAATTGGACAAGAAATTGGCAGGTGAGTGTATAGGAGGTGGGAGTTAACCCCCCGGGCACTACTGGCCTATCTTACAGTGGTTCTGATTGGTGATTGCAAGATATACTCATTTGAATAGCCAATTAAAATGCAGCTTGTAAAATATTTCACTCCAATCTTTATCAGGGATACAATTATTCTAACACTGTCTCTGATTGGCGCAATAAATGATGTATCTATCTTTCTGACCAATCGGCCGGTAGTTCTCAGGGGGGCCAATGTAAACGTGGACATTTTTGCGCTACATTACTTTTTGTGCTTTTCGCGCTCCAATCAGCTACCGCGTCAATAAAAGCACACAAATTATATTTGTGTGTACAAAGTCTATGTAATGGACTTTCAAATAGCGAATTTAAAGACAAGCGAAATGGCTGAAAATCAGCAAAGCGCGAAAATTACCACTTTTTACAGTAGTTGGAACACTGAGATTTCTTTCAGGGATTACTTGATAAAGTACTACCACCTAAGTAAGTGTACTCATTAGCTGCTATCATTGATTATCTGCCCAAAGGAAATCTTAATGTAGCAATTAACATTGTGTTCCAACTACCGCCCCCCCCCCCCCCCCCCATCTCCCCCTATGCTTTTAGTTTAGTAATGTTGAACCCGCCAATCCGAGGACATTTGTCCCTACCAGCCGGCAATGTGAGGACAAAAAATGCTGCGACAGCTGTTCGATCATTGCGTCGCGCGCTGAAACTTCCCGCGCGTAATACTAGACGCGCCGCTTAATATCTGCGACGTAGACGCGAAAAACAAAAGAGTGCAAAACAATGTCTAAAATGTAAACAAAGGCCAATCTTACGATCATTTAAATTTCAGTTTTCTTCCAATTTCTTCACATTGTGACAATATAAATTGAATCTGATAGTTTATTATGATTGTTCATAATAGTATACTCGCTTTTTAGGTCACACGCCCGTGTGTTCCGTGAACATTTAGCTTTAAATGGTGGAAAATGTCAATATTTTTACTAAATCGATGTTTTCTAGAAGTTCAAATTTGAAGGAATTTTACGAATTTTCAGACAACATAACTAAAAATATATCAAACTATCAGGTAAGCTTTTACTACCATTGTGTAGAGGACTTTCAGCGCTAGGAGGCAATTTTTTATTTTTCGATTATGGATTTTAAACTCGAGATATGCATCCATTTCTAGCGAAATGTACGCAAAAAAACATGACTTTTACACTTTTCCGATGTTTTTAGCAATATTTCCAAAACCAAGCTTTATTTTGGAAAAAGAAAAAATTGCCTCCTAGACAAAATTGTTTTGTTTCCAAAAACGTATATTAGAACAAAGTACCATTTTTTGTTTTATAGTTATGCTGTCTGAAAACCTTTGGGGTAAAAAAATGGCTTTTTGGGTCATTTCTTAAAATTTAGTTTATTTGGTATCACATTGATATCACCATCGGCTTCCTCATCAAATTTCCTTTCTAAAAATGTATACTTTTATGTACTTTTATTCAATATTCTCAAACTTAGAAGCAAAAGTTGATCATCAAAATAATAGGGTTGACACTTCCCTTAATACGGGTCCTCACTATAGATGTATAGAAGGGGTATTGTGCAATTTTGAAATCAAATCAACTTTAAAAAGTGTTTTTGTAAATCAGAAAAGATGGGCTGAAAATTGTTCGCTATGTTGACTGTAACCTCCCCCCCCCCCCCCTCCCCCACCCCCCCCCCCCCCCCTCTCTCTCCACTCCAAGCTTAGAAATTTTCTAATATGTTACATGTATTATCAATAAAGGCAGACATATGTATCCAATTTGATAGCGTATGCATACAATTTTGGCAACACGCACACCGTTTTGTTATGCACGTGGTGCACATGTTGCATTTGTGCGCACCCGCATCCTTCTATAATTTATTCGATGCTGTAAGAAGGCTTCGCCAATTTGGAACTGATCAAAGTATATATAGCTATAATGAACGTTGTACATTTTTTTATTTTTTTAAATTTTATTAGGTGCTGTGAATAGTACGGCCAGGGACATCAAAGTGACCCGCAAGAAGACTAAACCTCCACCCACACTCCGGGACGTCATGAACCCGGCTGTAGGAGACAAAATGTTTGACACCAAGAACCAGTTTGAACAGGAATGGCTCTCAGGTAGGTTTACTTCAAGGATAATTGTGACGTGTTCTACCGAAACCAGATGGAATTGGGCAGAGCTCCAAACTGAGAAATAGCCCAAAACCTAATTGGGGGTGATTTTTTGAGAATTTGAGTTTCTTGTAAACAATTAATCTTCAGAGTGTTTATAACATTACTGTGAAAGTTTCAGATTAAAAAATCAAACCAACAATTTTTTTTATTTTTAAAAGTACATTGTATAAGTACATTGTAAGTACATCTTTAAAGGACGATATCTCAGTTTGGAGTTTTCATAAAGACGAACTTGAAAATGGTTTAACTCTGCTTTGGGAAGTCCGATTAAAAAAAAGAAAGTACCATTGTAAAGCTGAAGATCTCTACTTTAATAATCAATTACTAACTCAATCTTGCCCAATTGTGTCTGGTTTCGGTAGAACATGTCACATGTGAAAGCATATTTAACAAGCTTTTCAAAATCACCCCCAATTAGGTTTTGGGCTATTTCTCAGTTTGGAGCTGTGCCCAATTTCGTCTGACATCAAAAGTGGGGACTTTGCGGCTGTGTGTATTTCAAGATATAGATGAAAACGGACAGAAAAAAGTAAAGAAAATAATAAGAATTTAAAGGAGTCATTTTCACTCTGAAAAGTCTGAATGCCTTGATCAATTTTGATACATTTGATGTTACTTTAAAGCTTAGAAAATGCTCTAAGAGCACACATAATAAACTCAAAATTAACTTCACCTGCAAAGTCCCCCCTTTTAATGTCTTTAAAGCAGACAAGATGTACCCGTTGACGTGATAAGGCTGTGACTTATACCTGGGTACCCGCCGGCTATTGCGGGTACCAAATTAGGTACCCGAATACCCGAAATGTAATTTTTTTCAAATTTTAAATAGTACAAATTTGTCCCCCAAATGACCTCTATTGACCCCATTATGTGTCATTTTGGGGACAAATTTGTAATTTAATTTGTTAAAAATATTTTTTTTAGTGTTCATTATCGTGGCTTTCTGTCACGCATAACACGTATCGGAAAATCGATGGTTCCTCTACTCTGTCTTTTTGGTTTTCCAATAACTGTTGTGAGTAAGTCGTTTACTAGTCGAGCTCTTAGGTTTTAGAAATAAGAAAAAGGGAACACTGAGAACGAATTTAAATATCGATGTATACATTTTGTACATACAATTTCTGCCTTCTTTTTTAATCTTTACTCAGCAGTTCCATTGCTAGAGGGCATATTATCAGCCTGCTTCAATAATTGCCTAACTCGTTTTTTCTAGTTTTGAGAAAACAACAAAAATAGGAAAATTGAGTTAGGCAGTTATCGAAGCTGGCTGACAATATGTTGAATAGCACCATGAATAGTACAAGTGAATTCCAACAGAAGCAGTACCTGTTGGATAGAATTAGGTTGGGGATATACCTTGAAGTGAAATGTGGCTTGTTATAGGCATAATACGAGTTAATATGACCCATTTTAAACATTTTACATAATTATTACAATCTGCCGAACTCACAATGCTGACTTAGGCAGAATTGCAGTTGTGCATTTATCAACACTTTTGATTTGTCAATGACTTAGATATTATTACAGCATGTGCATAATGTAATGAAGTCATGATTTATGCAAAAAACTCAATTTCGCTGGAAAGTGAGTTAGGCAATTATCGAAGCACGCTGACGATATGTCGCATTTGAATTTAAAATGATTTTTAAAAAAATTATAATTCATGTAGGGGCAACCCAGATTCATAAACAAGATGGCTCCCAGATCATTCTTGACACTGGCAACAAATATCAGTTGGTCCGTCAAGAAAACTTTCCGCAGGATCCAAACTCTTGGTATGCCGACTCCGATAAGAGAAAGAAAAAGATGGCGGCTGGAGGGGCGGCAGAGGGTGACGCAAAGAGGAAAGGTGATAAACGGGTGAAGATCCCACATAAAGGCTACAAAAAATGGAGTCAAAGACCAGAACCTGTTCAGGTGAGGCTGTTATAGTCTTAATTAAAGGCATATTATATGATCTTTTCCAGAGAGCGCCCTCTATTCATGATTTTTTTTAGAAAGTAGATTTTCTTGCAGATTTACATTTCTGATCATAAATCGTACATACATTCCAAGTTACAGAGCGATAGGATTCCTAATTACCTCAAAATCATGGTTTTAGAGTGAATTTAGAGTGAAAATATAAACTGTCGGGATAACACGACAGTTTCACTAAAACCATGATTTTGAAGTAATTAAGAATCGTATCGCCCTGTAACTTGGAATGTATGTACGATTTATGATCAGAAATGTAAATCTGCATGAAAATCTGCTTTCAAGTTTTTTTATCAATGTTGAGGGCGTTCCCTGGAAAGATCACATAATATACCTTTAATAATTATACAAACAATTGCGGACTACCTTACTGCGTAACCAAATCCGAGCAGCATGTGTTGCGTAGTGCTGCATCATGCTTACAAAAACGCACTGATACGTTGCGTGGGACCCCAAAAATACACCTAAGTCTCTGTGTTAGTGCTAGCGCTACATCAATCTTATATCTCGTAGCTGCGTTTACACAAGTGGAAACGTGCTCGGTCAATAATTTTAATCAGACTATAGTGTGTCCATATGAGATTGATACCAATTAGGCAAAAAAAGAAGTTGTTTTGCACTTAAAGGCAAATATCAGGAAGGTCAGTCTGTCAGATATCTTTTCTCCTTCAATTATTAGGGTTTGACCTTTTGTATAGCATGTTCCTGATGTCCACAATTTGGGCAATTTTACACCAATGTACTACTGTGTAACCGTTACAAAGGAGTTTCAACAATCCCTTTAATAAAACTTGCTCATTTTGGGTGAATAGGTGAGATTTTTAAAAATGTCTGTAAATATTAGAAAATGAAAACTAGATATTAAGATAAAATCAAATCAGTTTTATACAATCCAAATGTTCATGATATGAGTTGCAAGGTAACTAAAATATACACGATCTTCCAAAGCTATTTTCCCATAGGAAAGCAAATCGGAACGCAATAGTGGACCGGTGTGCACCCTTATGAAGGCGAATCGGGAAGCAAGCAATTGGTAAAACCTTCAAAATCTCATTGATATCGTAAACCCACATAGTTGGTATTCTCTGTATATCGCCGATATCACTCAACGTTATGTTGAAGTCTTTCTACGTGATTAGTTGACCCATTTTTAATGTCTCGCTGTATTTAGTAAAGACAGCATTACAATTTAAGCATTTAATACCATAGATTTTCGAGATATTGAAGGATTCTTAAAAATATGAAGAAAAAACCCAAATTGCTTTTTTGTTCAATTTATTAATACATTTTTGTTCAAAAATAACTCAAAATCATTACTCCGTACTTGCAAATGATTTTGTTTGATAACATCACAAATCTTAAATTGCTTTTTTGTGAGGCATAACAAGTTATTAAAAGTGTCAAGCCCTCAAAACCATAACAATTATATTATCAGAGACAGTTCTGTACTAGTTTAAAACTGTTATCAAATAATTGTATAATCAGTAAGATTTTGTGTAAATTTATTCTTTTAGGATGGCGCCTCTGTTCGTATACATAAGGCTGGCTATGATGCAGAATCATTCCGTGAACCAGATCCAGCCGTACGCAGACGACATCAAGGAAATCCAGCATTGGTTAAACTAGGTAAAATTGTCAGCTTCGTGCAGTGGGCTGGGTTTATAAGCAGATTTTTATATTTTTTCAAAGTACGAGCAGCCAGCAGGGAGGTCACGCTGCATGTCAGATTTTGTTATACGCAAGAAAACAATGGAGTATCAGTGACTGCAATATTTGCTAGAAATAGCTTCGGAAAATGGTCTATTTGTGCATCTCAAAAACTGAGAAACGTGTTAAAAATCATGTAGAATTTTAGAGGAGGGTCATTAACATCTGCAGTACGGTAAAATGTATAGTATTAAACACGTTTTGTGACCAAATTTATGTCGTAAAATGTTGGAAAATTAACGTTTTGAAAATCTGTGGTCTTCGAAATTAAAGGAATCCTAACTCATTTTAAACCTCACCAAATCATGAAATGAACCCTCGTCTACAAAAAAGTCCATGTACGTATTGCTCTATCTGCTTGGAGATAGCGAAGACCACGCAAACATCATAGCTTCATACAACGGAATGAAATCCGCCATAGAGATTGCATAGCGAAAATCGTAGAGATTTGCACTGCAGACCTCTGTGTAGGGAGTGTTGACAATAGCCAGACAATAGCAAGGTCGTTTGACTATTGTGTTTGTGCATGTTTGTGACGACTGACCCCGTTTAACAATCTTCATAGCTTGCATATAGGGCTTAGGTGACCTAACTATTGACTGCGAGGGCATTCAATAAATACCTGCAACCATTGAAAATCTCTGAACCGTGACAGGTGTCAATAAAATAAACTTATGATACTTAAACTGAAAGTGTTACTCCTTTCTCATGGAAAATTTCAAACATGTGGGTCATTTTCATCATGTAATTTCAGTACTATAAACATCATGGTCTCTGGGCACTGTAAATGGACAAGAATCAGCATTATAAATCAAGCGCCAATATTAACACCGTTAACGCATGTATCTCTTAATGCATACCTTAAACTTATCTTTCAAATTTCCCGCCATTGTAACATTTAATTCCATAACCAGTGCCCTGAGATCACGGTATTCACAGTGCTGAAATATAATGATAAAAATGACCTACGTGTTCGAACATTTCTATGAGAAAAGAGCAAGACTTATAGTTTTAAGTATCATAAGTTTATTTTACTGACACATGTCACGGTTCAGAGATTTTCAATGGTTGCAGATATTTATTAAATGCCCCTCGTACATGGTGTTTTTGTGGCAGAGTGTATCCCTATGATAACAAAAATGTGCAATAATCAACATAGGCCGGTGCAAGCAGGGGTGGGGGGGGGGGGGGGGGGCTGGGGTGTCACCCCAACAAATAAATTGGGGGTGGGGGGGGGGTGTCACCCCCACCCCACCCTATAACAAATAAATCAGGTGGGGGGGATATCCTGCCTGAAAAATTACAGGTGACATGACACCTGACACCCCCTTACAAAAATCCAGCTGGACCATCTTAAGTGTTAAAATTGCCAATTTCTGCATGTTTTTGCTCAATTCCAAAATAAAGAAAAGGCAGAAGCAGGGTGAACACATTCGATGATTTGATTTAATTTCATAATATCTGCGTTGTTTCTCTATCCATATCTTTCCCATTCAATCCATAGTCGATGAATGGCGTACCAAATGGCATCTAGGTAACAAGTGGTTTGAGAGCTCCATAGAGGACCTGGTAAGAGACATGTCGGATATCAACGAACATGTGAGATTGCAAACCATAGCGACCATCGCTAGGGCGGCATCGTATCGGCCTCCAGAAGCCCCTGGGATTCCAGTCAAAAGTAAGATAAAAGGCAAAATGTTTTGTTGTTGTATTCGCATAACCTGCCCGACCCTAATTTACCCCTGACCCTATTTTATTTTATTTTTGTAGAAGAAAAATAAAAACAAAATAAAAAAGGAAACAAAAATAACACACAAAAAACGAATAAAAAAAATGATCTTTGGTGCTCCTCATCCAAAAAGGAATACAGTACACAGCAACAATGGAAATTGCATCATTTTGTATTCAAATGGCCACTGCTTCATCAAAGATCAATTTTGATGCTGTTGTGACAAATGGCCGGGGTGTCAAAATGCGCGGGAGGAAATACCTGTTCTTTCCCACTTACTGAATTTCTTAAAGGAGGTGTCCCGCAAGCATAAAAGTGTGCATTATATGTTAGAAATATAACTATCGAGCCCAACTTTTGTAATTATATAGAAGAAAACACCACACTTATGACAAAAACAAATAAAAACCGCAATCTCTCAACATGCCCTTTTTAAAATTCGCGGCGATCAAAAGTCCCAGTGTCGATGATGTCATAGTTGTACAATGCACATGCGCAAATTTGAGCACCGATACCCATGACGTCATCGACACCGGGACTTTCAATCGCCGCGAATTTTAAAAAGTGCATGTTGAGTGATGGCAGTTTTTATTCATTTTTGTGATTAGTACGGTGTTTTGTTCTATATAATTACGTAACTTCGGCTCGATAATTATGTTTCTAACAAATAATGCTCAATGTTGTGCTTGCGGGACCCTTTCTTTAAGGGTCCTAAGAATTAAACACAGGGCGCTTCGAAAAAAGTGGATACTTTCTTTTTCTGCAGTGGATAAGTTCAAACACACATTTCCCCAACTTTAACATAAATATGGGTCAGGGTTGATCATTTGGACAAAAGATCTGTTTTAAGGCCCTATCATTTAAACTGCCCCTGACTTTGTTTTGTGGTATCACATTTGTGTTTTATGAGCATTTAGCAATTTATCATATCATGTTAGGAAAAGTTTAAATGCACACAATATTGAACCATGAACCATTTGTAAACTCCTCAAAAAAAGTTCCGATTTGTTTTTTCTTCAATCGCCAATCTTCAGATATTTCGAGATATATTCATATTGTTGTTCCATATACTAATGAAAAGCCGATGTGTGTTGTTTTTTCCAACGATACCGCATTCGTGGCAATCATTGGTTTCATTGCTTAGCCACCTGCTTGAGAATGTGGAGTGGTCTCATTCAAATTTGCTAAAATTCACCACTAATTTGTGTTCAAAAGAACAACTGTCATCTGTTAAAGGCATATTATGTGATCTTTTCCAGGGGGCGCCCTCTATTCATGATTTTTTTTAGAAAGTAGATTTTCTTGCAGATTTACATTTCTGATCATAAATATGTTCTGAGTAACAGAGTGATTTTCACTCTAAAAACATGATTTTGAAGTAATTAGAAATCGTATCGCTCTGTAACTCAGAATATATTTATGATTTATGATCAGAAAAGTAAATTTGCAAGAAAATCTACTTTCTAAAAAAATCATGAATAGAAAAGATCACATAATATGCCTTTAAATGGAGTGTTACATTGACTACTACACAGTGTTGAGTAACGCTCTATTGACTTTTGAACACACAATAGCAATGCATTTGGCACATTCAGTACCTCCTATTTGGCTGATCACTGAAACAAGCGATAATGCTACACATTTGGTATCATTGAACACATCAGCTTTCCATTTACGTGCAACACACTATGAACATATCGTGGTTGAGTGCCAGAAGGCCGTAACTAAAGAAATGCTATTTTGAGATTTCGACTTTGAAATATTTGGGACTCATTACAATACACTGTAGCATCCAACTTTATAACTCTAATTTTAGTCAAATTAAGAGTGGTTGATGAGTTATCTCGTTATGGTTCTGAAAATCTATGTTATATGGATTATTTTTGTACCAAAATATCAATTTGCCCCCAAATGGAGTTACAGCCTTCTGACGCTCAACCCTTGAATGTGACGCGATTAAGCAGAATGAGTCGGATGTCAGGAATGTGGATTATGAGTTTTAGGTTAAAATTAGTGACAAATTCTTATGTTTTACTTTTTTTCTCAGTCGGTAAATTGCTTGTAACTTAAAAACTAGAAATTGAATTTGAGTGAAGTTTGGACCATACTGTAGCATTTTCCACCTGCTTTTATAAATAATTATATGATGGACAAATATCAAAATTGAAAACTGCCGACATATGACTCATTTCGCTTGATTCAGGGCTGTACTTTCGGCGCGAATCCGCGAATCGATTCGCGTGAAGATTCGCGTAAAATCACTTCCGCGTGAATCCAGGTGGATTCTCGCCAAAAAAAGAAAAAAAAAAAAAAAATCTTTTTTAATTTTTTTTTTTTCTTTTTTTTTTCCAAGTTCAAAACAGGACCCTAGATGACTGGTATTTGACTCTAAACTGTTCAAGTTGAAATTAGAATGATGATTGTTCTTAACAATAGTACAATAAATGTTTAAAATGCAGAATTTAAATTCAGTAAAAAGGATTCTCGCAAATATATTCTGCGAGAATCCATTTGCGAGAATCCATGGATTCTCGCAAAATTCCTCTGCGAGAATCCATTTGGATTCTCGCAGGATGTCGCGAAAGTACACCCCTGCTACGTCACATATAAACGAATACTAAATATAGGTGAACTTTTTGAGGGGGTTATTATATTTCATTGTATAAATGTCTCATAACCTAATATCATCAGTGCCAACACACATGTGTTAAACACCATTCACATTCACCCCATACTAACCCATTTGTGTGATAATATATCTTTTACACCATGCTCCCCCGTAACAGGGATGTTTTTCAATGCAGCTAAAAAACAATCTGGTAAGACAAAATAAATAAATTTGCATTTGTACTAAGACCCATGTCACATTCCAAAGTTTGAGTTGTATAACTCCAATTCCTATGTGCCTTCATCTGCCTCTGTACAGTGACATTAGAATGTATTCAACTGAACAATGCAGCATTTCCACATGGCAGGATTCATCTTTGATTGCAAGGAATTCATACACTCTTATAGTAGTGTCGAACCAATCAGAAAGCAAGAAACTGAAATTTGGGGAGTGCATTGAAAGTGTCTAATGCACTCTGTGTGTGCCCTGTTCAAAACGCGCACCACATGCTTTGTTTGATTTGTTGTTCAGGCATCGCGGGTTTGCCAATTTTCACTGCGGTGTTAGCAATTTTGTTATTACATAGATCAAAATTATACTCAAATCATGGAATCTTGATTTGTATATAGTGTCGTGTATGAGTTAGGTCAATATATGCGTATGTTTTGTTTCTCGAAAAATTGGACAAATCAATACACTTGTGCAAATGTTGATGCTCACAATAGCACTCCCTCCCCCTGCGAGGTTGTGCCATATATTCACACATCACCGTGCATGCATTGATTTGTCTAATATCTCTCGAAACAACACATATGCATTTATTGACCTATATCATTGGTGTGATAAGGCCAACAAAAAAAAAAGTTGACTTGCCCTTTCAGGGTCAAATTCAGGGTCGGACGGTCGGATTTTTTTTTTTTTTTTTTTTGTGAAATTTTGTGAAAATGTACTGCACAAAAACACGTGTTAAAGATTTTTAAATTTTTTTTTTGATTTTTAAACAAGCAGATACTACTTAAAAACACGTTTTGATCTTTCTTTATTGTTATGTGCTTCTTTCAAAAAATTTAATTTTTTTTTTCAATTTTTTTTTTTTTTTTTGGAAAAAAAAAAATTAAAAAAAATAGCGACCCTAGATTTCCGAAAATTAGGGGCGGTGGGAAAGGGCAAGTCAACTTTTTTTTTGTTTTTGGCCTAATAAGCTGCCATAGCTTGTATACATTCTGACATCATTGCACATAGGTAGCTGAGTATAACAGGTGTAGATGTGTTTAAACTTAGGCCAAAAAAAAGAGATGTGTTGCCCTCATCTGGCCGGGTCAAAAATGTGGGGCGGTGTTTTGATTTCTTTCTTTATTTAAGTTTTTTTTTTTTTTAAAAGATTTTCTTCTTTTTTATAGATTTTTAAAAATATTTCAACACTATTTTTACCTATCCCCAATGGTTGATAAATGTGTTTAAAAGCCATTGAAACCCAGAAAACTGAACAACAAGCTCAGGTTTGTACTCTGTGCACGAGAAAGAAAATATCGTCGCTATTCTTTCAAAACTTGTATCTCCATCCAGCCCTTCAGCATGTATAAAGTAATACTTCCTATGTATTACCTTTAGGCGGTCTACACTAAACATTTTTATTTGACAAAATCACTTCTATCAAAACCTTGTAAGTTCTCTTGCCCCGGAACATGTATAAAGCAACTCTTCCTATGCATAACCGTTGGCAGTTTTACTGAAGGGCCGGAAAAACATACAAAGTTTTGAAAGAATAGCGACGATATTTAGTATATTGTTTTTATTTAGTCTCATTCTCTCCATCGTTGTCTTTAATTCAGGATACAATATAATATGTGGATATTCCATACTTTCAAGCAGTTTCTGTTATAGAATCGAGGGTGATTATTTGTTCATGGATGTGGAAAATATTCACCATTGGGTAGAGAATACAGCCAGTATGCATTTTCCTTATTATTTTCACATTTGGTATTAAATCAGGCCGGCCAACCTAACCGATTTTAGGCTTGTGAGGGCAGCACAGACTTTTTTTGCTTTATTTTGACAACACATTGTACAAGCCACATCACTGTGTTTGATAACTGTAGTTGTATTCACATGCAGGTTACAATTAACCATTGTAAGCAGCTAAACATTGTAGATGTGTTCAGACCTTGTTTCATTACTTTTGTGTAAAGCTGTCATCATACTTTTCTTTGTAAACATTTGATACCAAGTAACCCTTGTCCTTCAAGTATTTACATTGTAAATGAATGCTGATTTGTTTTTGTAACTTATGAATTTGTTGTGTAGCTTCTATATTTTCTGTTAATGACTACTTCCCAGAATAAGTCATTATTTATTATTAGACTGACTTATTCCCGTCTTCACAATTTACACATGGCCCCTGCAAGGGTGCTCAATATGAAGACTGATAGAGGGACATAGGGATCTAGTCTAGACTAAATCCTTCCTGTCTTCACAATTTACACATGGCCCCTGCAAGGGTGCTCAATATGAAGACTGATAGAGGGACATAGGGATCTAGTCTAACTAAATCCTTCCTGTCTTCACAATTTACACATGGCCCCTGCAAGGGTGCTCAATATGAAGACTGATAGAGGGACATAGGGATCTAGTCTAACTAAATCCTTCCTGTCTTCACAATTTACACATAGCCCCTGCAAGGGTGCTCAATGTGAAGACTGATAGAGGGACAAGGGGATCTAGTCTAGACTAAATCCTTCCTGTCTTCACAATTTACACATAGCCCCTGCAAGGGTGCTCAATGTGAAGACTGATAGAGGGACAAGGGGATCTAGTCTAGACTAAATCCTTCCTGTCTTCACAATTTACACATAGCCCCTGCAAGGGTGCTCAATGTGAAGACTGATAGAGGGACAAGGGGATCTAGTCTAGACTAAATCCTTCCTGTCTTCACAATTTACACATAGCCCCTGCAAGGGTGCTCAATGTGAAGACTGATAGAGGGACAAGGGGATCTAGTCTAGACTAAATCCTTCCTGTCTTCACAATTTACACATAGCCCCTGCACGGGTGCTCAATGTGAAGACTGATAGAGGGACAAGGGGATCTAGTCTAGACTAAATCCTTCCTGTCTTCACAATTTACACATAGCCCCTGCAAGGGTGCTCAATGTGAAGACTGATAGAGGGACAAGGGGATCTAGTCTAGACTAAATCCTTCCTATCTTCACAATTTACACATAGCCCCTGCAAGGGTGCTCAATGTGAAGACTGATAGAGGGACAAGGGGATCCAGTCTAGACTAAATCCTTCCTGTCTTCACAATTTACTCATAGCCCCTGCAAGGGTGCTCAATGTGAAGACTGATAGAGGGACAAGGGGATCCAGTCTAGACTAAATCCTTCCCATCTTCACAATTTACACATAGCCTCTGCAAGGGTGCTCAATGTGAAGACTGATAGAGGGACAAGGGGATCCAGTCTAGACTGAATCCTTTTCATCTTCTTTCATAATTTATTTATCATGAAATTATCAGGGTGACCAATATACTTCGAGCTGTGAAAATCCAAAATAACTCCTTATTTTTCAAACTTTTATGGAGTTCAGGGTTCTAAAAAACCCTAATTTAAAAACCTAGCGCTACCCCTGCTTTCAATAATCAAACCCAAAGTAACAAAATATTTTTTTCTGAAAGCCTATGAATTATTAATCAATATCTTTTCAACCTCACATGCAGTGTGGGGTTTTATTGAGTAGCAGACATCATGATTATTAATTTGTGGTGATTAACAAAATAAACCAGATGTAATGTCACTATAGTCTAATTAATAATTGAACAAACAATTCCGGAATAGCGTTCTGCGTAAACAAGTTCAAGCAGCATGGGCTGCATATCGCTACGTCCACAACTCGCACTACAAGCATGAAAGTATGCATAAATCCCTGTACTAGCGCATCTCATAGCTGCCTTTACGCTAGGACCTTGTTTGTTCAATACTTGATTAGACTTTAGCCAAGAATTAGAATAGTATTATTTCTTATTTTTATATATACTTCTTATTTGACAATACTGGCTTTTTATACAGCTGTTTTAAGTAACAAAATGGACAACCAATTTGTCATTTTTGTGCCGGTTGGAAAGGTCTTAAATTCCCTTTATAGTCCTAGTTGTTTTAGCTGAGTGGTGGTTACTGCCGACCAGTGCAGTGACAACCATATAAGTCGGTTAATAATTTCTCAAACTCAATCTAATCTCATGTGCCAGCAATTGCTGATGTGTTTTTTTTAATTGAAAAAGTGTATAAATTTAAGGTGCCTAGCTATAGTCATCGTCAGAATACTTCGGTACTTTTTGAAACCGCCAAAGCACGCGTCTAATTAATGAGCGTGTGGGCGGGGATATTCATGACCCATAGATACAGTCGCGGCCAATCAGATTACAGGGGCCGCGACGCGTCGAACTGCTCAAAGATAACGCTGTTGTGACGTTGTTCTACAACGCACTTCCGTGTTTACGCTGTACGCAGTTGTCACAGAAAAAGTGCCGAAGTATTCTGACGACGACTATAATAGTACCAGTATTTAAACAACAGAATAAGAGAAATATCAAATTTTAAATTGTTTTTTTTATTGCCATACCACAGATGTTTTTGGCAAGACAATGGGCCAGGAGAATGATGTCAAGCGGCAAGCTGCAGAAGGTCATCTGCCACCCAAGTTGCTAGAATGTGTAGAGAAAGCGCTGACAGATACCTGCGACAGAGTTAGAGTCACTGCCGCTATCGCCTTGTATACATTATGCAGGCCAAATGAAGAGGTATGTGGAGATGGATGGATATTTACAATTTTATGTATGATAGATATGGGCTACTTTCCTTGTGTATAGAAAGCTCTGATAGATATATGCAACAGAGTACGGGTCCCAACAGCTGTTGCGCTGTATACACTGTATGAAGCTCCTATGAAGAAGTAGGTATACCAGCTATATGCTGTTGACCACAAACCAAAGAGGTAAATAAAAGCCTCTAACACAGCGTAGACAGCGTGATGCGATCCCTTGGGTATGGACGAGTAGAGCGTAAAACTGATACTAGGTAGTTAAAACATCTGGTTTGTTGTCAACGGCATGACCGGGCTCACCTATACACACTTTGTAGACCTAAAAACCACCGTAAGATTTTCTTGGGCTCAATTTGGTTACCATATAGGACCATCAGGCAAGTTGTAATTTCAGCACTCTCTTCTGCCCTATTTTGGTAGAGATTGTCCATTCTGTCTTCCTCTGATGTGATATGGTTTGTGAGGACGACATTGGTATCAATTTCTCAATTAATCCCATCAAAACTCAGTGAAGATATTGACAACACTCATAAGTTGTCCTTTGGATTGCAAATCCTATGTCTAGCCCGACTATCTTCCCTACAAAATGTGGATAACCAACTTATCTGGCAGACAATTATAAGACTGTGAACAGTTGTTTTTTTAAACAACCTTTTATTTTCTTAATTTGAACGCTGTCAGAGGACTTGAATAGAGATTAAACATTTATGTATCAATTATTGCATACATTCCTATGAAATATATTTCAAGTGTATTATAGATCTAATTATTAAATATATGTGTCCAGTCACATCAAATCGTCAGCTGTTACATGTTGCTCCTATTGCATTATTTTTTTAACACACACTCTTGGGGTTGCCATAGCAAAATTAATCTTTTTATTACATCCAGAAATGTTCTAGCATTGTCCATCAAACGTAGTAATACTAAAGACAATGATATATAGATTGTCGACAAACCACAATAGACCTCATAAGCCCTAGTACCTTAAGCCCTAGTACCATTTATCATTTTGTTAAAATTGGTAACATGTAGGTCCAGACAAATGCATCCATCCTTTTAATGTGGCTGTACACATATAGCAAATTATAAATTGTACATTTGATGTTTTGTTAATGAGCATTGTTGCTATTGTTTTTATACCGCTGTCCTTATTTTGGATTCACAGCCTGATAATCATATTGTAAGTATATAAATATATTTGCACGCTTGAAAAATAATCTGCACCCAGGTCCCAGGATCTGCACATTCCTTGTTCTTGTTAAATGTTAATGTATGATATAATAATCCTTACACTTTTAAACACATTTTTGGCACTTTTTGGTCAATATTTTCAAAACAAAACATTTTTTAGCCCCCCCCCCCCCAAAGAATGCTATCCTAGATAATTGACTTTAGATGATTTTTGTGAAATTTTTGTGAATTTTTAACCAAAAACTGATTTTGTTAAGTTGTTTGACAAATGTTGGCGCCAAAAAAGTGTTTTGGGGGCAAAAATGTAAAATCACTATATTTAGTGAAATTTGATATCAAAAATTGATTCTCGGACTCATTTCATTTAAAAAATGGTATACTTTGATGTACATTTTACATAATTTACATTATTAGTTTAAAAGTTACAGTGCTTGATAGATTTCATACAAAAAGGGTAAATTGACACCTCGCTTAACATACCCCTGTGAATACAGCAATCCTGCCATTAATGCAATAGAACTGAATGCTTGATAAAAGTATTGAAAATAGAAATGACACACAAAAAGTAGTTGGCATGTTTAATTAAATTTGCGCATGACATGCATATTGCATGCTTACAAATGCTTGAACATATATTAATAATAATAATAATAATAATATTACCGTTCTTATATAGCGCTTTCCACAATGCAAGCCTCTCAATTCTATATTCATGATATTTCATATATTTTGTGAAATGTTCATATTGTGCTGCATATCAAATGAAAGCTGATGTGTTCATCTGCCCATTCATATGGGGAAGTCTCAATCTTAATGTGCCAAAATCCCCACTATTTTGTCCTCAAAAGTCAATAGAGCATCTTTCTGCACTTTAAACTGTTGTTGTCAATGTAACCCTTCATTGAACAGATGACAGAGTTATTTTTTTAAGCACAAAATAGTGGTGAATTTGAAATTGAGACCTCACCACATTCTGAAGTGAGTGACAGAGTACACATAGTCCGGACGGCACGCTTTATACAGCGTGGGACTTCAGAAATCAAAATATCAACAAAAGCGTGGCGGTCAGAATATTTCTGATATAAAGGGTGTAGTTGTATAAAGCGTGGGGGTAAAATAAAAAGGGTGGGGGTTAAACAAATCACATGCAGATATAGTAGTTTAATTCATTTTGAAAGAAATTGTAAAAAAATAGGACATTTGCCACAAATTTCAGCGCATTATTTCAATCAAGTTTCAACATTTTCCGACGCACTTCCGGTACGGACAGCCCGTCTCCCATGAATCATATCGTGATTTCTACTCTATTTTGCCATATTTCAAAGCCAGCTTTTAATTTGTTATGTTGGTACCACCCAAAATATTACTGTTGTGCCCTAGAATTATTTATTTTGATGATGGAAATGTGCCAAATGTGGTAGTATTTTGATATCATCAACTTCCGAAAACTTCCGAATTCGGAAGCATTGTACACTATTTTAGCTTAATAATACATTGCATGCAATGACGCAAATTTGATGGACCTCTAAAAAGCTCTTGGGATCCAAAATGTCCCCTTTTCGGTATAAAGGGTGGGGGTTGAACATTCCCAAATAAAAAGGGTGGCTCTGTAAAAAGGGTGGGGGTAAAATAAAAAGGGTGGGGGTCTGACCCCTGTCCGGACAGTGGTACAGTGTGGTTCAAAAAAACGTTGACAGTTTTTCAAAGCCACATTTTTCAAAATTGTGGGATTTTGTTTAATTCTTTTTTACATATTACATAGCTGTTATTTTGCAACCGTAAGGTTATTTGTAACAATATTTTCAGCATAGATGGTCAAGATCATGTAATTGATGAATATTAAAAAAGATTTTTTTTGAATATACAGAATTTCTAAAAAACTGGCTTCAAAACATGTCAACGTTTTATTGAACCACACTGTATAGTACTGAAACAAGTGATTGTTACAGGTGTGGTAACATCAGCTTTCCATTGATAGGTATGAAAATATTATGAAACATTAGAAAATTTTGCAATTGAAAAAATATTGACACTTTTTATGAGGAATTTATTTTTGTTATATAACCAGCCTTGAGAGAGGTGCTGAAATCTGCATGTAAAGCTTACAGAGTGAATTTTTGTATAGTCTTTTTTCTGTTTAATATTTCTTGGTTAATTTATATAGAATTTCAGCGCACCGTGCCAAAATCATTTATGATTATCGCTAATAAGCTAATTAAGCAAAAATATGCCTATAGGAATATGGGCTAGAAATTAGGCAATATAATCAGCCAATTGATGATTCTTGCAAAGAATTTTAAAATCAACATTGATTCACACTTTGGGTTAATCCCTTTAGACGATGAGAAATAGAAACTCCTTTGTTTGCCCGTAAAACAGTGTGAGTTTTTTTCGCCGCCTTACATGGGAATCATGATATTAGAATACATCTGATACAAGATATTGAGATTTGAATGTTGTCATTCTAAACTGGCGTAAGTTAAAGAAAGACTTTGTGTAGGTAGTGTGTCCAAAGGAAGAAGAAAAAAGGATTTTTTGATCTAAGATTATAATGCGGCATTTATTGATTTATTCAGAATATGTTTAAACCAAAGCAAGCACTGATGTATACAATCTAAATGTTATTTGTTAGTTAATTGTTGCACTGTCCTTGCACATTGTCTGCACATAATTGATGTCGGTAATATATGATACTAATTTATTTTCCCATTTTGTACCCCCCACCCCCCCCCCCCCCCCCCCACCACACACACGCATATACAAACTATTTCGATTAATACCAAGACACAATGAACTTTAAGTGATCATATGATAAACATGTGTAAATATAGAAATAAATAACTTTCTTTTATTTGTCTCTAATGGTGAAATTAGGTAGTGTCTCTGATGGTTAAGTTATTCAAAGTCTCCATTGGTAAAGTTAGGTAGTTATTAAAAGTCTCCATTGGTAAAGTTAGGTAGTTATTCAAAGTCTCCATTGGTAAAGTTAGGCAGTTATTCAAAGTCTCCATTGGTAAAGTTAGGCAGTTATTCAAAGTCTCCATTGGTAAAGTTAGGCAGTTATTCAAAGTCTCCATTGGTAAAGTTAGGCAGTTATTCAAAGTCTCCATTGGTAAAGTTAGGCAGTTATTCAAACTCTCCATTGGTAAAGTTAGGCAGTTATTCAAATTCTCCATTGGTAAAGTTAGACAGTAATTCAAATTCTCCATTGGTAAAGTTAGGCAGTTATTCAAATTCTCCATTCGAGACACACATAGCTTAAACAGAAAATACCGGCTTAGCCGTCCCTTGAATTTGAAAGTCACTGGTTAAAGTTAGGCAGTATTGCCAAGTTAAATGTCTCTTATGTCAAAGTTAGGTAATGTCTTAAGGTTGGTGTCAACCCAAAAAATGTGAAAAATAGAGAGCGCCGTAACTTTTAAACTATAACTGTGATGAATGTAAAAGTATACAATTATGGAATGGAAATGAGTCAGAGATTCCATTTTTGATATCAAATTTCACTAAAAATGTCGATTTTTGACAAAATGGCAAAAAATCACTTTTTTGGTAAAAAAAAATCTTGGACAGGCTACAAAAGTCAATTTTGAGTTAAAAATGCTGAAATTTGTTAGAAACCATGTTAAGACAAAACTCTAGGAGTGGTATTTATAAATTTTTATTTTAGGTAGCCCTTCCTTTTGAAAATTTTGACCAAAAAGTAATTTGTTTTGCCAAAAATCACTTTTTTTGCACTTTTTGGTCAAAAATGGAATCTCTGACTCATTTCCATTCCATAAATGTATACTTTTACATTCATTCATCACAGTTATAGTTTAGAAGTTACGGCGCTCTCTATTTTTCACATTTTGGGGGTTGACACCAACCTTAAATGGTAAAGTTAGGCAATGTCTTTTAAGACATTGCCTAACTTTACCATTTAAAAATTGTAAAGTTAGGCAATGTCTACCTACACTCAATAGGAAAGTTAGGCAATGTCTCTGAATCTGATGGTTAAGTTTGGGAATATCTACGATAGCAAAGTTAGGCAATGTTTCTTATATGTGATGTGATCTGTGAAAACCCGTCGGATGTCGCAAAATGTAAACTAGGGATTATGGGTAAAAAGAAGAACAAAACAAACTTTTTTTGTTAGATTTTTTTAAAGAAAATTAAATTCCAATACTTTGTGTCATCATCTTTCATACAATTTCACCTTAAAAAACTTAAGTCACTTTTATTATTAACCTTATAATGTTATTCTATTGAATTATGTATCTGTTTTGGCCTGTTTTCATGATTTCTTATTTTGTAGCTTTTTATGACATCACAATCATCATTCACTCATAACTTTTTTGTAGTGATCGTAGAAAAATGATCGAAACAGTTCAGTTCTGTAATCAGCACAGTTTTAGCTTTCTTATGATATAAATATTTCCAATATGAAAAAGGCCACCATGTGGCGGGTTTTCACAGATCGCATCACATTATGTCAGTCAAAAGCACCATGACATGAACAAGCTTATCAGGCAGGCAATGCCTTGGGTCAGTGCCCCTATACAGCGTGTCCAACAAAAAACTGGGTTCAAAAGTTTGCGAGCTTATAACTAAAAAAGTAGGACACATGGATAGTTTATTATTTAGGGATATTAAATAAAATATACTTGACCTTAATTGGTTGAACTCTGTTATCAATCCAATATAAACTTTTTGAAATATAAAGATTTTAATAGAGCGTGGTCAAAACCCATTTGTCCCACTTTTCAAGGAACACCCCGATGTGTTGCAATTGTGTATTGTTGTGACTTCATCCAAGTTTTGCCTTTGCATTCATTCTTTACAAAGACTTTGGCAGTAAACAAAAATTATCTTGGTCATATTGCAATAATACAAGTTCATTATTTACATAAACATTAAGCAAAATGTTCTTTGTTATAGTCCGAGTTATTGTTAAGTTCTTTCGGATAATAAACCCCATGCCGGGAATACTGCACATAGCGCACAGTTTCATACAACCCACGGATGGTTTATTCCTCAAATCGGGACAAATGGGTTCTGACCACGCTCTATTCAAATCTTTGTATTTCAAAAAGTTTACATTTGATTGGTCTCCGAATTTACCCAGTTAAGTTCAGGTATATTTTGTTTGATATCCTTAAATATGAACTATCCATGATTCCTACCTTTTTTCGTTATAATCTTGCAAACTTTTGAACCCAGTTTTTTGGGACACGCTGTACCTTAATTACACATGCTACTTATACTCAATAATATTGATTTCCAAACCACAGGCTCAGCGAATTCTCAAGCATGTCATCCGCACTGGCAGCGACCCCGAACGCTGGGCTGCCGCGCAGTGTCTCGCCCACGCCGGTATGTGTGACTCTTACGTCATCGGCGAGCTGGTCCAGCAGGTGTTCAACTGTGACAATATAGTCAAGTTTGAGCAATGTGTGATGCTGATGGCCAAGTTAAGTGACTCAACGTCAATTGTGCATTCCATGGTGGCTGAGCAACTGAATAGCACTAGTTGGAGGCATCGGATCATAGCATGCAGAATATTGCCACGCTTGTCTGGGACAGTTAATAAGGTAATGAGATATTAATGGGATATGGTTGAAGGGGTGGGAGCACTAAATAGCACTATAGGAAAATTAATAATTGAACGAACATCACGAACGCAGTACAAAGATGAACGCGCCCGAAATTATCATGTGAATGGTTGTGCGTGCTTTACGCAATGTACGCAATACATAGCTTAGTTGTGTTCGTTCAATTATTAATTTACCTATAGTTGGGGACATGCGGGATATTGCCAGTTTGTCTGGGATGGTTAATAATGGCAGACGATATAGATAGGGGGAGGCACAGACATTTAAAGGTGGATGTTCAGATCACTTAAGAAGCTTTTTTGCCCATCAACATATTTTGATATCAGAAGAAACACCATATTTTGTCTCATTATTTCTGTAAAATATTTGTCGCAAGATATGTTCCATTTAGACGTTATAGGTCAAAATGCAGTGAATTAATGCCAACGGTGGTTAACCACCTGGCCAGTTTGTGAACTACTCAATGGGCAAATTTCATGTCACCATGCAGGCTCAAAATACACAGGGCGAAGGGTGATTAGCCCCCAGTTTGCACAAAATAGCCCCCGAGAAAATGTTGGTCTATGGTAAAATGTACTAATGGAGCGATTTTTGGCAGAATTTGCTCAAAATAGCCCTTATAGCCCAAAAGGTATTTTAACCCCTGTCACTATTTTAAGGATGACCCTTCATGTAGAAAACATCAAGTTGAAAATCAGACCAGGAATCAGAACACCTACCTATGACAGTGATACATATGATGCATGTCATTAAGGTACAGTTATTCAGATTTTCGTACCGTGTCAGGTAGAGTCATTTGATCGGGTGGTTTTTTTTCAAAATTTTCAAGACCATTTGAGTGAATTACCAATAATTGTTCACAATTTCCGGGAAAAAAATGGTAACGAACATTAAGAAGTTTCTGAACACCAATGTCCACTAAATATACTCCCAGCCCACAATTTTTTTAATGGGAGCCTTTGCAGCACAGTAATGCCTATCAGCTACCTGATACCGGGCACGCGTGGTTCAACAGATACATTCTCGCTCCACAATACAAATGTTGCGGGTTCGAGTCCAGTTGCCACCAGCATGTTGTGTCCTTGAGTAAGGCACTTTACCGCAATTACTCCTCTCTACCCAGGTGTATAAATGGGTACCAGCATTAATTCATGTTGGGAAGATAACACAGACTCATTGTGCTGGAGAAGTGGCGAACCCCCCACAGCAAAAATTACAAAAAGAGGAGTCTGGCCTAAACGCCAAAGAAAGAGAGATAGGCACTACGCACGACTTTACCTTTTTTACTTTAATGCCTACCAGCTCACCAACAAAGACCTTTTTGGCTTATTTCAGGGACTGCCCTAAATATCAATCTAACTGTGTATTGTGTCTTGTATTTCTTGCCAGGACATCACTCATAAGTTGGCAAACATCATGTGGAATGATTGGCATAAGGAGGTGCGTATGGTAGCTGCACAGACCCTAGGAAAGACGGGACATGGTAAAGAGGTTCATGATGACCTGCGTGAGAGGCTAGTCACAGATAGCGAGAGAGACCGTATCGATGCACTGCAGAAAATTGGACATTTAGGTAGGTCAGGGTGTCCCAAAGGTTTGTAACATTTTTTCAATGTTATATTTCCGGTAATTTGATTCCCAATTAGATTTGGAATGAAAATACTTGTGGAATTATTTTGGCACCAAACTTACAATTACAGCTATGTGTATTACAAAAAATGCAATGGAAATCTGTCCCAACATAAAAATTGCACTTTCATAAAGATTAAGTAAAGTAAAAAAGTTTCTTGGAAAAAAATGGTAGCGTTTTAGACCAGCCCTAACTTACATCAACCTACTACTAAAGCGTGATGCAGGATTGAAGGTAGAAGAAATCAAGACAGCTATGTTGAAAAGGAATATTTGTATAGATACATTGTGGTTCGAGAAAATCACCCGACTTAAGTCAAGTCAAGTCAATTTTTCCTTCCACCACAAGCAAGACCATCATACGAGGGTCATTCGGTAAGTTCTACCTCCTCCTTCATAATATGAATGTCAGCCTCATGACATTTGTCACGATTATAGATGAGGTGACCGTTGTTTACATCAGTAGTGTTTACATATTGATTAGCGCCTGGTCTAAAGACATGCTAGGGGTACTAGTCCATGACTACTGCATACATCATACTATGAAAGCAAAACACACATCACTGAGCGCCAATTTTAAAAGCACATGCCCTTATGGTGCGCACGCAAACCGCCGGGCAACCAGATTTAGTACCTGGTCTCTCATTGTGCTTAGGGATGCATACCATGGCTTCTGCACCATTACACCGTAAGCATGGTAAGTAATGATCAATCAAGTGTGAATTAAAGCACTGTTCCCTGTAGGTGCGCACGCAAACCGCCGGGCACTACGTCACCGGTCACACCATCTATAGCTCTTAATCATGGCTGCACATTATATATAGAAGATAATAGTTGATATCACTTTTGTTCTGATGTGGTCAAAGCCAGAGAGAGATTTTGGACAACAGATAGAAACAGAAAATTGCTCTCAAAATTTTTTTTCTTTTTTTTCGGATTTTCTCCATATTATATGGTTAGATATAAGGGCACGATTTAAATTCTGAAAGTGGAAAACACTGGATGATATCTAGGCATAATACTGTATTATCATGTATAAATGAGATTGTAAGCCATATTAACTCTTGTTGTAGACTTGCAAATAGTATAATATCAACTCAGAATGTATTGCTATGCCTTTTAGCATACTGGAATACTGCTAATCAGTCATTGTTACGATTCATGCCTGCCTCAGTGATGCCTTGTAGGTTAAATCTTTAGCATGGTAGTCACTTTTTGAGTTTTCTTCATGTGCAATCTTCAGAATAGTCAATCAGATAGTCAATAGTAGAAAACTATCTTGGATAGACTTGGAATTCCTCCATTTAGTCCTGTGTGGAAGATCTCTCATTTCTTATGAAAAGCAAATAAGACTTTCGCAGTGGTCTCTACAGGGGAGGGTTAAGCTTGATGGTCGACCTGATCTGGTTCTGGCTAATCAAACGGCATATTTTCATATCAAACTAGTCACTCTTTGCATTTATAGTCTGTTAAAGAGATATCCGAACCTTAGAACACTCTTACTTGACCGATATGTACATTTTGTGTCTTAGAATTGGTGAAATGATAAGCACTTTGGAGATATTTAGCTGTTTGTCATCCGTTTCCATCACACTAAATGTACATTCGGTTTTCACTGCATCTCAAGAAAAGTACAACCAGTGCTCTACCGTTTTAACAATTGTGGATTATTTAATAAGACTGGCATGTATGATTGCAAAGTTATCAGGTAGGAGGCAGAACTTATTGAATGACCCTCGATACTTGGGAAAGATTGTCTACAGGTAAAATGTCAATTACATGAGTAACCCTGCATTTGACATGTTTATTTTTCATCCACTTATATAAAGTATTATTATACCTCATAAATATTCATGAGATAATAGGCATAAATCCTGCCATTTCATTGGTCAATTGATCAAGCTGGACACAGTGATAATAAATTGAGCTATTGAAGAAATGGAGCTATTTCCCGTGTGGTAGTTTTGACTATTTTCCTATATCATTGTACCCAGAGACAAAAGTTCTCTACGTACTAGCGTTACACGCACTTTAATTTTCACAGTTCTTCAAGTAAGAAAGGAACTTACTACGATGTCAATAACATCCAATCCAAGATGGCGGCAATTACGGATCGGTCTGCGTCTTTGACAACAGACGATCTTGCTGAATTAATTTAAAACAAAGATGCCCAAAACACACGGCTTGCCATTAAAAAGGCAGTTAATACCTTCACCAACTACTGCAAAGAAAAAGGAACGTCAATAAAATACGCTGTAGGGCTAGAGGTGTGGTCAGTTGGATGAGCTGTTAGGACATTTTTACTATGCCAAATTTCGAAAAACGGGGTGGCGATTTTTACGCTAGTGTCCCGCTCAATTGACCAAATAAAATGGCAGGATTTATGCCTACTATCTCATAAATGTTTTTAAGGTGTAATAAAACAAATACTACATGGTATATAGGAAAAATAGTGCAACTATTTTCCCCTTGGTACTGGCTACAGGCCTACCACTCCTCACCCTCCGGGTTCGGGGTGGTAGGCCTGTAGCCAGTACCTCGGGAAAAATAGATTGCACTATTTCCCCTCTAACCATGTAGTATTTGTATACTATACATACTTGGTGCATACATTTGGATAACGTTTACTTTAGGTACCAGGCGTGCATCAATTACCTGGTTCAAAAAGTGCCTTGTTTTGTTACTGTACAATTCTATCAAAGACTTGATGCATGGCTGCAACCTAAAGTCCCGGGGGCCAGTCAACTATACACTGTAAGCATGTGTCACCAAAACAAATGTGCAATAAGGAGTAACGCATCAAGAGGTTAAAAATTGACCATTTACACGCAAAAGGGTATCTTTTTCAAAATCCTGTCAATTTGTATGTGCATAGGGGGTCAAATTTGGGAGAAAGACACACAGAATCTTCATTTTAGGCTAAAGAAAAAGAAAGGTTTGTCTCAAAGCTTGTGCGCGCATTGGTTTTGAAATGCCAAAAATACCACGTCTGAAATGCAGGAAATTGTTAAATCATTTTTATTTTTTTTCCTACACATTTTTTTTCTCAAGTTTTTATTAAAAATATCGGCAGATTTTCCTTTTCTCAAACTTTTACATGACTCAGTTCTTCGAAAAATGCTGCACAATTCTTCTTTACACAACTACACCACAATATTCATTTCAAATAGAAGAAAAAAATATATCAGAAACAGTCAATGGTTGCAAATAGTAAGAGTAAAAATTGACACACAAAAAAAAAATGAAGAAAAAAAATAAAATGGAAGACAAAAAACCACGCGCGTCGCATGATTTTGAAGCCTTCGCAAGCTTTGAGACAAACTTCTTTTTTTGTTGCCTTGCCACATCTTTAGGCTTCAGAGGCAATACAAACGTTTAGGGGGTGTTTAGAAAATGATTGGTCAAGCATGGTTACAGCATGATGTTCAACTGGCCCCCGGGCCATAAGTATACTATTTCCATATATTCTCTTATATGTATATTAATGTGATCTTTCCAGGGAACGCCCTCAATATCGAAAAAAAAATTGAAAGCAGATTTTCTTGCAGATTTACATTTCTGATCATAAATCGTACATACATTCCAAGTTAAAGGACGATACAATTCTTAATTAGGCCAAAATAAATAGTTGTGTTGCTCTCACAAGCCTAAAATTGGGAAGGACGGCCGGATTGTTTTAATTTTTTTTTTTTTAAATTTACCAAATCAACGATTTTATACCTATTATTTCAGTCATCATGTGTGAAGATACTAAGGAAAACGCTTACTGGATGTATTTTCAACCCAATGGTGAATATTTTGGTTTCTTGCCCATCTCTCGTGCAATTTTCACAGATTGGAAGATCTTGAGAAGAAAAAAATCTTGAAAAAAAGTCTTGAAAAAAAAAAAATCGTGAAAAAAAATCTTGAAAAAAAGAAAAATCTTGAAAAAAAATCTTGAAAAAAATCTTGAAAAAAAATACCCGGCCCACATTCTCGGAATTTTGACTCGGCCGGATGAGGGCAACACAACTATTTTTTTTTTTGCCTTACTTCAAAATCATGGTTTTAGAGTGAAAATAAACTGTCGGATTACCGACAACATATTTTACTCTCGTCTAAATTCACTCTAAAACCATGATTTTGATTAGGAATTGTATTGCTCTGTAACTTGGAATGTATGTACGATTAATGATCAGAAATGTTAATCTGCGAGAAAATATACTTTCTAAAAAAAAAAATTATGAATAGAGGGCGCTCCCTGGAAAAGATCACATAATATGCCTTTAATAATAAATGTTCAACTATCCATGTTTTTCATATCAGGTATCATGACAGCCCGTCTGCTACCGGCATTTCTCCAATGCTTTGATGATAACTATATCTCAGTGCGGATAGCGGCCGTTACTACTGCCAGTAAGCTGCTACTGGAAGATGAAAAAGTCACTGCTAAACTACTGTTTATTACACAGTATGATAACAACTGGAAGGTGAAAGCCCATGCAATCAAAGGTAGGCTGGATATCTGTGCATGTGTGCTGGATGCTAAATGATATGGGACCCAACATGAGTGAGTAAATGAGACACAATGCAGCAGTTGCATTATAGCTAATGATTTTATTTAGGTGGCCAGTACTTCCCGAGCTCTGCTCTGATTTGGTCAACCTACCATAGTATATTAATTGTATTGTCATTATTATGTATCTCATTTGTGGAAAATAAACTGAACTGAACTGAACTGAGTTGCTAATTCCAGTTAAGAGCACAAATGTGGGACAAGGTCTAAATAAGTCAAAATCATAAAAAGTCTTATATTTCTGATCTTTGATACATCCAACAAAAGACTCAAAATCATGGAAATAAAGAGTTCAATTTGAGGTATTTACTTTTCATTTACTCCACTGTTTTGTTAACAAACCAAAACTTTGAATTTGATGTTTTGCGACAAAGTGATTTCGATAATCTGTAACTTTGGTACCAAAATGTCCTTTTACTAATTATATTATCATGAAAAAAGTAACTAAATATTCATTTGTTCCTCATTATGCCTCATTTACTCGCATTGAGTCCCATATGTGACTCAATGCGAGTAAATGAGGCATTATGATGAATGAAACAAGATTTTTGTACTAAGATGTGGGACCTATTCACAAACCCGACCCCTCCCACTTTGCCCCAGCAGCTATCGTATGGCAATCAGGTTTGAGTTCAGTGTGAGGTCAGAAGAGGTTTGCTGCACACTCATCAGGATTGGCATACATGGGCCAGAAAATACCCTTGAGATGCCTATGTGATACTCATGTGATATCCATGTGATACTCATGAGATATCCATGTGATACTCATGAGATATCCACCATGCGATACTCATGAGATATCCATGCGATACTCATGAGATATCCATGCGATACTCATGAGATATCCATGCGATACTCATGAGATATCCATGCGATACTCATGAGATATCCATGCGATACTCATGAGATATCCATGTGATACTCATGAGATATCCATGCGATACTCATGAGATATCCATGCGATACTCATGAGATATCCATGTGATACTCATGAGATATCCATGTGATACTCATGAGACTCATGAGATATCCATGTGATACTCATGAGATATCCATGTGATACTCATGAGATATCCATGTGATACTCATGAGATATCCATGTGATACTCATGAGATATCCATGTGATACTCATGAGATATCCATGTGATACTCATGAGATATCCATGTGATACTCATGAGATATCCATGTGATACTCATGAGATATCCATGCGATACTCATGAGATATCCATGTGATACTCGTGAGATATCCATGTGATACTCATGAGATATCCATGCGATACTCATGAGATATCCATGCGATACTTATGAGATATCCATGTGATACTCATGAGATATCCATGCGATACTCATGAGATATCCATGTGATACTCATGAGATATCCATGCGATACTCATGAGATATCCATATGATACTCATGAGATATCCATGTGATACTCATGAGATATCCATGCGATACTCATGTGATACTCATGAGATATCTATGGATACTCATGAGATATCCATGCGATACTCATGAGATAATCATGCGATACTCATGAGATATCCATGCGATACTCATGAGATATCCATGTGATACTCATGAGATATCCATGCGATACTCATGAGATATCCATGCGATACTCATGAGATATCCATGTGATACTCATGAGATATCCATTTGACACCCATGAGGCGTACCTATGAGACATGTTTATAATAATTGGTGCCATAATGATTCATACACTTGTCTAATTCTCAATACACATTTACTGCCCCACCCCCCTATATATACTGCAGCTCAGGGTGACATAGGTAAACGGAATAACAACATCCAAGCAGCCTGCAGCTATCATATGGCAATGAAGTTTGAATTAGATGCGTGTTGCACACTCGTTAGGATTGGCATACATGAGCCAGAAATGACCCCTGAGATGACCATGTGACACTCATGAGTTACCCATGTGATACTCATGAGTTGCCTGTGTGATACTCATGAGACATCCATGCGATACCTATAATGCCCATGTGAAACCTATAGAGGCATGATACATGAGACATGTGTATAATAATTGGCTCCATAATGATTCATACACTTGTCTGATTCTCACTACACATTTATCTCCCCCTCCCCCACCCCCTATATAATGTAGCTATTGGTGACATCGGTAAACTGAATGATAACATCCAAGCAGCTATCGTATGGGCAATCCGATTTGAATCAGAACCCGGTGTGAGGGCAGAGGCTTGTCGGACACTTGTCAGGATTGGCATACATGGGCCAGATGTATCGCCTGTGTTGCAGGATAAACTGCTAGTGGAACCTGATCAGATGGTCAGAAAGTAAGTACACATAATCATAGCCCGGTGTGAGGGCTGAGGCTTGTCGGACACTTGTCAGGATTGACATACATGGGCCAGATGTATCGCCTGCGTTGCAGGATAAACTGCTAGTGGAACCTGATCAGATGGTCAGAAAGTAAGTACACATAATCATAGCCCGGTGTGAGGGCTGAGGCTTGTAGGACACTTGTCAGGATTGGCATACATGGGCCAGATGTATCGCCTGTGTTGCAGGATAAACTGCTGGTGGAACCTGATCAGATGGTCAGAAAGTAAGTACACATAATCATAACCCGGTGTGAGGGCAGAGGCTTGTCGGACACTTGTCAGGATTGGCATACATGGGCCAGATGTATCGCCTGTGTTGCAGGATAAATTGCTGGTGGAACCTGATCAGATGGTCAGAAAGTAAGTACACATAATCATAACCCGGTGTGAGGGCAGAGGCTTGTAGGACACTTGTCAGGATTGGCATACATGGGCCAGATGTATCGCCTGTGTTGCAGGATAAATTGCTGGTGGAACCTGATCAGATGGTCAGAAGGTAAGTACACATAATCATAGCCCGGTGTGAGGGCAGAGGCTTGTAGGACACTTGTCAGGATTGGCATACATGGGCCAGATGTATCGCCTGTGTTGCAGGATAAATTGCTGGTGGAACCTGATCAGATGGTCAGAAAGTAAGTACACATAATCATAGCCCGGTGCGAGGGCAGAGGCTTGTAGGACACTTGTCAGGATTGGCATACATGGGCCAGATGTATCGCCCGTGTTGCAGGATAAATTGCTGGTGGAACCTGATCAGATGGTCAGAAAGTAAGTACACATAATCATAGCCCGGTGTGAGGGCAGAGGCTTGTCGGACACTTGTCAGGATTGGCATTCATGGGCCAGATGTATCGCCCGTGTGTTGCAGGATAAATTGCTGGTGGAACCTGATCAGATGGTCAGAAAGTAAGTACACATAATCATAGGTAAATTGAAGGCTATAATACAGGGTGTCCCTAGACCAGAGCAACAAAAACCAGGCTTGTCCAAGCCCTTGTATTTCCAATTGCCATGTATGCATGTGAGACGTGGACCCTAACCAAAGCTGACAAAAACAAAATAGCTGCTTTCGAGATGTGGTGTTGGAGGCGTATGCTTCGTATCGTATGGACAATGAGAAGGACCAATGCCAGTATTATTGAAGAAATAGGGGTGTCTAAACAACTTCTTCATGCTATTAACACCCAAATGCTGAGCTACTTCGGCCATATCTCACGTCGCAAGGGTAACAACCTAGAGAAGATGATCATGCAAGGCATGATTGAAGGGAAGCGCAAGAGAGGCAGACCTCGTTCCCGGTGAATTGACCAAATAAAATTGATTACTGGACACCCTCTCCGTGATTGTTACTCCTTTGCTGAAAATCGTTATTTGTGGCGTAGTATCTGTAAGGTCACGAGCTGTCAGTCATGACAGGACCGAACCAACCAACCAATACAGGGTGTCCCTAAAAAAAGGGCGCATATGTTCCATGTCATCGCTCTCACTGATTACTCAGTATTTGGATGTAATATTTATATAATCTTAAAGATAATTCAGTTGGCTTTCGAATGTTGTTAGTTTGATTGTGATTGTTTTTCCCAATCCAACGATATGCTTGATTAATCATGAGTATTTAAAAACGGGTTGTGCCGCTTTTTAAGGAAAAAAGATGCTTGCAAGAGTCATTTTTCTCTCATGTAATAATCAGTATTTACATTTAAGTGATCTTCAAGATGATCAAATTGCCTTTTAAACACCGTTTGTTTTGTCTCATTTGCTCCTACCTTATAATATGCTTGATTAAAGTTGATCACAGAAAGTCAAATTTGTGCTAATCTTTAACTTTTAAGAAGAAATGCTTCAAAGCGTTAAACATATCAACAATTTTACACATGGAGGATTTCTTTCAAAAACTGGCACGGTTTTGATATTGTTTACTGATGGTCAAACAAGCATATCTCTGAATAGACTCAAGCAAATTTGACAAAACAAACTGCATATGAACGCTTATTTAGTTATCTTAAGGTTTGTTCAAACACTAAATTCAAAAACGAAATGTTTAAAGATCAAAATGGCACATTCCCCAAAAAGCATCTGTTTTCTCAAATTGGCACAAACCCGATTTTGAGTGCTCATTTTTTAAATTGAGAAAAGTAAGCACAATTAAATAAACGGCATTTGAAAGCCAACTAAATTATCTTTTAGATTATATAAAGATTTAGTCAAATACTCGGAGTAATTAATGAGGGCAATGACATGGAACATGTGCACCCTTTTGTTAGGGACACCTTGTAGAGAAGGAATCACAGGCCATTGCTGCTTGTTGTCAAATCCATAATGACTTCATCGTACTCTTCCACAAAGTGGCTGAATTCAATGGCTTGTGGTAGCTATATGGTACTCAAGTAGGCCGACTTATGAACTCCTCAAAAAAGTGTGTAAATGTTTTTCAATCACCAATTTTTTTCAGATATTTTGTGATATTTTCATATTGTATTTCACAAACTGATGTGTTCCTCTTTCCAATGATACCTCATCGCGTAGCAATCACTCGTTTCAGCACTTAGCCGCCTGCTTGATGCTTGTGCTCAAAAGAACGACTTTATCGTCCGTTCAATGAAGTGTTACATTGGCAATTACAGAGTAGAGTGATATACTATTGACTTTTGAATGATAGTGATGTTTTTGGCACATTTTTGGCTCATTCATATTGAGAAAATTGGCGATGAGTTTTTTATTATATCGAAGTGCAAGGGCTTTGGCTATAATTATGAATCTCATGCCAATTGCCTTTTCATTCAGCCATTTTTCATGATGGAAGTATTGAAGGTGATATATAGGGCAGTAAAGGCATTTGATCCCGGGTGGGGTGGGGGGGGGGGGGGGGGGACGGACACTTTCCCACCAAACGGCTACCCAAGCATCATCAAGCATCATCAAGCGTCTCAGAAATGGGCCCTAAACATCGTAATGCACAAAACCATTTTGTATCCCTAAATTGTGTAACACATACAGACTCTACCCCTCGGACCCTATCCTAAATGCAGTCACTCATACTCAATGCAAGAAGAAAGACTGGAACAAGATCATGAATGGAGTTTGGATTTCACTACACACATTCAATGCCTAAAATATGAGAAAATAAAACAAGCCAAATATCTTTAGTTTTTCCTTTCTCCATTTTATTCCACTCACAAATACAATTACAAACTTTAAATGTTGAGATCATGTAATAAAATCTGAATACCCTTTTTGATGTTTCTCTTGGATGGGATACATTAGCCGTTAGAGTTCCAAGTGATCCTACCGCCTCACCCCCTGGGCCTCATAGCTTTAAGATTATTACAAAGGGTCGGTCCTTGTCAGTCCAAATGTCTCTTGTATAAGGTTCAAAACGGTTTGTTTCATACGGTAGACTTATGCTTTTATTCAACATATAACCTGCAGCGCAGTGAGCGGCTTTGTTTGACGGATACTTGCGCTTTATAAGTTTCCATTATTATTATTATTATTATTATTTAGGATTAAGTGTACCATACATGTACATCTCAAGATTTGCATAATTGCGGATAATGTAAACCGTCAAATGATAACCATATGACACATAATTTGACACATGCGGATTTACCATAAAAAAGAACGCCATTTCCAATATGTGATGCGATCTGTGAAAACCCGCCACATATGTGACGCGATCAAGAGGAATGAGTTGGATGTCGACCCTGGTCGAAAATGAATTTTTAATACAGTCTTAAAGAAGACACCTAGAGCTTTCAGAAACTGAAAACTCCATGTCGATACGACGTTTTGTTCTGAAGTTATGTCAAATTGTATACATGAATTTCCATCAAAACTTATGTAAGCCGCCATTTTGAATTGGCCATATCTCAATTTGGGATTCCCCGACATCCGACTCATTTCTCTTGATTGCGTCACATATTGGCACTTTTCATATTGGAGATATTGATATCATAAGAAAGCTAAAACTGTACTGATTACAGAACTGTTTCGATCATTTTTCTACGATCACTACAAAAAAGTTATGAGTGAATGATGATTGTGATGTCATAAAAAGCTACAAAACAAGAAATCTTGTAAACAGGCCATAAAAGATACATAATTCAATAGAATTTAACATTATAAGGTTAATAATTAAAGTGATTTAAGTAGGTTTTTGAAGGTGAAATTTCATGAAAGATGATGACACAAAGTATTGGAATTTAATTTTCTTTCAATTTTTTAAAAAAGGTTTTTTTTACATTTTGATTTTAATTTTACCCATAATCCCTAGTTCTCATTTTGCGACATCCGACGGGTTTTAACAGATCGCATCACATATGTGTTTCTTCTTATTCTTAACTAGGCAACTGGCTGTAGCCTTGGAGTCAATGGGAGTGAGCCCTACAGGTGATATGGAGATGGTTCAGCAGATTAAAGATGAAGTGAGACGGCTGTGTACCCGTGGTAACATAGCAGCCAAGATAGCACGCTCAGAAGCCAGGGAAGACAGAGATGAAAATATGGAGAGATTCTTTAATGTACCAGTATCACCAGCTGGGTCACCGGTAAGCTATATATATTACATCAAACATTTAGCAAGGGTAGAATTTCGGCGCGAATCCGCGAATCGATTCACGTAAAATCACTACCGCGTGAATCCAGGTGGATTCGCGCAAAAAACAACAACAACAAAAAAGGTTTTTTTTTTTCCAAGTCCAAAACAGGACCTTAAATGACTGGTATTTGACACTTAGTCAACAAGCATGCCAAATTTGGAAGTTGTGCAAGCTTATAGCCTTATTCTTGATATTATTTTCATTCATTTCGCAATAATCCATGGATTCTGAAAATTGGCGAGAATCTAGGATTCTCGCGAAATTATTCCGCGAGAATCTAAATGGACTCTAGCACTGCAGCGCGAATTTCTAGGCCTTTAGTATGACACTTTTTTGTTTCCTCCATTTCTTTTTCATACAAAGTCCAAACAGTGACCTAACTTGGTACAAAGATGCAACATGGGAACCTTCATAATTCAATTAGGTCAAAGGTCACATATCAAGGTCAAATGTCATCTGAGGTCAAGTTGTAAGATAGCTGAAAACATCCACAAATGACTTTTCTTTTTCATACAAACACTGATTGCAACCAAACTTGCATCATACATGCAACATGGGAACCGTCATATATCGATGCGGTCAAAGGTCACATATCAAGGTAAAAGTTCATTTGAGGCAAAGTTGTAAAATAAGCTGAAAATATCAAAACATGGCATTTCTTTTTCATATATATAAAGACCGATTCCAACCAAAGTTGTATCATACATGCAACATGGGAACCTTCAGGGGGCGCACCACCAAATAAACGCTTCATGAAATCTGAGTATTGACAGTCATGTTCACGGTGCTATTGTGTCGCTTTCTGCTTTCTGCAAAACTTGAGATATAGTGTTTGATATCAAATTCAAGCATTTGTCTTCCATTTTTTGAATATTTTACCCCAAAATGCAAACCCTATTGAATATTTCTGCGTGGGACAATCCGTAAATGATACGCGACGCATTTTCAGACGTGGTTTAGAGTCATATTTTGAAATATTCTGCAGTGCTTGAGAGGGAACTGTTTGCTAACAAAATAAGGACAATTATCTCAACTCTCTAAATCACAGGTCAAACCATA
Organism: Ophiura sarsii; assembly: GCA_035610835.1. Lineage (NCBI taxonomy): Eukaryota > Metazoa > Echinodermata > Ophiuroidea > Amphilepidida > Ophiuridae > Ophiura > Ophiura sarsii. The sequence goes on from CM069448.1 coordinate 69,882,409, forward strand.
GTCCTATCCCTTGACTTTTCTCGCTACAGCAACAAATAGCGCCGCAACCCTATTTTCAATGATACACATCACTCATATTTGGGTATCGGCTGTCCTGTACATCCACGTGCCTATTTTTTTCTTCAAAATAGTATGATTTGCTGGTTATATAATCTTGACTTATATTCTCAATCATTGCCGAATATCGTGCAATTTCAAGTCTATCTTCTTATTAAAATCATGGCTTCAATGTTCAAACTTCTTTAACCGAATTGCGTTATTACATAAATGCAGAGTGATTTGGTGGTGCACCCCCTTCATATGTCAATGAGGTCAAAGGTCACATATCAAGGTCAAAGATCATCTGAGGTCAAGTTGTAAAATAATCTAAACTGAAAACATCAAAAAATTACATTTCTTTTTCATATAAAGACCGAGTATAACCAAACTTGATTCATAGCTGCAGCATGAAAACCTTCATATAAAATCATTGACTTCAGGATGTTCACTTATCTACCCTTAAAAATGCCCTTAAAAAATGGACGACAGGTCGCATCTGTATTTTTTTCTGTTTAAATCCAATTCCTGTCCAAAAGTAGCCAAAGTGGGATTCGTAGTGTTTCACTGAATTGATCGTAAAGGGTTCAACAAAAGAAAGTATACCACTTTGTTTATGTCATTTTGAGTAATTTTTAATTTGTTGTTGACCAAACAGGCTAGATAGGCATTTAGATGAATCTTTTAGGCATAATTTGATACCAAATTTGCCCCCTAACAACAAAGATAAATCATGATTAGCACCATTTAAAGGAAAATATCCCCTTTTCAAAAGTCGCATTTCCAATACACAGCACGAGAAGATTTGGTTAATCTGTCCATGTTCTACCCATCCATAACATTCCTTTACATTCAAATCCTTCACCCATGCATCAGTTTACATTTGAATTAGCCCGCGCATTGAGGGATATGCGCGGTGATCAGTACGGGATAAATACGGCATATGTGTGTGTTAACAATTGGCCCTTTCTAGCCTGTTTGGACAAAAACATATTGAAAGTTACTCAAAATGACATAAACAAAGTGGTATACTTTCTTTTGTTGAACCCTTTATCTTGGGCATTCAGAGGTGAAATGGAATGGGATGCAATGTATTTGATAGAGGACTAATAGGGCTGACCAACAGACTATTGGTTTGAAAAAACAAAACATGGGATGCGTTTTAATTATTTTTGTCCCTCATAGGACACATTTTTTGACACACCCTGTATTTCCGGTGTCTATAAACAAATTGATTTGTTTTACTTCTTTTTCTTGTGTAGATTGCATGTTAATCCTTATAACATTTATGTTTTGTCCACAGTTACCAGAATCAGAACTGGGAAGACTCAAATACACCAGTCGTCCTTCCACAAAACACTCCACTCGAACCATCACACCGAACATCAACATCACCTCCGAGGAAGAAGAACACTCCGAGTCGCCCGACTTCACTCTTCCAAAGACGCCAACAGGTGACTACACCGAGCGTCAGTTTCTCAGCCCGGCCTTCAGACGACAAGGCAGTGCCGGCTCGCCATCCTCCAGACGCACACCCGAGGAGAAAATTGACAAATTGATAGCTCTTTATGACGGGGCGTGCTCCATGAAGGAATACAAGGAGTTTGTGAATCCGGAAGAGCTAGAGACGGATCAAGGAGCTGATGACAATAAAGTTTCAAATAAAGCGAAGAGTAGCGGTAAGCTGGAACCGATAGTAGAGAATGCTCACGGAGAAGAGCAGGATATCGGGAAAGATGGTGGTGGGGAAGATGTGGACGAGGAAGAGGGTGATCTTGAAGATGACGTCAAACAGGAGGTAGAGGATCCTGATTCAGGGAAGGATAGACTCGTGGTGTCTCCAACAAAGACGCTGGATATTGTGAATGCTCTGGAGGCAGACACTGAACTGTCTGTGGATCAGAGATCAGAGGTGGCATCTCCTGTATCGTCAACTTCCTCCGGACACTAATTCATCTTTGCTTGATTGATCAATCAAGCGTATGGACATGACATCAGAAATGTAAAAAGGCTCATTCTTTTGCATATTTGGAATGACTGATAATATGATACATTTGTTTAGCGTCGGTATATATTGCGGAGAATTATTGTGCACTCTGTGTCATACTGCACTTTGTGCACATAATAATTTCACGTGCCATACCGACGCTGAACCTAAAATAACTAATATTACCCTCCATCTACTTCATTCCATTCTGTATCCTCCATCTAAACACTTCAAAAGAAGTAAGTTCCCCTTTAGGGTTTCCCTTATATTTTCAAAAATATACATTGGGTTGAAATGGGTTTTCTGTCAAATTGTTACGAGGTTCTTACCAATACTTGACCAAAATTTCAAATCAACCGGTTCTGTCATGCTTGAGTGAGCTTGTATTGAATGACAGAATGTCCCATTTCAAAAGTTGTTAAAATAATGTTTAGTAGTGTGTGTATCCACCACGTTGGTATATCAATTGACGACATCGAATTCTCATAGTGTTGATGAGGCGCGCAACTCGATATGGAAGTCCAACGTTATTTTAGCAACTTTTGAAATGGGACATTCCGTCATTCAATACATGCTCACTCGAGCGTGACAGAACCTGTTGATTTGAAATTTTGGTCAAGTATTGGTATGAAGCCCATAATCATTTGACTGAAAACCCCATTTTATTCCAATGTATTGTTTTGGAAATATAAGGGAACCCCGAAAGGGGAACTTACTTCTTTTGAAGTGTTTACTTCATCCCATTTTGTATGCATGTATTTTGGGCCTAACTGCTACATTTTGATGTTGAATACTACGTATTAACACTTTCCACGTGGCATGCGCATGCAGACGACATTCCAAAATTTCACAAAATGTTTTTCAAAAATGTCTAAATTAATGTTGAATTTCATTACCATATTTGGAATGCATTGAAATAGGTACAAATATGCCTAGTATTGTATTTTTGAGATAATTGTTTCTCACAACAGTATTATTATTATTAGACAGCATTTATATAGCGCCTTTTCTAAAAAAGACCAAAGCGCTGTACAGAGATAAAAATACACACACGATAAAAAGTACCAAGTAATGTACAAAATATAAAACACAACAATAGAAAAAAAATTGGACATTGAAAATGGCAGTATGTAGTAAGAATACAATAAAATAGATGATACGTGTACACAGTAAATAAGCTTACTTCTGGGGTAGCTTTCTGGCAGCAACTCGCTTGCCTTTCGTCAGCCCCAATAACAAGTGGGGGCGTTGTTGGCGGTTGCCTGGTATTGGTTCAGTAAATCTTGAGATAGACTTTGAAAGCTGGGAAAGGTTTCTGAAAATATGTTTTGTATGTGGTACGGTATAACACACATGTAATAGCACATGTAATAGCACATGGAAAGTGTTAACGGAATTGCTTTACTCTGGTGAGGCAATGATAAGGAGAGATATTGAGTTAGTCTGAATTCTTCCCATCTTCACAATTTACACAAGGCCCCTGCGAGAGTGCTCAATGTGGAGACTGATAGAGGGACATAGGGATCCAGTCTAGATTGAATCCTTCCCATCTTCACAATTTACACTAAGCCCCCTGCGAGAGTGCTCAATGTGGAGACTGATAGAGGGACATAGGGATCCAGTCTAGATTGAATCCTTCCCATCTTCAAAATTTACACTAAGCCCCCTGCGAGAGTGCTCAATGTGGAGACTGATAGAGGGACATAGGGATCCAGTCTAGATTGAATCCTTCCCATCTTCACAATTTACACGAAGCCCCCTGCGAGAGTGCTCAATGTGGAGACTGATAGAGGGTCATTGGGATCCAGTCTAGATTGAATCCTTCCATCTTCACAATTTACACGAAGCCCCCTGCGAGAGTGCTCAATGTGGAGACTGATAGAGGGACATAGGGATCCAGTCTAGATTGAATCCTTTCCATCTTCAAAATTTACACGAAGCCCCCTGCGAGAGTGCTCAATGTGGAGACTGATAGAGGGACATAGGGATCCAGTCTAGATTGAATCCTTCCCATCTTCACAATTTACACGAAGCCCCCTGCGAGAGTGCTCAATGTGGAGACTGATAGAGGGACATTGGGATCCAGTCTAGATTGAATCCTTCCATCTTCACAATTTACACAAAGCCCCTGCGAGAGTGCACAAAAGCAAAGACTGAAAAACGAACAGTTCCAAAAGTATGCGCTGATAAACTCATGAATAAACATGAGCTTATTCCTGCACCATCACGCCACACTGTACCGGTGGCACCATGCAGCGCTGTACATTGCATGACGCAATGGGGCGCGCTGATCTACTTCCAATCATTAGACGCGCTACAGTTTAAATTGGACCAATTAAGTGCTTTGGTGTTGTACTGTTGTTGTTGGGCAGACTTGTGCATGGGCAGTTAAATTAGAAATGACCGGAAGTCTCGTGGAATTTCTATGACACTTCCATTCCATGTTTTTTTCCCTGTCCCTCAATTTGGTCTGCCATTTTTAAAGATAATGGCTAAATAGAGGATGCAGGGATCCAGTATAATATTGAGTGAAATGGTCCCCCCCCCCCCCCCCCCCCCCCCCCCCCCCACTAGCTACACCACTGGTTCACTTATATTTCTCCCCCCTTCAATATGAAAAACCTAGCTACGTGGTTGGCAAATTTCAATCCATACCCCTTATTAGTTTAAAGACAAGATGTCCTGGATAGTGCTGCGCAGGAGTTTGGAGACTAATAGAATATATGAACATATTGAATTTACTTTGTATATTATGTTATTATGTAAATTATATTAATTTTGTGAAAATAGGAAAGAAACTAATCCGTCCAAAATGTTTTTAAAAATATATATATACTGAGATTATTGTATCATATTGTAGCATTTCATGCCGTAATGGTAACCCAGCATTTTCATAATAAAATAACACAAAACTAGTGAAATTTGTCTTTGTCATGAATTTAATGATTCTTGTTTTTGTACGATAGAGAGAATCTACTTCACTCATGCGTGCCTTTAACAAAAGGTTCTCATTTCCGTAGTATTTGTTGTTCAGATCAATTCAATGCACGACCTTCAATACAAGCATGACTGTTCAAAGAATGACCTATACATCTATAAAGTATAACTCCTACTTAGAAATAATCGTTGGTGCAAGATATCATGAAGTGTAAAGACCCCATTATGGATTTTGTGCTTAGGGGGCTGTCATTTTCTTCGGGAGGGGTGGTCACAAATATGGTGGGGGGGGGGGGGGGGGTCATAATTTTGTAAAATCTAAAATAGGGGGGTTATAGTTTTGTGTAGCAATTCATCTAAGCATATCCCTTATAAATGTACATATTTACAACACATTTCCTGTTTATTTTTCATTATTTGCTATTTTAGTCATTAAAAAATCTAACTTCGATAGGCCGGGGGGGGGGGGGGGGGGGGGGGCGGTCATAACATTATTTTGTATTGGATAGGGGGGTTATAAATTTATTAACAACGGCCATTGACATATTTGTGACCCCCCCCCCCCCCCCCCCCCCCCCCCCCCTGCCGAAGAAAATGATAGCCCCCTTAGGTTAATTCTGTGCTGTCTTACACCATGGATAAACCGATAAATTTCTCTTTAATTGGAGGTATTGCACGCTAATTAAAGAATGGTGGATTATTGAGAAGTTACAGTCCAAAATGTAAGGTTAAGTATAATTTTCATTTTTGCATTTTTCTTTTCAATACTGGGGCGAGTATGATAGGTAACATGTGTGTATGCTGTATTGATCCATCAGAACAATGCGGACGACTCACCTCATTACATTGTCAACCAGTAATCTGTCGTCATTTGACCATCACTAAGTCCGCGTGTAGAAAAGCACAAATGGAAAAATGGAAACCATACTCAATCTTACTTGTGGTACTATCAAACCAATCTTCACAGTAGGTAGGAGTTATACCTTTATAGAGTTATAAACCAATTTATTACCTCAGTTAATGTCAGGAGGGTGACTATTGAGTATTACGGGGCATACAAAATCTTATGACCTGGCTTAATTTTATTCATGAAATATGTTAGTTTAAAAGATAATACGTGCAAAATTGATTTTTTTTATTTTTAAATATAGAATATTGAAATCCTTCTTAAAGTGACCTTTTGTATTTAAAATGACTTTTTAAGATTTTTGTTTTTCTAATGCGCATCAATAAATTAACGCGCGCGGGAGCTTTGGGACAAATGATTTTTTTAATTTAGCCTTAGTACATACACACCTTTTTATACCAGCCCACTTGACTATTAAAGCATCCATCGACATGGTATTACTTTTAAAAATGATCAAACACATAATAAGAGTTTGTCAAGATCAACTACTGTAAAACCAGAAATGTTCGCAAGTTTAAAATGTCATGAATCGGCAGTATTGGCCTAATTCATGGCATGAAAATTTCTCGAATGTAAACTTTGGAGTTACATTGTGTAAGGCCAAACAAAGAAGAAGGTCTGTCTCAGAAGCCCGCCCCCATTGGTATGTGAAATGAGCTACGGCGCGTATGTCTATGCACTGGGGGCTAAAAAACAATTTTATTTATTTATTTTTATTTTTTGTGTGGATATTTTTGGATATTTTTTGGATTTTTTTAAAAAAAGTTCTCCGTAAGCTTGGATAAGCAACAACAAAAAAATAGCAAAAAAAATAAAAATAGCATACCTCATAGCCTATTTTCTAAAAAAATAAATCAAAAAAATAAATCGCACAGCACTTAGCTTTTTTGCACAATGTTTCTGAGACGGACCTTCTTCTTTGTTTGGCCTAACTTGCAATGCACTGCTACATGGTATATTAGAATATTCACGGTATGACATATTCGTGAGTAAGTGCTCTGGTTTTACAGTATGTTGACCAGATACGACTTCTTTGGAAGAAATGTGCAGACAAATCAATCAATTTTTAATAATATCGGTTAATTTACCACATTGCAATTAGCAAAATAAGCCAGGTCTATGATTTTAAACTGCTTTAATCAACTGCAAAGAAATTTATTAAAGTTTATTAACAGCAAGGCAGATAACTACCGCAAGTTCTACAAACTCAAACAAACGACTCGAACAACTAAAATCAATGATTTCCTATGCCTAGTTGCAACTTTGCTGTTGTTATGCGCGGTCATTGAAATCGCCATAACTTTAAAGTATCCATTCGATTTTGTTGAATGAGGAATCAAACTGCGGAGAAGAAATTTGCTCATTTAATGTATATCTCAGATTTTTGGTACCGATTATCAATTTCGAATTAGCCAACCTCAAAGCACCTGGTCCGGGACATTATGTGCTAATGTAGGTGTATATCGGCATCTAAGTACAATTTTGATTGGTTACAACCAGTGTTACACCTTATATTTAGCCAATACATTAAGAATGGTGTTATAAACACTTCAAAAGAAGTAAGTTCCCCTTTAGGGGTTCCCTTATATTTCCAAAACAATACATTGGAATGAAATGGGATTTTCAGTCAATACATTAAGAATGGTGTTATAAACACTTCAAAAGAAGTAAGTTCCCCTTTAGGGGTTCCCTTATATTTCCAAAACAATACATTGGAATGAAATGGGATTTTCAGTCAAATGATTATGGGCTTCATACCAATACCTGACCAAAATTTCAAATCAACAGGTTCTATCGTGCTCGAGTGAGCACGTATTGAATGACGGAATGTCCCATTTCAAAAGTTGCTAAAATAACGTTTAATTTCAAAAGTTGCTAAAATAATGTTTAGTAGCGGGTGTATCCACCGCGTTGTTGTATGACTTGCCGACATCGACGTCTCATAGTGTTGATGAGGCGCGCCACTCGATGCTGTGGGATGGCATCCCACTCTTGTTGTACCAGAAGACGTAAGTTAGCAAGATTAGTGTGATCATCCACTCTACGATCCACGGCCCGCTTTAACTGATCCCACAGATGCTCGATTGGGTTGAGATGGGGGAGTTCGCGGGCCAAACCAAACGCTCTATACCTTCATCTTCTAAGAACTGATTAGCAACTCTTCCCCTCTTCCCCTATGTGGGCGCGCATTGTCGTCCATCAAGACAAATCCATTTCCTATAGCTCCAGCGTAGGGAAGCACATGTGGTCGCAGCACCTCGCCAACATACCGAATGGCGTTGAGATTCCCATTGATTTGAACGAGATAGGTTTTCCCTCCACTGCTGATTCCCGCCCATACCATTACACTACCTCCTCCAAACGCTGTCACAGGTAACACACAACATTAGCATCAGGCAGTGAAAGCCACGCTGGCTGATCATCCTTCATCACAAGATATTGCTCATTTTCAAAAGAAACATTCCCTCTTTCAATGCATGCTAATTTGAGCATGGAAGCACCTGTTGGGTTAAAATGCTGGTACAACAAGGGTTGGACTTCCATATCGAGTCCGCGCCTCATCACCACTATGATGTTGTCAAATTGATACACCAACGTGGTGGATACACACACTACTAAACATGATTTTAACCACTTTTGAAATGGGACATTCTGTCATTCAATACAAGCTCACTCAAGCATGACAGAACCTGTTGATTTGAAATTTTGGTCAAGTATTGGTATGAACCTCATATCAATTTGACAGACAACCCATTTCAACCCAATGTATATTTTTGAAAATATAAGGGAAACCCTAAAGGGGAACTTACTTCTTTTGAAGTGTTTAGTTGATAAAGAGATATAAAAGCACTTTTTTGATTGGTTACTCACAGGGGTATATCACATTATATCCTGTAATGAGCTAATCAGAGACAATATAAGCTGTAGTGCTTAGGGGTTTATAGCTATATTGACAGGGCATACACAACCAAAGACTAACACTGTGACATAAAAACCCGTTTCGGTGCCATGCATGAGACGCTAGTATTCTCGCATTATGGAAGCCAAATACTAGTTTTGGTGTTACAAAATTGTGCATCTCTCACTCAAAAAGTTACCAAAGTCACCAGAGGTCGAAATAAGTGGTTATCTTGTTGTTCAAACTAATCAAATGGCTGATGGATAACCAGATTGTCCTTAACCCAAGTTTTTGACATTATATAAACTGCCCGAAAAATGTTTGGAAATTTGTTTTCAATTCGATTTCTCAGATATTTTGTGACATATTCATATTGTGTTTTATATCAATGAAAATGTTATGTGTTCCTCTTTGCAACGACACCTCATTCGTAGCAATCACTAGTTTTAGTGCTTAGCCACCTGCTTGAGAATGTAGGGAGGTCTCATTCAAAATGTGCCAAATTCACCACTTTTTCGTGCTCAAAAGAACAACTGTCATCTATCTATCTGTTCAATGAATTGTTACATTGACAGCTGCACTGTAAAAACACCGTTTAAAATCTTTAAACAACTGCTGTTGTTTTAAAGTTGTTTAAGTAATCTGCTTAACCGTTTGTTTAAATACGCAAAGGTTGTTTAGGCAGGTACTTGAAGAACCCCTGTTGTTTAATACTTTAAAACAACATTTTTGCTGTGTTGTAGAGTGACACTCTATTGACTTTTAAGGACAAAATAGTGATAATTTGGCACAGTCAGATTGAGACCTCCCCATATTCTCAAGCGTGTGGCTCAGCTCTAAAACAAGTAATTGCTACACATTTGGTATCAAATCAAGATGAACACATCAAGCTCAGCTTTCCATTGATATACAACCCAATATGAACATATCCTGAGATATTAAAATAATTTGTGATTGAAAAAAAAAGAATCCAAACTTTTTTGAGCAGTTTAATTGAATGTTGCTTTATCGTAAGAACTAAAAATAGTGAAGGATAACCAAACTCTTACTGGTAGGTGTTGGACAACTATTTTTTAATTATTTTTTTCGTATTTCTAACACTGGAAGTCACATTTATAATCATGTATTCAGGCGATGCCATCCAATCAAGTACGACACTGTGCCCATGGGTATTATCAGCTTTAATTAACTGTTAGATTTGATTTGCTTTTCATAAAACATGTGGGGTTGGTTTTAGGGCAAAAGTGGGGTAAAATCTAGTTGGGCTTGCATGTATAAATATTGCCCTGTTTAAAGGCATATTATGTGATATTTTCCAAGTAGCGCTCTCTATCATTGATTTTTACTATGAAAGCAGATTTTTTTGCAGATTTGCATTTTGATCATAAATCATAAAGATCTTTTAAGTTTATCGATACGATTCCTAATAACTTCAAAATCATGGTTTGAAAATAGATTGTACCGAGCGGTACAATCTATTTTTTCAAGTTTTACTCTAAATTCACTCTAAAACTATGATTTTGAGGTTATTAGGAATTGTATCGCTCTGTAACTTGGAATATATTTATGATTAATGATCAGAAAAGTAAATCTGCAAGAAAATCTGCTTCCAATTTTTTTTCTTCGAGGATTGAGGGCGTCCTCTGGAAAAGATCACATAATATACCTTGAAGTGCCTCCCAAAATGAGAGAATAGTTAGTCAATTAATACATCGACACATTACAGAATCCGTAGATATAGCTTAATCTGTTTACATTAAACTTGATGGTGTTCACATATATATCTTTAAAGTTTCTTGTATGGCATTTTTGTTTTCAAGTCTATTTGTTGCTGGTCACATATTGTCAGCCTGCTTCGATAATTGCCTAACTAATTTTTTCTAGTTTTGAGAAAACAACAGAAATATGAAAAGTGAGTTAGGCAATTATCGAAGCAGGCTGACGATATGTTGAATAGCACCATGAATAGAGCAGGTGAATTCCAACAGGAGCAGTAACTTTTTTTGGATAGAATTAGGTTGGAGATATAACTTTAAGTGAAATGTGGCTTGTTATAGGCCTAATACGAGTTAATATGACCCATTTTAAACATTTTACATCATTATTACAAACTGCCTAACTCACAAGGCTGACTTAGGCAGAATTGAAATTGTGCATTTATCAACACTTTTGATTGGTTAATGACTTAAGCATTATTATAGCATATGCATAATATAATGAAGTCATGATTTACGCAAAAAGCTAAATTTCGCTGAAAAGTGAGTTAGGCAATTATCGAAGCAGGCTGACCATATGTTGAAGGTTTTCTTGTATGGCATTTTGTACCTAAGTTTTGACTTGTAATCGTTCACATGTTTAATGTTTCTCTACGGCTTATTACACCTGAACTTGTCAGGCCAAATAAAGAAGGTCTGTCTCAGAAACATTTGGCAAAAAAGCTAAGTGCTGTGCGATTTTGTTTCCTTTTTTTTATTAGAAATATGGCTATGAGATATGCGGTGGTGTTTTTTTGCTAATCCAAGCTTACAGAGACCTTTTTAAAAAAAATATTTGGTAAAAAATCCAACAAAAAAAAAATCAATTTTTTAAATTTTATTTTAGGCCTCAGCGCGTAGACCTATGCGCCGTAGCTCATTTCACATACCAATGTGGCGGACTTCTGAGACAGACAATCTTCTTTGTTTGGCCTTATTGTTCACACTTCTTTTAAAGTTTCTTGTACGGCATATTGAGAGGTGCATTCTTTTTCTCCATATGCTTAACATAGTGTCCTCCTGGGAATTCCTTGTGCCCGTACCAATTCCGGTTCTCAAATGGCGCAAACGGATCGTCTGGGATGTGTTTCTGTCGCTTCCAGTAAGCCGTCACCATTTTGTCAAGTTTCTTACTCTGATTACCGCTGCAGAACACAAACTGCTTGATGCGTGCCTTTCGTTTTGCGGATTTATTCCACAGCTTTTTGTTCCTTCCGGCTCGGCATCTTAACCACAGTCCACTGAAAAATATAGAGAAAGAGATTTATGATGAGAGTCATTCAAAATGTTACACTAAAGCCCCCCCCCCCAAAAAAAAAGTTGACTTGCCCTTTCAGGGCCAGAGTCTGGGTCAGACGGTTGGATTTTTAAAAAAAAAATTAAACAGGGAGATACTACACAAAAACAAGTTTTAAAGATTTTTTTTGTTGATTTTTTTGTTTTGTTTTTTTAAACAAGCAGAAGCTACTCAAAAAATGTTTTCATCTTTCTTTATTATTATGTGCTTCTTTCAATTTTTTTAATTTTTTTTTTTTTACTTTGAAAAGAAGAAAAAAATAGCGACCCTAGATTTCCGAAAGTTTGGGTCGGTCGGAAAGGGCAAGTCAACTTCTTTTTTTGGGGCCTAATTAGCTGCATAAGCCCTGCTATATATAGCTGTAATTTTTGTTGGTAAAAGTCAGTTTGGTACGTTACCAGAATAATTCAAAATAAATGCATTGTCTATCCATATATGTTTTATTCTTACAATCCAATATTTTAAACACAGGACATTATGACTTTTTTAAATTGAGAATAAATTAAATATCAGTTTTTAGCGCTTTTTCAATTATTATGCTCAAAGCGAGTACATTTAAAGGTATATTATGTGATCTTTTCAGGGAACGCCCTCAACATCGAAAAAAAAATTGAAAGCAGATTTTCTTGCAGATTTACATTTCTGATTTCAAGTTACAGGGCAATATGATTCTTAATTACTTCAAAATCATGGTTTTAGAGTGAAAATAAACTGTCGGGTTAACACGACAGTTTATATTTTCACTCTAACTTCACTCTAAAACCATGATTTTGAGGTAATTAGGAATCGTATCGCTCTGTAACTTGGAATGTATGTACGATTTATGATCAGAAATATAAATCTGCAAGAAAATTTACTTTCTAAAAAAATCATGAATAGCGGGCGCTCTCTGGAAAAGATCACATAATATGCCTTTACTCCGCTGACACTATATAGGATACATCAGAATTAGTTCGCTTCACTTAGGTTTTGCTGCATATCATACAAATACTGATAATTGCGCGTATTCATATCCGACACTTATATTGTGATTATCCCCAGACAGCTACCCATGTTTACACCTGGGTGGAGAGAAGCAAGTGCAGTAAAGTGTATTGCCCAAGGACACAACACGTTGGCTGCACTGGGACTCGAACTCACACCCTTCTGATTATGAGTGCGGTTGCTCATTCTACTGGACCACACATGCCTGACGATCCAGTGTATACCAAATTCATATACGATACCAAATAAGCTTTATATAAGGCTATATTAAAAAAATCCTTTGTCTCAAAATTCTTCAGTTTTTCAAAACCTAATGCGGAATGCGGTTTATTTAAGTTTTGTTTTTTTAAGTTTTGTTTTTTTAAGTTTTGTTTTTTTAAGTTTTTTTTAATATAAAATATTGAAATCATTGTAAAAGTGACCTTTTGTATTTAAAATGATTGAAAATCTGAAAAATCTGTGAAACTTAAGGATTTTTTTTTGAAAGAAAAGAAGAAAAAAGAAAAGAAAAAAGAAGATTTCTTTTTTCTAATGCGCATCAATTAACTAACGCACGCGGGAGCTTTGAGACAAAAGATTTTTTTAATATAGCCTTATGAATATCAACATACATTTTTTCTTTTATGTGTACAAATTTAGACCCATATTTTATAAACCCCATGAGAACTACCTGCTGATTGGTTGAAATTTAGGATGTGTCAAATATTGTGCCAATCAGAGACATTGTTAGAATAATTACAATTTTCAAAAAGCTTAGCATAAAATATTTATACGCAAAATTGTAATTAGTTATCAAGAAGATTATTATATCATGTAATTGACCAATGGGAATTCTTGTACGGAAGACAGGTAGTGCCCATGGGGTTAAAGGAATTTGTAAAAAAGACCCATGTCAACAGGGTTCTAGCTACGGTGGGCGGCGCTGGGCGGGACTGCCCGGTACCGACCATATCCGCCTGGGACTTGGGGTCAAAATGGGCTGGGCGCCTGGCACTCTATAAAAAAAAAAGGGTAACAAAACTTCTTTTTTTATTTTGGTTGATTTTTTAACAATTTGTGGATAAAATCATTAAACTGCCTCATAAAACAAGAATTTATATGGCAGGAACCCTCAAAATTCGTTAAAATACCCTAAAAACATTAAGAAGGCCTCTGGATCCCATGCCATGATCCACTGCACTTCGTTCGCTACACTTTCTCTGTTCACCGTCAGTAAATTATCCGGCACTAAAATGGTCCTGGCTAGAACCCTGCATGTCAAGCAGCACATCCCAGTGTACATATGTGACCTGGCACCACAAAATCAGCGTAAAGTCATGGCGAAGATGTTGCTGAATTGAGCTAGAATAGCATGTTATTGATTTTTGCCATGTGTTGTTAGTATGGACCAAGCCCTTCGATTTATAGCTGCGGGATTATAAATAAATAGCCTGGCATGGCTGGTAATACTCTTAAAATAAGTATACATACTGCCATTTTAGAATTAGAGAATAAAACATAGTTCTTAGCTGTTTTGCTATAGACGATGGTCTTATAATGTATAGGCTGTACCATATTTGGAGTCGTGTATGGTCGCCGCAGGCGGCCATACACGACGACACAAATATGGTACAGCCTATACATTATAAGACCATCGTCTATAGCAAAACAGCTAAGAACTATGTTTTATTCTCATTCTTATTTAGTTTATTGGTTATTTTGAACTTTTATCATAAAAAACCGCAGTTTGTTAGATTTATTTTAAACAAACAACAACAAATTTCCCCCTTTATAAAATCGGCGAATCCAACCAGCTGTTTTCCAACATCCTGCTTCAAATTAATCGCGTTCTTTAGCACACGCGCACCTGTCATCGCTGCGTTATACCCACAACGCACACGGCGGCGACTTTGTGTAGGGCACGCTAACGCGATGACGCGTTGATCATACGCGCTGAAGGTATTATTTTTCGAATGAATTAAACCCCGCCCCAAACCGTGCACCATTGTCTCATAATGCATGGGCGTGTCGGCTGAAAATCAGCCAAAAACCAATCAAATTGCCTGCTGACATCTCAAACCACACCCACTATATAAGAATTCCCCTATAATAGAAGGGACCTTGGGTCCATATACCAACAACAATTTAAACGGCAAATCAATAACATGCTATGCTGCCTCAATTCAGCAACATCTTCGCCGCGACTTTACACTCGTTTTGTGGTGCCAGGTCACATATATCCGTGACTGTGAGTGCCACCTCCCTCAGACACCCTTCCAAGGATTGCGTCATTCACTCTAGGGGAATGTCAATTTGTAATGGCTTAATACCTGTTAAATCTGTAGAACCGGGCTGTGACAGCCTTGACAGATTTCTTCTTTGCTTTTCCCATACTGTAACTTATAATGGTTCTTTTGGGTTGCACTAGATGTGTAACTGTTGACTGCAATAGGGGTGATGAACTGAAAAGATTAAAAGATGGACAAGATTTATTAGTCAAATTAACCCTAACCAGTAAAGCTAGTTTTTTGTGCGTATCGGGGGAAAGGGGAAAAAGTACCCAGGACCCCCCGGGATTCGATCGCGGGACCATCCGCACCCAAGTCTGTCCCTCTACCAACTGAGCTAACTCCCTAGCGCATATACGGCCACAAACTCTGTGACCACATATGCCTGCGGTAGGTGACGTCATCACGGCAATGCAGCAGCATGTGCCTGGAGAGCCTGCAGTGCGGTTAGGGTTATTGTTCAGAGATGTTATTCAATAAGGTAAAATAATTGCCACTTTGGAAAGCTATGGCTCTATTGTTTTATTAATTCTCAATTTAAATAACATACACAAATTGTGAGAGCTAAAACTAGGAGAGTCATTGTGATGTTGTGTGGTTTGCTTTAATCTTTTGCACACAGGAACCTGGTTGCATGCATAAAGATAAAGTTTCAGAAAGTGAAAACTAGATTTCCAAACCCTAAACCCGGTGCAGTGGTTTTGGGAATCAAACTATCAGGGGGGATTGGTCAAATAAGGGGGGAACAAAACTGGCTCTGCCGCTGACTGTGTGGCAGTCATGCCCTATTCAATTAAAGCCAAGGAGTCCGCTTAGAAAATCTTAAAATTTTCCTCCGCACATGATAGTCTTCCTGAGTGCAGTAGAAGATAGACTGAGGAAGTGCTCTGCCAGCAGTTTACCGTAGAAGGGGGGGGGGGGGGGGGGATGCATGGAAGATACTTTTTGTTGGTAAACTATACTAGTTGAGAGTATGTAATTTGCATATCACATAATTTTTTGTGTTTTGAAAATGTAAGTATTTCTAGATAGTTGTTTCCCCTAATCTTTGAGTGGACTATTAAAAGAGTTTACTCCACATGGTGTAACTTTGGCTCACTTACGGGAAACTTGTTCAGACCTACTCATAAGTAAGGTTTCTTAAGGTTCATTGTAAAGTGTTTCTAAAAACAACAACAATATTTCTATGAACAGTTTACAGATTAGAATGTAATAAATACCAAAAATACCAAAAAATAAACAAATTGTAAATTGTAAAACTATGAATAAACAGTCCAAATAAACATGGTAAATCATTTAATTTGTGGTGAGATTGCTTGTTTCGACTTTTTACAAGAATTACGAATTAACTTGATCTGTAAATGTTGGAAATAATTGTTTTGTATTTTTCTAATATACTTGGGCCACAGTTACCCCACCATTTGCTTCTTTTTTCATGCTGGTCCGTGTCATAATGAAGAATGCAAATGAAAATGAATTGGACATTGTTTTGTCATAGGTAAATTGTCTGCCCAACAACAACATTAAACATAACTAATAATGTCTCAAAAATATCTAAAATGTGCTTCAACAAATTTTTAAGAATTTTTCATCAATTTGCCAAAAAGCTAGACACAGTAGTTCAATGGGTTCCCAGTGTTTTCTGTAAATTTGTAGCATGCAAGGTGCCCAATGACTTTTGGTTGCTTGTGTACTTACCGTGACAAATTGGTGTTATATGCAGATGAAACATGGCTACTGTTTGTTGTTGTCGTCAACGAAGAGAACGGTCTATTGGATGACTGGCCTAGCACGCATTGGTCAGCAAGTCTCTTGGACAAAGCATCAATGGAGGATTTGGAAGAGACAGAGTGTTGGTTATTACATAGAGATATCGCCTTGCACTGGACACGGCTCGGTAGCGCTTGTGTTACACAGCTATATTGTCTTACAGAAGAAGCAATGCCACTCAAGCAAGCTGAAAAGATAAAAAATAAATAAAAAATTGTTGACCATTTAGATAAATATGAAGATATAATGAGAGAACATGATTTGTGACCAGTCACTTCAAAAATGATATCTTGTCAGCAAATACAGTTTTGAGATAGAGGCATATAAAGTCGGTGTAACATTTAAAAAATAAACCTTAGATAAATTAATGTTTCTTGAAGTCATACATGTACATGTATATTTGCAGCGATGGAAATATCCACATGACTTTCCATCCGGGGTTGACTAGGAACTACACACTTTGTGGACTTACAATATTTCTAACCAACTTTTACAAAAAGAACTAAATCAGTTAAAAAAAGTGGTCCTAGTAGGAATCGAACCATGGACCTCTCCATTGTAAAGCATGTTAAGTCAACCACTAGACTAGCGAGGGGTGAACTGGCCAAGACATGATTTTAAATAGCTCTTATTATTAAGGAATAAAGCTATACTATACTGTTGATCAGTACATACAATATTATTAATAAAGCTGCGACACACATGATCGTCAACCCCGGGTGGAAATTCATGTGGGTATTTCCACTATTGCGTATATATCTTATAGTGTCCAAAGTCTGATTTTCTTCACTGCACCAATTTAAAGAGAATTGGCTATCTTATCTTCTTCATAAATACGATTCAACACTCCGTAGTAGAGTAAAACATAGTGGGATGTGTTTGTGCACACTGTCTTTCTTGCAGTGAAGGTAGTTGAAGCGTTGAGTGACTTCGTTCTTGGATGATTTGGTAGTTTCAGGTCAATTGTTCCAGTCTGTGACAGTTCTATGTAGAAATGAATGTGTAGCTGTCACATGTAGTTTATATTTCAATCAATGATTTGCTATGGCATCTTCCGGTGGAGTGAGTGACCGGGTGCAGTAAGTGCTTGGACTGGGATTGACAGTTGACTTATAAGTGATGCCTTCTGGAAGATTGAGAATTCTTATATAGTGGGTGTGGTTTTGGATGTCAACAGAACAGGCAATTTGATTGTTTTTTGGCCGATACGCACTATATAAGATGAGGCAATGGTATGCATAGTTTGGGGCGGAGCTTTTCATTCGAATGATAATACCCTCAGTGCGTACGATCATCACGTTAACGTGCCTTACACAAAGTCGTCGCCCGTCGGTGTATGTGTTGTGCATGTAACGCAGCATTGCCATGTGTGAGTGTGCTACGAACGTGATTAATTCAAAGGAAGAAGATGGTAAACAGCTCCCCTGCTGTCATCCCATGCTCATTCACCCATTGTACGCCCCCGGTCAACACCGTTTCGCGATAGCATTCAAGTAACCCCAATTACCCCATACTCATTCACCCGTGCACGCCCCTACTGTACTTCAGTCCTATTGCATGTAATTGCGAGGAATGCAGTCACCCATTCACATTAGGGAGGTCAACTGATTTTTGATTTCTACATTAAACCCCAACACATTTGGTATCAATGGAAAGCTTTCTTCAAAAGAAAGCCAATGGTGGTAAAATCATGTCCATACCCCATTATTTGGCAAAGTTATGATTTTTTAAAGATTTATTGAACACACGTCGCTGTCTGCCGATTTTCGGAGTAATCGAATTACAGAGGTCAAGACAATTCGCGATTCACCTATTAGTATGTGAAAATATTGGTTGTTAACTCGCCATTTAAAAATATTTCCAAGTATCAAATCATTCACTGTAAAACATCTTTGGTAAGACAAATAATGTATCTTCAAAGCCATGTTGTTGTTTTTTGCAAAGAAACGACTTAAAATACATAAATTATGACTTCAACACGATCATTCTAAAGCACCAACCAATGCATCAACTTCGGAAAATCCCCATTGCGCGACTTATGCTCTATGCTCCAGCTCAAAATAAACACATGTAACTTGTTCAGAAAACTACATATTTTCATTTAATAACGGTTTCATATGGGTTTTATAGCCTCCTTATACCTTTAATTGATCTATTTTGACAAAGAAAATCAAGTAAAATTTACCATAATTTGACCTCTAAATTCAAGCTTATGAGAATTTTTTTCCCTGTAACGAATGCTATCGTGTTTGGTATCAGTGGATAGATAATTTTTTTCTCTTTAAAATGACGTCATTCATGAAATAGATTGCCTTGGAACTACTTTCTAAAGCATCAAATAAACAACGTGATCTCTCGCGAGAAATTGAAAAATTCAAAATGGCGCCGCCCACTACGCATGCCACGACGCTAGTAAAGTGATCGCGTTGGTGTCATATTTTATGTATTTAATTTTGGTCTTTAAGTGGTTTCTTTGCGGGAAAAAAATACATGACTTGGAAGATACATTATTTGTCTTACCAAAGATTTTTTACAGTGCTTGATTTGACTCTCGGAGACACTTTAAAATGGTGAGTTACCAACCGATATTTTCACACACTAACAGATAGGAATAGCGAATCGCGAATTTGTGTTGATCTCCCTATTCACATGAAATTATTTTACCCGGGATTCCCCCGCTGTCACCATATCATGCCATGCTCATTCACCCATCAGTCCTCATCATATCACGAGCATTCAACCAAAGAATTCATCAACCATCCGTCGAGTTGGTAAATTGGAGAGTTGAGTTGGCGAACCATCGAGTTTGTTCGTACGTCGAGTTGGTCCGACTGTCGAGTTGGTCAACCGTCGACAAGCGTCTAGCGAACGACCTTGGTAGCACGCCAATCAAATGCTTCAGCTATTGTGTCTTCAACACAATAGATCCAGTGATCGATGCAATATCGACTTACTCCCAATCGACTTTTCCCCAATGGAAGATTGATGATGCATCCACACACACACGGTCGGCCAAAGCTCTAAATCGATCACCGATTCTGTTGCGCAGACGCATAATTAACACTAGGTCCCTGGCTGTTTTGTGTCGTCAATTAATATACAGGGCTACAAATGAATAAGATAACCAGCAAAAATAACTTTTACTCATAGTTTTCTGGCCTAGACTTGTGATTTAAAAAAATCTAAAATCTAAAAATGGACATCGGTAGACATTAATTACAAAACCTAGTTATAAGATTATTTTATTTTTGTTTTTGTTTTGCTTTATCATGTTGACTCTGTCTGTCATTGATTAAACAGGACTCTGACTTACCAGTCAACTATTGAATAAATTATGTTTTCTGGGCACAGTGCTTGCATAGGCAATGAAGTTTGAACAAGACATTTTACTTATTTATTCTTTCACCCATCCATTACCTCATTGGTCAATCTTGAAAATAATATTCGTGTATTCTATTATAAGTCATAGATGTTTTATTAAACTAAAATCGAAAATAAAACACAAGTTCGTTTTATTATCTAAAACACAAGTTCGTTTTATTATTTAAACACAAGTTTGTTTTATTATTTAAAACACAAGTTCGTTTTATTATTTAATTAAGAAACAAACAATACAAACACTTTAATAATTTAACAATTTCCTTGCTCCAAACCTAAACCGATTTATGGGCCATGATATATCCACCCTGCCCTGAGAGCACTTGGCAAAGTACGCCGCCAGTATATTGGAATTATCGATATTGCCGAGTGGATTGGTAAGTCGATATTTACAGCGATCTGGATCTATTATGTTGAAACACACAATAGCTGAAGCATTTGATTGGCGTGCTACCAAGGTCGTTCGCTAGACGCTTGTAACCGTCGAGTACGTAACGGTCGACTTGACCAAACAAAGACTGAAAGAGTTGACTCATATTCAATACAAGACGTTCAAACCTGACTTTACGTCCCATTGATATTACAATAGATACAATAGCCACCAATCATCTTTTGTGCGACGTCTTTGAAATGCAATCTAATCCGCTGCTACTTAGCTACTTGACACACGACACGGTGATCAACTATACCATACATAGTACTAGCGTGATCGATATTATTTATTTATTTATTTATTTATTCGGACATACACTTTCAGAACAGTGGCATCCGCCAACTTGGCGAATGCGTCCATACACACAATATTAGTCATCACCGTTAGATCTCAGGAGTGACAGGACCCATTTATTGTCAAAGCGTGCCGCCCTCTATTCAAAATTGCTAATAACAACTTTATAATCTGGTTTTCAATGAGCAGAGTTATATTGATATCAATATCGAGTTAGGTTTAGACTTGAATAGGAATGAGAATTTGTATTAGACCATCAATTGTTTGCAGTTTATAACGGAAAATCATCATTTACAGAGAGAATTTTATCAGAAAAATCTAGCATAAGGCCAAGTCAAATTTAAAAAAAACATGATTCTCGTTTGGGTTTTTGAAAAAAATAGGAGGGGCTTGTTATTTATTTATTTTTAATT
The DNA here is from genome assembly GCA_035610835.1 of Ophiura sarsii. Lineage (NCBI taxonomy): Eukaryota > Metazoa > Echinodermata > Ophiuroidea > Amphilepidida > Ophiuridae > Ophiura > Ophiura sarsii. The sequence continues at coordinate 69,903,765 of CM069448.1, forward strand.
TAATTTTTACACAGCGTTTTAGCCAATATTACAAAGGGCGGGAAGTTATCAAGCTTAGGTACCTGCCTTTGGACTCACTAAAATGTCAAAATGCTCTTTTAAATCACCGATTAACGAATGCTAAAACAGAAAACATTTATCCTTACGATATTAAATAGTCAGACTTCTAGTCTGGTTAATAAATATTCGCGTATCGAATTAAATTATCTAATAATGAACTCAAATCGGTTATAAAACTAGTTCCTGATATTTGAAAAAAATCCCGTATATTTCATTAGACAATAAATATTCTAAGTGAAATAATGCAGTGGACGAACAACGGCGAGTCCAGCCCTCGCTGATATGAGTTGGAAATGACGTCATGCATTAACACCGACGGCGACATCATCGATTGGTAATCGATAGCATCAATAGCTTTAATAATACTATATGATTGATGCTAGGTTGAAGTGGAAGTTTAACGACAGCGGATTAAATTGCATTTCAAAGACGTTGCACAAAAGACGATTGGTGGCTATTGTATCTATTGTAATATCAATGGGACGTAAAGTCAGGTTTGAACGTCTTGTTATTCAATATCCGCCTTGTCATTTGAACATTTCGTGTACCCACGCCCATAGCCTTTATAGGAGGCTTCAGTTTTGTGATTCGAATTCCCCCTCCCATTATATACTCTCCCTGGCTAGGTTTAAATAGGATACAGTACAGTCCACAGAGGCAGAGCTAAATAAAAATAAGCTTTTTAATTTATGATGACTTGAGTGATCCTAGTACAACAAATCATACTTAGTGATATTTGTCATCAGTTGGTATTATTCATCATAGGGTATTTTGCATGTTTCACTATCTGTCCCCATCCTAAGTATGACTCCTTCTAAATATGATTTTTGTGGTAATTTCTGTATCGCTTACCAGAGCTCAAAAACACACTTCTTTGTGCTTGTTCTTATCTACTCTTTCTCATCTATCTTGCCATTCGCTTAACATTGTGTACAAATGCACTATTCCCTTGAAATTTAAGGTGAAATTCTAAGCCCATTCAGTTAACGGCACTAGCGGTGTTTATCGAAATCGGCGCCATGTTTTATTAATAAATAGTCTCTTTTTAATATTTTCGTTAGTTCGTATGTGGTGTGCGTAGCGTATATAGACGTTTGACGTTTTGCGATGGGGAATGAGACTAATCTGGACTTCGATACTCGCGAAATGTCTAAAAAAAATTCTGCCATTGCGTTTACACGGCGGAGAATTACGATTAAATATGGAATAATTTAGCATTTTCATGTTTTAAAAAGTGGCTGGAAAGAAAGATGAGGACTTTATGAAGGTGCGTAGCTAGTATGAAAATCAACGGAAAAGCCGTTTTGCTGTAATGCACCCGACCCTCATTTGAAAGTCACACCATTTACTTTATACAGCAAATAAAATTGACAGTTTCTCGCTATGCAATTTCCCCATACGTTGGTAGGGAAAAAAAAAGAAAAAAAAAAAACACCAACGTATGGGTTCCTGTACTAGAGTGATCCCACATTCCCAGTTCAGCTTTCCCGGAGGCTTTGGAGTTTGGCTTTATTAAAGACGTTGTTTTTTGTCTGTTAAACGAGGTTATGGGAACGTAAGTAAACACTACTTTTAAAATCATCTGAGTATGTTTTTATGATTCAAAAGACCTAAAAATGTTTACCTCTTTTCTGAAAAAGTCGTGCCCAGGGCGCAGCCATCTTGAAAATTTGCCAACCTCACACAAAGATACAAATAAAATCAGTGTTAGTTAATTAACTTACATGGACTGAATCTTTTCAATTTACATTGTAATATATATTCATAAGATACTGTTAGTTTTGATTGGTATAACTATCTATGAATTTATGGCATTAGGGTATTTTTTTGTTCAAAGGAATTAATAATTACGAACGAGGTAAATTCTGGAGTTGACATGGGTCACTGAAAGGTCAAAAAGTCATCCTGCAGCTGCAACACCGTAAGCTTACAGAATCACTGGTGTTTTTGGTTTTATCGGGGATGGTTTAGGTAGACATTGCCTGCTTTCGGTTGATGATATTTAGTGTAGAGAAGGAAACATAAACTATAAATATGTTGCGAGTACGTGGTGGTGTTTCTCTCAGTTTAAAGGTAGGTCTACCTAGCTATAAACCGGGTCTAATTTTTTATTTTTTTAATTTTTTTTAAATAATAAAAATATAATTCATCAATCCTTCAAGACTCTATCATTATCATTATGCTCGAATCATACTAGCCGGTTGCTAGTATGATTATCAAAAGTATCTTGGTGCCACCAATGGTCGCGTCGAGCTACTATACTAAATCGCCGGTAGCCGCAGGTATTTCCGGGTCACGCAGACGACATCAAACCTGGATAATACTGCTGTGCTGATTGGTTAGCAAGCAAAATAACCTCCCCCATTATCCATATTGATTGGTTGAAAAAATATGGTGTTCATTAGTGATTACGTCATGAGCGACCGATCTTTCGAGTTGAAATGAAGTCAACTGGCCGCGACTGGTCGTTTCCAGTCAAGCGATCTCTTGATCGATGTATCGGGGTTTTTTACATGACGTAAAACTCGTCATAGCGATTTATAAATTCGCAAAGCGACCTTAGTTAGTATGTTTTCAGCATTAAACTTTAAATAACTTTAGACTAAAAGAGTAGGCCCTACTCTTTTAGTCTTTAAAGTTTAATCCTAGACCTAGCTCTCTGTATGAGAGCTTGGAATGAAAGCATGAGTCAGCATCGGATCGGGGATTTTATTAATTTTGGGATAGGATAGTCCTATATACTGATATCGGGGGGGGGGGGTCAGTGAACATACCAAGCGGGTACACATGCGCGTCCAAGCACATTTGAAATGGACCCTAAATGGCGTAAACCAAAACACTATTTTGATACCCTAAATGGCGTAACACATACAAACCCTACCCTAAACGAAGTTACCAACACTCAATAATGCACCCCTAAATGGCGTAATAATATAGTAATGCTCAAAATAATCTTAATTCATAATCATGTGACATTCATACAGATATGCATGGGATATACAATTAAAGTAGGGAAATATTGAATATTTTTTCCAACATTTAGCATGTTTATTGAAAAATCACACATAAAACAATTAGTACCCCTAAACGTCGATACCTCGATGCTGTAATGGATACCCTAAAGTGCGATTCCCCCTAAAAGTACCCCTTTTTCAGAAAGACGTCGACGACGTCGTGTGGTGAAATCTGGACCCTTTTCGACGGTTTTTTTGGACGCGGATGCGTACCCGCTTGGTATGTTCACTGACCCCCCCCCCCCCCCGGGATACTGATGTACGTAGCGAAAAAGTTCCCTCTTGCATATATTTACATAAATTAGGGTTATCGTCCATGATCGTCATTTGACACGTTTGACGTCATTCGAGAACAGCACGACCAAGGCTATGCCATCCAAAAATAAGGTCGCGCGGCAGATTAACACACACACAGCCTTCTGTCAATCATTCAGTCGTAACATGCATTAATTCATGAATTGTAGTTCAACAAGGGCAAAGAGCAGACGACAAAAATAATGGCGACTGAAAATCCAGCAGAGGTTCTACCAAAAAGAAATTATGCCAAGTGCTGTGATTCCCAACAGTTTTAGTAAAAAAGAATTTCCAGATTTGTAGCTTTCCAAAAACAATAGCCAAGGTATTAAAATGATATTCGCTGATTTGTTTAATTTTTTTATCGTGTTTACCTTACTATCCATGTAAACAACTCTTTCCTAAACTCCGTCTACAATCACACCGTATCAGTATAGCGCCACCAAGGCTATGCTAACCAAAGTTGAGTGGCTTCCACACCACTGATTGGATGTTATTATCAATATTTTTCAACTTTTCTAAATAAAACTTTTTTTTGCTTCAGATATCATGTTTAGGGACCGTTCATTATTTATGGTGGAGGGGGGGGGGACGGGTAAACTTGTGTAAATTTGTTTTAACTATAAAGATGGTGGTGATTGGAGTGATTTTAGAGGTTATTTTGGAGTGTAAATGCCATTTTTGTCTGCGCTTCGCGCATATTTTCTTAAAACCTATCGACTTCAAAAACTTTTTACTATGAGACGACTTCTGGACAGCAAATCGACGATATGTTGGAAAAACATCTATATAATCATCGATCACCGGTTTAGACTAAGGTCACAAATTTTCTGCTTTGTAATTGTCGAATTCCGCGTTTTTCCGCTTTGTAAATTTTGCATTTTTCTGTGATGTAATTTCCCCCAAGAAAGCTTAAAATTTACGATCTATAACACCAAAATAAACACACTTTACAGAAAAACACATAATTTTAGATTTTTAGGCTTACCTTATTATTAATGTAGCGGTAGCCGACCCTCTATATCGCGGAGTTTTATATTTAAATATTGTTTGTTTTATTTTATTACGTATCGTTTTTTAATATTTATATTGTTTTATTCAAGACTATTTATAAATTTTGTGTTTTGGGCGGTTTTTGTGCATTTTTCCCCCTTCTTTTCATCAAAATGTCGTTTTCCGCGTTTAACCTCAATTCCGCGATTTTCGCGGAAATTCCGCAACGCGGAAAATTCGTGACCTTAGTTTAGACATTAGAGCCACAGGGTGTATAATGTTACAAAATCCAATTTCATGATTTAAAAATGCGATTTATTGCATGCTTTTCACCTCATCTCTGCTTTGCACCAATGCCCTCAAAAGTAGAACGTTTCACTGGATTATACGTTTCTGCTAAAAATGTTCTAACTTGTTCCGGTTATAAAGACTACCACCCAAAATGTATAATTTCTATAAATATAAAATTAAAAAATTCAACTCGCTACGCTCGTCATTACTCATTTTACACAATAAAAAGAAGGGGCATCATAAAATGATATGCCGTTCAGATAGGGCACAAACAAAATTTGCCAACGTATCCATGAACAAAATTACAAAGGTATAAAGACAGCCCCTTAAGTATGTTACAAGTTAAATTTTTTCGGGGAGGGGGGGGGGGGGGGGGGTTGTGTAAAAAGCTACTGGTTAGCAGGGGGAGTCATGTAATTTTCAGTTTCAGCTGTAGGGGGGGGTTAGGTAATTTCAACATACGAGTCTCGAATTTGTCCCAACCCCCCTCCACCATAAATAATGAACGGTCCCTTAATGATTTAAAATGTAAGTTATACAGGGTGTCTCAAAAAAAATTACAACGCACCTTTAGAGGATTGTAACTTTCTGAATAAGTGTCAGAATAGAACAACTCAAACGACAAAATAAAGGCAAAATAGTTACAGAGCGGTACGATTCCTAATTACCTCAAAATCATGGTTTTAGAGTGAAAATAAACTGTCATGATAACATGACAGTTCAGTTCGGCGGAACTCCAAATTCGGATACGTATCAGAATTCGGATATCCATATCCAGTTTACGATACGGAGGGTATCCGAATTCGGATACTCAAAATGTTGTTTTGCATTGGCGCACTCACCTAATTGACGGCGCAGACTGATGTACATGAGGTAATTCTTCCTTGTATAAACTATAAATTTACCTGTGAAAAATTCATTTCCATCTGTGTAAATTCCATAAAACGGCAGAAAACACCATATTTCGGCCAAAATTAGATGAAAAATAACAATATTCCGTAAACATGTAGCTCTCATGTGCTGCCTTCAAGCATCATGACATGGCCGGCCAAATATGACATAACATGGCCGGTCAAACAACATTTGAGTAGGCCGAATTCGGATACCCTCATCGTTAATTGGATATGGATATCCTAATTCTTATATGCACAGGCTAAAAAAGTAGGCAATATGGAAAGCTCCTTGCAGGGAAATTTGAGCATTTGGAGGGAAATTTTGGCATTTGGAGGGAAATGTTACTCTTTCATTAAGAAATGCATTCCATTTTGGAGGGAAATTTGGAATCGCTTGCCGGGAAAAAACCCATTTTTCAGGCCATGCTGATACGTGTCCGAATTTGGAGTTCCGCCGAACTGAGTTTATATTTTCACTCTCAATTCACTCTAAAACCATGATTTTGAGGTAATTAGGAATCGTACCGCTCTGTAACTTGAATGTATGTACGATTTATGATCAGAAATGTAAATCTGCAAGAAAATCTACTTTCTAAAAAAAATCATGAATAGAGGGCGCTCTCTGGAAAAGATCACATAATATGCCTTTAAGTTCAGTTGTTTTGATCCACTCATCACAACTTTGCTTCCTGGGAACGATATCATCTTCTAATTTATTATCATCATCTAATTTATTTTCACTTTCATAATGACTAGCGGCGTACCCTCGCTACGCTCGGGTCCCCGCTAGATGGTTCACATTAACTACCTCTGAAACCACATAAACCCCCTACAACAACACCCCCTAAACCAGGTTGATTTATAACCATATCCCTTCTAAAGGCATTATAAACCCCTATAACCCCCCCCCCCCCCCCCCAATCAGAATCAGAATCAGGTTGATTTATAACCATGTCCTTCCTAAACCATTTACCGTGGCTACTTTATTAACCCTGTAGGCCTATACCTCTCAAACAGCATCAAGTTAACCCTCGGTACTTTTAAAACCACATAAACCCCATACAACCGCCCCCCCCCCCCCCCCCCCAATGCAACTACACCAACCAGGTGGATTTATAATCATAACCCTCCTAACCATTTCCCGCGGCTATACTTCATCCGCTAGATGGTTATGCCATATTGCCTACCTCTGAAACCACATAAACCCCCTACAACACCCCCAAACCAGGTTGATTTATAACCATATCCCTCCTAACGGCATTATAAACCCGCAACCCCCACCCCCAATCAGGTGATTTATAACCATATCCCTCCTAAACCATTTACCGTAGCTACTTTATTAACCCCTATATAAAACCTCTCAAACCGCATCAAGTTAACCCTCGGTATACATTTAAAACCACATAAACCCCCTACAATCGCCCCCACCCCCACTGCAACTACACCAACCAACCATTTTCCGTGGCTACTTCATTAACTCTTAACCCTATCCTAAAACATTTTCCGTGGTTTTTCCCCCCTCCCATGCACACACCCAAACCAGTTTGATTTATAATCCCTTAGATTGTTGTTAAAGTAAAGAAATCAGGTTGCTTCATTAACCCCCGCAAAACGCTAACTGTACCATCATAACCCTAGGCCTATCCTAAACCATTTCCCGTGGTTTTACACCGCCCCTCCCCCCCTCCCGCCCCTCCCCCCTCCCCCAACATGACACTGTACACAGGCCTGTAACCATTTCCCGTGTGGCTTCTGCGCTATGTGTAGGGGTCGGGTGCGTGTGCCGCGGCAGTGAGACCTTGCGCAAACATGCACGCGACGCGTTACCACGGTAAGATTACGCTGTAGTAGTACGCGCAACGCACAATGTTGTTCAATTCTAGCTGCATTTATGAGCCAAATCTGAGAGGTTTTTTGCTGTTTTTGGAGCCAATTGTTAACCAATTTCACTGAAATAAACTTTAACACCCTTCCCGTTATTTCCTCTATCTTTCATGCAAATTAGGCGCCACTTTGATTAAAAGCAACGGAGAAATAAGGATAACAAATAAACAAATAAACAAACACACAAACATATACCGTTTCCAGATTTATAGTAGGATGATGTTAATATTAAAGGTCAACCCGTTTTATGAAATTTATTAAGCACTGCAACTTTTAAACTAATAATGTAATGATGTACATAAAAGTATACCATTTTTAAAAATGAATTTAGTCGGAGAATCCATTTTTGGTATTAGATTTCACAAAAAATAGTGATTTTTACATTTTGGCCCAAAATCACTTTTTGGCGCCAACATTTTTCAGACAACCTAACAAAATCATTTTTGATTAAAAAATTAAAAATTTCATCAAAATCATCTAAAGTTGATTTTTGAGATAAAAAACAAATTGTTGGCACTTTTTGGTCAATATTTTCAAAATTTTCAATGTTTAAGCCAAAAAAAACAACCCATTCTATATAATTGAATTTAGATGATTTTGGTGAAATTTTGAATCAAAAACTGATTTTGTTAGGTTGCCAGAAAATTGTTGTTGCCAAAAAAGTGATTTTTGGGCAAAAATGTAAAAATCACTATTTTCAGTGAAATTTTTGATACCAAAAATGGATTCTCTGACTCATTAATTAAAAAAAATGTATACTTTAAAATGTAGCCTATGGTTTAAAAGTGACAGTGCTTGATAAATTTAGCGCCAAACAGGGTTGACACCTCCCTTAATTGTATTTATTTCAGTCTGCCTGCATAAGGACACAATGTAGAGGCAGCAATCCACAGAGATGCTCAAGATACTGCACAAAAACAGAGCCCCCGGCCAAGACACCTGCTGCTGAACCACCCCAACCAGCTGCAGAAGTACCTCCACCAAAAAGGTATTTATAAATATGCAGCGATGGAAATACCCACATGACTTTCCACCCGGGGTAGACAGTCCCGGGCCGGGGTTAATCAACCCTAAGTCAACCAAAACTAAAAAAAACATGATGGAAACTATATTCATTCTAAATTATATGTTAAAACACTCCTGAGATGGTTGGTGGTCAGATCGGTAAAAAAGAAGGATGGATCATTCTAAAACAACCCCGGGACTGTCCACCCAGGGACTGTTTCTAACCCTAACCCTAAACCTAACCCTAGTCCACCCAGGGTTGGTCGACTTGGGGTTGGTCTACCCCGGGACTGTCTACCTCGGGTGGAAAGTCATTTGGGTATATTTCCATTGCGGCATATACAAAATATAGCATCATAACTGGGTAGGGTTACATTTTTATGAAATAATTGAGAGAAACCCAATGGATTTGCACAAAAGAATTTGACAAGAATCTAGACGTAATTCTTGTGTTTTAGATTGAGCGTAAAAAAGAGAGAAAGTTCAATGACTGGAATCCATTTTATTGTAGATGTTTAATCTTTATACAAGATTAGATTCTTGGATTAATAATCATTAAAATTATAATTAACCCTGCTATTGGCATTGTATTTCACAGTGTAAATTCCAGTAATACAAATTGATATTTCACATATAACACTAAGGTAAAGTGACGTGCCGAGCGATGCTCGCACACAGAGTGCCTATCTCTCTTTCTTTGGCGTTTAGGCCAGACTCCTCTTTTTGTAATTTTTGCTGTGGGGGTTCGCCACTTCTCCAGCACAATGAGTCTGTGTTATCTTCCCAAAATGAATTAATGCTGGTACCCATTTATACACCTGGATAGAGAGGAGTAATTGCGGTAAAGTGCCTTACTCAAGGACAAAACACGCTGGCGGCAACGGGACTCGAACCCACAACCTTTGTATTGTGGAGCAAAAATGTATCCGTTGGACCATGTGTGCCCAACACTAGCAATTAACTAAGCACTGCAAACAAATGAAAGTCCACACTCACTAGAAAGGTCAGAACTTTGAATCTAACCATCTTTATTGATAATGAAATTTACATACATGATCAGGTTTGTCACTAAAGCGGTCGGTGCCAGTCGGGCGGAGCCGGCACTCAGGATTGCCGACTGGCACTCTTAAAAGGGTAAAAAACCGGCACTCTATGTGCATTAAAAAACCCTAAAAAATCATTAAGAAGGCCTCTAGACCCCATGATCCACTGCACTTCGTTCACAACACTTATTCCGTTCGCCGTCAGTAAAATTAACCGGCACTAAATTTTGGCTAGTGACAACACTGCATACTATGTAGACCTTTGAAGATTTTTGTTTTGTTACAAGACACGGGGACCCAGTCTAATAATACCCCAACATGAAAGACCAACTATAACATTGCGTTTATCTTCATTTCAGCTCGGGTGGTTTCCTGAAAGTACTTGGTGCAGGTGTGCTATTAGCTGGAGGCGTTGCCGCAGGCACGATAGCCTACGCTAAAACCAATCCGGAATTCCGTCAACAAGTGGAAAGTAGTTTGCCCGTATTGGTGCCTGTCATACCATATTTATTCAATGAGACTGAAGACTCTGTAGCCACTTTAAATCAACCGCAGTTAGGAGCTAAAAAATCTGTGTAAGTCAATTATTGATTAATCAACACTTTGGGGAATTCATATTGAAATAAAATGTAACCTTAATCAGTCTGAACTTAATTTGCCTTCGCTGTTATTTTATTATTAAACCTTAAAGGCATATTATGTGATCTTTTCCAGGGGGCACCCTCTATTCATAATTTTTTTTTAGAAAGTAGATTTTCTTGCAGATTTACATTTCTGATCCTAAATCATAAATATATTCTGAGTTGCAGAGCGATACGATTCCTAATTACTTCAAAATCATGGTTTAAAGAGTTCAGGTCTGCGCGACAACTTATTTTTCACTCTAAAACCAGATGTCCCTGGTTCTTGTGTCAATTTAAACAAGGGTCAAATTTGATGTTGAAAATTGACCCTGGTTACTTTATTGCAATTATCATCAGGTTAGCTTATTGCTGAGGTTTTGCCTTTCAATAGACCATTTTAAATCCGAAAATATCCGATTGGTTCCAAATGTTTCCAATTAGCCAACTGTTTTGACACCTGGTTGCATGACTCGCGAGTCATTGCACAGAAAAACAAACAGGTTTTCACCCGTTGTCTTTAATAACCCGTACATGTAGATTGCGCCGGTGTTGGTGAGAGATTGTCTTCATCACAAAGTTGCATTTTGCGGTGTCTCAGTAAAAAAAAATGGTGTGATAAAAGAGATTCAGGGTAATACCTTCCAACTTTTTACCTTTAGCTCGATAACTTTTGAAGTTGCCGGTATCGACACCATTGTTGATCAAAACATGATAGTCTCGCTACTAGTTTTACCTTACTTCTCATGGGGCATGCTATCTATGTACATGTATGTAAACATAGTAAACCACTAAGCAGACAACCAATGCTATGCATGGGATCAACCGTTTCATTACGCAACGTACGCACCTAGTCCACGCGATCTGTTTTTCCGAAGTTTTCCGATCTGGATTTGTAATGGTCTATAGCCCCTGGCAGATGACAAATTGCCCTTGTCCCAGGTTCTTATGTAAGAATTGTTTCAGAAGTAACTTTGTGTACAGCAGTAGCTCCTGGTTTCTAAAATTCTTACTTCCATCCTGAACTTAATACATGTCAATCAATCACAAGGAAGTTTTTTTTGGAATATTTTGTGAGTGCTGTAATTATTGAATTATGTCTCAAATATGTATGTATAAAAGTATACATTTTGGAAAGGAAATGGATCAGAGAATCCAAATTTTGCATCAATTTTGACCAAAATGTTGTCTTTTTTTTTAAGTCACAACATTTTCTTTTTTGACCCAATCTTTTTTGAACAAACCTAACAAAAATAATTGTGAGTTAAAAATGCCCAAATTGTTTGATGGAGACAGTAACGTACTTAGGGACAATTTTTTTGTTTTTAATATTTTTTGAAATTTTCACTAAAAATTGCCAACAAAAAAGTTTCCATTTGTTACTTCTTTTTTTGAGTACATTTTGGTCAAAATTTAACAAATATTAGATTGGGTTAAAAAGAGAAAAATTGTCCCTAAGTTTGTGTCTTTACATCATTATCAAGCGATTTTTGGCATTTTTACCTCAAAATTGTTTTTGTTAGCTTTGTTCAAACAAATTTGGGTCAAAAAGTGAACATTTTTGGTCAAAATTGATGCCAAATTTAGATTCTCTGATCCATTTCCTTCCAAAAATATATACTTTTATATGCATTTTATTAATAGTTCAATAATTACAGCACTCACAAAATTAAAAAATTAAAATCAAAAACTTCCTTGAGTCCCCCCCCCCTTAAAGCAAAACCTGAATTCTGTTGGGTAATTATTATTAAATTTAATGACATCATTATCTCAATTTTTGCATCACAGGGAACCACTAGCCAAGTTAAAAAGCCGTCTTGAAGAGAATCGGGCCCAGGTGCCACCAACAACACTTGAACCAGTTCCAACCCAAGCACCTGTTACTGTGGAGAAATCAAAGGTTTGTTACCTCAATGTATTGAGTGATACCTGTACATTTCTACTACGGCAATGAAAAATGCACTTTATTTACCCGGTCGACTCTAAACTCTGTTTAATGAACTATCCGTTTAAACTATTAAAAAAAGCGCATTTTAAAAACGTTTAAACACATTTTATACCAGTTATTTGCATTGAGTTCGCGATCATCACATTTCGTTAGTCGCCAGCTTTATTTATTTTTATTCTTAGTCTAAATCCTCAGTCAGTCGTTTAACAATATCAATATAATGCATGTAGGCCTATGATAGGCCGACGTTGATTTCTACTGGGATTTTATTTCTAGAAACGTTATCGTAATAATTTTGACTAGTATACTTGGTACAACAAGGCCATTTCGACCATTTTTTTTGGGGGGGGGGGGTATTTATTTCTAGAAACGTTATCGTAATAATTTTGACATTTATATTTGGTACAACAAGGCTGTAATGGTTGTATGGAATGAGAATTAAGAGTAAGCTCGTAATAATTTTGACATTTATATTTGGTGCAACAAGGCTGTAATGGTTGTATGGAATGAGAATTAAGAGTAAGTCGGACTTTTCAAATTTTAATAGGGCTTACGTTTAGCAAATTCTGTAAACGTTTAAACACCCTATGAACGTTTAAACGATTAGAACTTACAACATTACTACATACCATGGCAGAAGGAGACCTGGTCGTCCGTGCACATCATATTTGACCTTTATTCGACGTATACTAGATGACAATGAAGGCGTGATTCAAGAACGACAGATAGTCACTCTTGCTAAAGACTGCCATACTTGGAGAAAGCTTGTGGTCACCTACTCTACAGGTGAAGGATGATGGGGAGGGGTCAGTGTCTACTGGGGTGACTACAAACAGAATATATGAAGGTGTACAAAGGGATGAGTAAAAATGTTAAATAAAATAAAGAGAACCTCGCTTGTCTTTTACATCATCCCACACTTTCATTGGGGTGAGTTTGTTATTGGTTCTAGAGGGATGAGATGAGAACATATTCAACTAGATATATCATTATGAAACCAGTAAAAATATGATGATGTAATTTGACCTTAATTCACTATTTTTTCATAGACACCTGCAACTAGTGTTACAAAAGAAAAGAAGGATGACGCCTCCAAGAATGAGCTCTTATGGAAGAAAGAGAAAGAAGAGAAGAGAGCACAAGAGATGCAACAAAAACTGGATGATCAAGAGAAGGATGCAGCTGCTGATGTAGCAGGTAAGTGGGATACAGCCAGCAGAGAGGTCACGCTGCATGTCAGATTTTGTTGTACGCAAGAAAACAATGGAGTCTCAGTGACAGGGTTGTAGCTACGCCAGGCGGCGCCAGGCAGGCCCACCTGGCACGGGGCTAGGCCGCCTGGCACCCGTCTGGCACTCTAAAAAATAAATAAAAAAATAAAAAAAAACATCCCAGCCCTGAGCCGCGAGAGTTATGTAACCAAATAGCAAAATATTGAGCCCGTCCGGTCGCTTCGCTCCCTCCGTTCGCCATTTTGCCAACTGGCACAAAAGTTGGCCTAGCTACAACCCTGCTCAGTGACTGCAATATTTGCTAGAAATAGCTTCGGAAAATGGTCTATTTGGGCATCTCAAAAACCGGGAAACGTGTTAAAAATCATTTAAATGTTTAAAGAATGATATATTTGTTCCTAACTTTATGTGAAAAAATGAAGTCAATCGCAATTTTTGTTTGTCTTTGGTGAACCTTTATGCTGCACAACCCAATTTACTTGTTTGACCACGAGCATAGTGATTTTCAATTGAAATTGCACACATTTCATGTTCACATTTGATTATCCCGCCAAAATGTTTTTGGAATAATTTCATTTTTATTCACATCTAGAGCATTATAAGGAATTCATAGCATGGGTTATGTAAATTGATTATTTTATCTCCCATGAAAACAATAAATGGAGCATTAAATTCCAATTACGTCACAAATTTACTCGAACTTTCAATTATTATTGAGAGACGCATTTTGCAATCATATTGCCTGTTTTGGGTGTTTCGTGGACAAGCGTGTGAAATGGGTGCATGGGTAAAAGGGTTCACCAAAGGCAAACACAAAATGTGAAAGACTTCCATCTTTTCACATGAAATTAGTAACACATATGTTATCGTTATAATGTTTGCAAAATTTCAAACATCAACTTGGACTTGAAAACAAGATGGCTACTTTCCACTATTGCAGGTTTTTTTTACTCGCACTATATTTATCCTTTAGACACACAACAATTACATTTACAAATCTTTCCCATGTGAAGACAACTGATTGCAAAGGTTATATATACAATGTGAATATTTCCCAATTAAAAAGAAAATGTACGAAAGGTCTTCATCATTAACCATACACTCTTTTTTAAACCCATAGCCTTTGACGTAATTTTGTCCAATGTGGTGCAGTCAAGTGTTGGCCTCATTGGGACGGCCATTGATTCACAAAAGGCTGCGGTAGAGGCTACTAATATCCACACACAGAAACTCAAGATTGCCTTAGATGACCCAACAGTAAGTAGACATTGTTGAATGGACTTGGGGATAAGCGGTGATTGTTGTCTTATATGGTATTAATTTATTCAAATTTGCAGGTGCTTTTTGAAGCCTGAAGCCTAATGGGCTGAGCATGCTCCATAACGCTCCAACTTTTTTATGTCTCACATATGCGCATTACTGCGCATGATATAATATGTTGGTTCCCTGTGATAAGAAATTCATAGTTTGGCAAACGCTACCGCCCAGCGGTCGACATGATGTAGTATGCTGAGATTTTAGCCCTAACCCCACTGCATCATTTAAAATCATCCAAAATGCATGGTGCTGCATTGGCTTGATGACGTCACCTACTGCAGGCATATGTGGGCACGAAGCATATGCACTGGGGAGTTAGCTCAGTCGCTAGGGGCACAGACTTTGGTGCGGGCGGTCCAGGGATTTTTCGGGTTAAAAAAATCATACTTATCCCCCCCCCCCAATACACGAAAAACATAGCTGCGGGAGTAGGGTTAGGATATCATTATACAGGGTTCGTACGGGTCCTTGAAAACCTTGAAAGTCCTGGAATTTTACTTTTTCATTTTTAAGGCCTGGAAAGTCCTTAAATTCCGAAAAAGTCCTTGATAGTCCTGGAATTTTAAAATGTGCTCCCCCCAAAAAGTATCTCTGATTTATTAATATTATATTTTTAACCAAAATGAATAAAACGGAGCTTTTCTAATTCGTTTTTTATTCTTTTGATGACATTTTCATACGATCATTTATCAGCAGTACAAAGGTCAATAAATTATTCATTTCACCATTTTGGCGCCCGTTGTTTTCCTAGCCTGTTTAGCGGTGCATGTAACTCTAGTACCGTTTCATATAGATTTCGGCTCCTTGACATCTATATTCTGTTCATTTTTATTACAAAAGGCTGACCTCTTTGGTATCTACAAAGAATAAAACGGACCTTTTCCAATTCGTTTTTTTTTTTTTTTTATGACATTTTCATACTATCATTTATCAATACAAAGGTCAATAAATTATTCATTTCACCATTTTGGCGCCCGTTGTTTTCCTAGCCTGTTTAGCGGTGCATGTTACTCTTGTACCGTTTCATATAGATTTCGGCTCCTTGTTGACCTCTATATTCTGTCCATTTCTAATACAAAAGGCTGACCTCACTGGTATCTACAAAGAATAAAACGGACCTTTTCCAATTATTTTTAATTTTTTTGATGACATTTTCATACTATCATTTATCAGTACAAAGGTCAATAAATTATTCATTTCACCATTTTGGCGCCCGTTGTTTTCCTAGCCTGTTTAGCAGTGCATGTAACTCTAGTACCGTTTCATATAGATTTCGGCTCCTTGTTGACATCTATATTCTGTCCATTTTTATTACAAAAGGCTGACCTCTTTGGTATCTACAAAGAATAAAACGGACCTTTTCCAATTCGTTTTTGTTTTTTTTGATGACATTTTCATACTATCATTTATCAATACAAAGGTCAATAAATTATTCATTGTGGGTGTAAATGAGTTGAAATGGTATTTTATAAAAACGGCCCCTGGTTCCACCGAAACGGCCCTGGTTCATGACAAAACCCAGTGAACCAGGGGACGTTTTTTTCTAAAAGTGACCCTGGTCATGTGGTCCTTATTTCCTAGCCTAATGCAGAGGCGTTAAATGCCCCAATATGGTTTTGAAGTAGGCAAATATAGGTTTTCCCAGTTAGTTTAACACTTTTTTCATTATATTTCATATCTCGTTAAGTTAGAATTCGTCCCCAAAATCTGACTTACGCATTTTGTTAGATAAATTTCGTCAATGAGCATTATATTTCAAAGTATGACCATTTCATTTAATTCATTGGTCATTTCTGTTCGTCAAGGAAGGATTGAATTCGTATCACCTGAAGGGGAGCGGGTCTATGCACAAATATAATTCATCTTTGTTCATTATTTTTAATACTTTTATCACATATATTCGTCAGGTGTTAGAAGAATAGGCCTACATATTATTGCAGGTTAGATTTGAACCACCGACATGTGTTCTTTTGCCTTGTTGATTCAGATCCGAACAGACCGACATTTCATATCAGCGAACAAGAAAGAATGAAAGAAAGAAAGAAGAAAAAAAATAAAATATATATAACGTATAGGCTATAGCTGGATTTTACATGCTTCTAGGCAGGACGTTCCACATGGGACGAAATAAAGTGAACTGAATATGAAACTATTTGATCAAAGACGAAATAAATGTATACATTAGTAGGTTACCGCTGTATCAGACGAAATGGAGGTGTGTTAGGACGAAATAAAATGAACATTGAAGCAAGAGGTTCGCTGGATTTGAGGTGTTAGTAATCCCCTACAGCGTTATTACATTGAAGATTCAGGCCTAAAAACAAGCAAAGAGACTCAAACTTGTGGTATGGAGAATCACACACCATGTATTTTCAACATTGTGCCATTACTTAGAACCAAAATACTATGCTGAATATCAATATTTACTCCTGTTGATTCAGTCATTTAACTCATAATCCACAACACAGAATATTTTCAAGTGTTTTTGATCAGAATTGTGTCTGTTTTACCTTTAATAGAGTGACAGTGCAGAAAAGGAGAATCAGTGGAAAGATGTTGTCAGGGCAGCAGAGTCAAAACTTGCAACGCTACAGGTGGCAGAGATGAACAGTGTAGCGGCCCAGTAAGTAAATAATGAATTTTAGGCTATATTTTAAAAAAAATTGTCTCAAAGCTCCCGCACACGTTAGTTAATTGGTGCGCGTTAGAAAGAAAAAAACCTCTTTTTTATTTTATTTTTTTTCTCAAAAAAACAAGAGAAAAAAAATCCCAAAATTTCACAGATTTTACAGATTTTCATTGATCACATCATTTTAAATACTAAAGGTCACTTTAACAAGGATTTCAATATTTTATATATATATATATATATATATATATATTAAATGCATTCTGCATTAGGTTTTGAAAAACTGAAGAGCTTTGAGACAAAAGATTTTTTTAATATAGCCTTACATTGTACAGACTTTTTCACACCTTCAAGCAGCAGTGTCAGATTAGAAGAACATCATCGTAGCATCTTCCAACTTGAGAATCAAAAATGCATTTATTTAGTGATGTCAAATTAAAGGTATTACACAAATTAAAGAATGCTAATCTCTCAAAGTTGCAACGGCCCTCAAATCTAAAATCTGATGCGATTTGTTATTGTGACATTCCATACTCATTATTAAACAATGCACGCTGTCTTTGCGCATGAAGCTGCACGGTCATTCAGCAACGCAACAGATGCGCGCCATATAAAGAGGTTGCATGAAAATGATAATGCGAGATGCACTACACTGTCCGCCGTGACGGTGAAAAATGGCAAATACCCATAGAGCACATGGTGACCACTGTCAAAGTCCGTTAATGCTCGGCCTGTGGTATTACATTGAAAGTATGTGTATACATCTTCTATCTTAATCTTTGTTGTTAAAAGGTGCTAATAATAATAATAATTATGCTAATTTCTATAGCGCCGGTAGCCGTCAGAAATGACGCTAATGGAGCTTTTGTAAACATGTAATATAAGTAATTAATAGCACAAAAATGATAAATAGCATGGGTATTATACATACTGTTTTGTACGCTTCATTGAACAAATGAGTCTTTAAAGTTTTCTATGAATAGAATCTGTACATTTAGCATCGCGTGGTAGACTGTTCCAAATTCTTGCAACAGCAACGAGAAATGAACATTCTCCCCATTGGTTTCTTACTGGGTACTAAGAAGCATTTGTTTTGATGAGCGGAGTCCACTGTGTCCAGGTATATAGGGTTGCACAAGCTCAGTGAGATATTGTGGTGCCTTGTATCGTAAAATTTTGAATGCGAGTAAAGCAAGTTTATATCTGATTCTATGCTCAACAGGTAGCAATGCAAGTCCATAAGCACAGGGGTTATGTGATCAGATATTTTGGTGAAAGTTATAATTCTAGCAGCTATTTTTAATCTATCTCTAAGTGCTGGATTAACAATTTAACATTCTTAAACAGCTAAGAAAGTGTAAGCAATCTCATTGGTTCTCAGAGAAATTGGCGACATCTAGATGAGACAACTTAACACAGGGAGGTGGGGCTTTACGTTTTAACAGTGCGCCCGACCTTCACAATGCGTAGTTTGCTCCATAACGCGCACTTCTGCAGAGCGTCTTTCCCGCTTTTCCTGCGTTTATGCCGGCGCCGCGACACATATGCATGGTTTACTCATCGCATGTGATTGGATGGAATGTTTCTGGGTTATTCTATCCTAGCAGGGGTAAAAGTTGTCAAATGTGGACAATAAAATGTACTTATTTCTTTGATAAATGTCTAAAGTATGCTTGTTTAAGAATGAGAATAAAGGTATTGTTTTTAGACCGTACCCGTGTTATATTGTCTGACATAAATGCGTTCGATAGTATTATTTTTTGCGTAGAACAACTCCGCCGACTATCGTCCGCATTTATGTCAGACAATATAACACGGGTACGGTCTAAAAACAATACCTTTATTCTCTAAATATAACCTAAACACATTGTAACAAAAATGCTCTTCCCTCTGATTCTATGTATAAAAATCGGTAATGCGTGCGTTCATAAATATTTGGTTGATTTCCTTTAATAGAGAGGAGCTAGAGAAATTGAAATCTGTGATTGGAGAAAGCAAGAAAAGTCAACGCAAGGGACAACAGTCTAGCCCGGCTATCATTGGTGCTGAGGAAGGCCTCAAGATGTTGACCTATGACCTCAAACAGCAGACAGCAGAGGTGAGGATAGCCATTACAGAGAAAAAAATCCATATTTACACGATAACGTGGGTCAGAGAGAATTATTTGTGGGTTTGTTTTTTAGGTACTTTTATCAGGTTAACATGGATTGTGTGTATATTTCACTATTTTAATTCCGTGATCAATGTTTGAAAAAAATAATAAAATAGTGACCTATTTTATTATTTTGATAAAAAACAAGTCACATTGAAAATTCGGATGAAAGGGCAATATTCAGAAAAGAAGTATGCAATATGGATAGTTAATTACATGCATGCATGGATGGGATATTTTATGGTAAGGCCACAAAAAATAATAAACCCTGTCCCCCCCTTCAAAATGAACGTAAACAAATAATAAATTCTCGAAAATTGTTGCTGTAATTTGACATGCCAAACACATTATTTGGGTCAGTATTCATTTGCATGTAAACAATTTTTTCACTGATTTCTGACCAATGGGACGGTCGGGCCCATAGAACATGTTTTTTTTTTGTCTACTAAAAGATTTTTGTCCTAGTTTTCATAATAAGTGTTGCTTAGACCAGAAAACAATATTTTGTGAATCGTTATTCTAGGTCTCCTGTTAGGGGCTGCCTTCAATTAGGGCCTGTTGTGTTAGGCATTGAATCAATAGTTTTATATTTGAACTGTGCAGAATGTGGCATCATACACCCAACCAAATATGTAAGTTCCCCCCCCCCCCCCCCAGCATATAACTAGAATATTTCCAAAAGTATCACTAAATCTCACTGGCTATGGCTGGTTTTGTCCATAAAATTGATATTTCTTTGTATGTGTCATTATGCTACCGTGTCTTGGTACACAAGATTATGATCTGCTCATTGATTATTAACCAGCCATAGCCAGTGAGATTTAGTGCCACTTTTTTCTGTATACAAATTGATAAATGGCACAATTTCTTATCATTCATTGTCTCAAGGCCAATAAATTTGGTACCAAAATGTGCCTAACAATTGGGTGCATCTTTCTAGTGCAGATTATTTAAATCCATCGAATATTTTTTTTGGAAATATTCTAGTATATGCTAGGGGGGAACTTACATATTTGGTTGGGTGTATTTAGCCTTCATATATTTTTGTTGTTCTTGAATCGGATGTTGCAGGTTGTGAGAGCCCAAACAGAAGCCAAGATGTTACAAGAATACCAGGCACTCATTGACGAGGGCAGAGAGAAATTTAAGAAGGAATTGGAGAGTATTGTGCCAGATGTCAAGCTAGGAAGGAAAGGTAAATAATACTGATAGGACACATTCTAATCCAACAATTATATGGGACATGCGCAATACACCCAGACGCTAGAATTAACACATGTACAGTTGTTCTTGCGGGTGCCTCGTGTCAAGCAAGATATATACGTTTCATTTATTTCATTAAGGACTGCCAACCCACGCTCAATTCATAAAACACATTTCATTTGAACACAGAAAACGTGAAGGGGAGAGGCCGAGAGCTCCAAGGAACCCACCAGTCGATATAGTCTGCTTCGTTTAGACCCTTTTCCTTGTCAGTGTCACCCTCTGAACCGATATGTACCGATAGAGGGCTCACTCACTGTGATCGCTCCCCATCCTCTGATCTCATCCCGGACTAAAAGGGTCTACTTACTTTGGATTTGACCTTATGACTTCCGTATACGATCACTGCACCACATCCAAAAACAAGGATGAATGCGTAATGAGCAAATTGTTCGTGTGGGGTTTTGCGGGGGATCAAAATTGACCAATGGCAGACACGATAAATACGAAGTTTATGAATATTTGTATACTCAAATATTGAGATAAATCAAAATGGCTATTTTTTAGCACTGGATAGCCACCGTTCAGTCAGCTTTAGGAGTAAGCCTTGACATTGGTTCTCGCCTTAAATATTTTCCAGAGAGATATAGCTACATTTCCGCATGTGTGACTATTTCCATGCTATTTCCTATCTCTTAATATCGCGTAGTAAAAAGCCATTATACGTCCGAACAGGGACAGATAATTTGATGGTTTTTACAATAAACTATAAACTCTTACACAGATACAGAAATATCACCTTCACTTGTTTCTAAATGTACAGGCGTCAAATTTATTACTAGCGCGTTATGAAGGGGTGTAATACTATCCTGACATGAATTATGCATCAAAAGCATCTTCCCTAGTGTGCTTAAAGCGCAGTTCTGCCGTAGATCGAATGTCAGTAGACCAAGTATGGGGCGGTTCTCGGATTCGGATAGGAGCGGTTTCTGGCAAGGCGAAGTATCAGAGGGTGTTGTTCGATTGTGTGACAGTGAAATTACACACGGTCTATGAAGTCAACTAACCCGCTGAGTGACATAAATGCCATGTAGGCCATAATATCCCTACATGACCCAGGCCACAGGGACTCCCAAGTTATATACTGGTATCTAAAATCAATGAACTTATTGACGCAGCCTGTGTAAGTCACCTGGGTGCATGGTGCTAAACGAAGCACATAGCAATCGCTGTGATTCTGCATTTAGAGTGTCCAAAGAAAAGTTGGCACCAGTGTTCCGACTGCTTTCGCCCCCTTTGTAAACCTAACTAAACTAAGTGCCAGTGTTTCTTCACGCCACACGTTAGGTTGATGAGCCAACGGAGAAACGTCCTCCCAGGTGAAACTGCCCTGCACACAAAGGATAACGACCTGATCAATGACTGTAAACCCCTCAGTGAAATCTTATCAGACTGTAAAGCCTTAATGATTTTGGCTGATATTAATTTAACCTTATCCTTCGGGATGGACACCAATTGATGGACCGAGTCCATTTCCAGACCAAGATATACTTATTTTGAAGTAGGGTCTAAAGAATTTCTTGGGGCGAAATGTACCCATTTAAAGGTTATAAAGCTAGTCTTAGAAAAGTGGCAGCCATTTTGAAGCAAAAACATTTTCACCATGTTGGAAAAAGCGAAACCAGTTTTGGAAAAAGGGGCATCCCCCATCTCGGATCCGCTATTTTAGGCAACAAAAAAACAAACAAAACTGGCCTCATCCTTCTTTTTTCAAAAAGTTAGGATGAGAAACTATTTTTTATTTTTATTTGGCCTTATATGAAATCTGTAGAAAATGGTGGAAAATATGGAAATCATCTGGGAAATGTTGTCATTCTTCGTCGGAAATGCTCACTTTTTCTCCGTGCATTATGGTTGTCATTTCTTTTCTTCACAGGTAAGAAATTGACAGAAGATGAGTTGAATTCCCTGATAGCACACGCACATCGCCGCATAGAACAACTACAGAGACAGCTAGCCGAGCAGCAAGCCATGGAACAAGAAAGAATAGCCGTAGTACTCAATAAACAGCGGACAGAGGATAGGGCTATCAGTGAGTCAGAAATCAACAGAGAGCTAGATAGACAGGCTGGGGATCTGGCGTATGAACAACAGATAAAGGTATTGAGATAGCAATTATTAAAGGGGCATTAAGAGATGTGGTGGAGGCAGCGCCCTCAATTACAAAAATATATGATAAAAACTGGGATTTGTATATTTTTACAATTGTATTACATGTATGAACTTACACCTATAAGGATTAAGCAAAATCAGCCCTCTTTGTACAACAAAACGTTGATTCAAAAATGCTGATCTCCGGCAGATCAGCATTTTACGTCCTACAGTATCCCCCTGCAGTACGTGTGATACATAACGCGAACCATATTTGCATAGAGGGCGTTTTTCAATAAATAGCGATGGTATTGTTTTAATCAAGTTTTCTGGGTTTTTGTCGGTAGAAACAACAATAATGGCATGAAATAGTTTCATCAGGAATTCAAACGAAGATTATGAATTTTTCATAGAAAAATTCCAGAATGGAAACTTACTATTTTTCCATATGGGTTTCAACAACTTGTCTGTTGTCTTCCTCAGTGGATTGTGTTTGATCCAGAGCTAGTGTTTCTAGTCTGTTTTTTGATGATGACGTCATCAGATGATGATGATGACGTACTCTGGATCAGAGGGTCGCAAAGGTGACTGAGTTGGTAAGCCCCCTAGTCTAAAATCATAGCCAGAGACGAGACCAGAAACACCAGATGGATTCGCGAATCTATCTGGATTAGGAGGAGAGGCGGTAACAACCAACACAAGCACCTTATGAACGGCGACGAGGGGGCTTACCAACTCAGTCACCTTTACGACCCTCTGATCCAGAGTACGTCATCATCATCATCTGATGACGTCATCATCAAAAAACAGACTAGAAACACTCGCTCTGGATCAAACACAATCCACTGAGGAAGACAACAGACAAGTTGTTGAAACCCGTATGGAAAAATAGTAAGTTTCCATTCTGGAATTTTTCTATGAAAAATTCATAAACAATAATGGCAATTTTTAATGTTCATCTTTAATTCTGAAATAAATTTTTAAAAATTTAAAATTGTCAACACCACTTAATGTCCCTTTAATGTAATGAGTCAGTGAAGAATATTCAGTTTTTAGCTTACTACAAGTAAGCTATAGCGACTCGAAGCGAAAGGTCACGGTATAGGTCAAGGGGAAAGTGCGACTGTGAAATATGGTTTTATCTTGGTCACACAAGTGGTATTTGTCGGGAAATGTACTTGAGATAGTGAAACAATATGATCGCATAAATATGTTATAAAATGGGCTTGATTGCCATTCGACAAAATAGGTAATTTTGCGTTATTTTCTTTATTGTCAAAATTGTATTGAAAATGCATGTGAAAACGCTATGATAGCAAAGTTGATTAACAATGACACGCGTGTTCATGACGTACAAGCGTGATTGTCTTATTGTGATTGGTTTAACTACGAGAGATCATTATTATTCATGATACGAAATCAGCGGCAAAAATGGGTGGGGAGGTCGTTTTTCGTTAATTGATGTTAATCGCTTCTGTATATATTCTTCAAACTATATCTCCGATTTCAGCGGCCAAAATTAATGGAAAATAATGTTTTCAAAGGTTTTTCATCATGAGGTGCTGTTAAAAATTCGCGAAAAAGAGTAAAACTTGCAAATATTGCCTTGCCAAAATGCTGAATTTGCGTGCATTATCGTGCGTAATATTTTTTATTACCCCCACCAGTTTGGTATCGTCTGCCATTGATAAAACTTGTGGACGAATGACATAAACTCAATGGGTAAAACACTTCCGGGTTTGGAGCTCGGGTCTTCGGAGGAAAATTTGCGGGGTTTTGATTGGTCACTTGGCACTGCCGAATGAATCTTCGGAAAAACGATAGATGACCCAATGACCCAACTTCATCTTTTCTCGCTTCAAAATCGATCAAGTGGTTCAAAAGTTACGACGATGTGAAGAGTTCATCTTCAAATTTCCACCTGAAGATTTCGTCCGATAATGTAGCGAGTAGGTATGGTAGTAAATAATATTATATAGATTAATAACAATTAATAATATCGTAGACTTTAATTCATTTTCACCCGCAACTTTCATGATGAAATGTTCTTGTTCTGTACCCTATACTTCGTATTGACAGCTTGGCCCATTACATGAGTGTGGCAGGCAACTCTGATGTCGTTTATGCACGTACGCCACTGCAGTGAGCATACAACATGCGGTTCATTTTCATTACGACATGATTTTGCCGTGAAATCGTGCACTTGGTAGAGGACTGATATGTATTTCACTTGAAAATGCAGTAGTTGTAATGTTTTGATGTAAATACTTGCTTAAAATCATCACTGAAACCAGACGATCGTCGCAATAATTTTTCTGTCGAACCGCCATCTTGTTTATAGTAACCGCCCACAACCTTCCCGATGCGCCCTATTTGGGCGCTTGTTCAAAGTTCGCCATTCATAAAATCATCGAAACCGTGCAATTAGACATGATGCGCCCAAAACAAATCTTTCTTTGCACATACGTTGGGCGTAAACTGGCTTAGGTTATTTTTAATTGCGATTGAGTTTTGTTATGATTCAATATTTTAGACAGAAATTATAATAAAATGCGTTGAGTTAATGAATTTCTTGGATAAGTTTCTTTAATTTACCATCCATACTGCATAATATAGGCACGTGCCTAATTAATTATTACTAGGCCGAAATTATAGCACTGCACTGGTCGTAAATGTAAACATTTTTTATTGGGAAAAGTAAAAATATTCGAACTTACTACTTCATGACTTACTTGTCCTTTTATTATGCCTTTAGTTTTGGTTCTAAATTTGTATTTATTATAGTGAAAACAAATACTAATAGTTTTCATAATTTTTTGGGAGGGGGTAGGGTTCTTTGTAATGACTTAATCCAAATTTCAAAATTGAATTTGCATAAAAATTAAAATCTTAATTGTTTAGGTAGGTAGGGGAACTTTATGTTACGGAACTTGCTTTTATTACTTCTTTAAACGTTACATTACTTTACGTTACATTACGTTTAATACTTTACGTTACGTTACGTTACTTTACGTTATGTTACTTTACGTTAGTTTACCTTAGGTTAATTTACTTTACGTTACGTTACGTTACTTTGCGTTACGTTACTTTACATTAGTTTACCTTAATTTACGTTACTTTACGTTACGTTACTTTACATTAGTGTACCTTAGGATAATTTACGTTACGTTACTTTACGTTACGTTACGTTACATTAGTTAACGTTACGTTACTTTAAGTTACGTTACTTTAGCCTAGGTTACTTTACGTTACGTTAGGTTACTTTGCGTTATGTTACATTACTTTACTTAGGCCTACACACACATCATTTCATTGGTGGGAGGGCACCAGTGGAGGCAAGCCTTCTGGCAGGGGATGCCGCCACCTAAATTACATCCCTGTGCTGGGATTTTTATAGGTAAATTGTATTTTTATCTCAATTTTTCTAATTGACTTTTCAAACTAATTATTTTATAATAATTATTAGGTTCCGATGAAGACATCGATGAGTCCATGGTTCCGGTGATTTAGCCTCTTTCTGAAGCAATACCTGGTATTCGTTCCTATATACCGCTCCCAGCCTCCCACCATCAAGAAGAAGAAGTCAATGTTTCCCTTTCTGGCCCATCAACATCAGTCTCACTGGATATGGCTTCAGAGTCATCAAATCAAGCTGGTATGTATTTGGTAGAATTTTATAACACAATCATTCATAATACTAAATAAATTATGTCCCATGAATTATATAAATACTACGGTAATAAGTTGGGGGATTGAATGTTGTTGGATTTTTATTAAATAAATTGTATTTCTATCTCAATTTTTCTAATTGACTTTTCAAACTGATTCTTTTAGGTTCCGATGAGGAGTCCATGGTTCCGGTGACTGAGCCTCTGTCTGAAGCAAGACCTCGTATTCCTTCCTCTTTACCGCTCCCACCATCAAGCTCAAGAAGATTGAAATTGCAAAGTAACTAGAAGGACAGAGAATAAAACGAGCGGTACAAAACTCCAAGAAGTACTTAGACGGATTCTTAGAGTCACCCCGATTATTGGTTGACAAGCGTGTACGCCACAAGTGCATAAATCCAGCAGGAATACCGCAGTGGTATAATGGGAAAATAATCTCACTTCAAGAGGCAACAATTGATGGTGATAAAACTATATTTACAATCAAATATGATGAAGAAGCCTTATCTTCTGACGAACCTATAACAGAAGAGTTTCCCATACTAAAGGATCTCCGCAAAAAGGATCTAATAATTGTCGATTAAATTTGAGCCCCTCTCAAATATTTCTGATCAATCAATTTGAGCGACTTTCCTGATCAATTTGGTTACAGAAAATTATCCGCATTCTGTACATGCAACAATTATATGCCAAATATGATGCTAATTGATCAATGCGTTTAGTTCTGAAGATGAAAATAATATCAATTTAAGCAATTTTCTTATTAAAATAGCTTAGAATTAATATGCGAATTATACCAATTTATTGAAAGGACTTATGTAGATTTGTGCCAAATTTGATGGATATTGGTAAATGCATTTTAATGAATTGTATTGATGAGTAAACTTTAAATATATTCTTGTTAAATGGCTAATTAGTATGCAAATTAGATCAACAATTGAATTCATACACTATGTTTATAGAGATTTATTGAAAGGGCTTGTGTTGATAATTATGTGTGACAGATATGAGGCCAATTATTCAAAGCATTTGGATCTGATGATGAAAATAATTATATTAGCCATTTTCTTGTTAATATAGCTAATTAATTATGCAAATTTGATTAAATAGTCAAGTGACATGATTATTTTATAGCAATTTATTGAAAGGACTAATATGTAGATAATTATCTGTGCCAATTTTGATGGACATTGGTATGTATTTTAATCTATTGATGTATAATACTTCGTTTTAGTCATTTTCTCGTTAAAATGGCTAATTAATATGCAAATTAGATCAAATATTCAACTCATACATTATTTTATAGAGATTTATTGAAAGGGCTTGTGTTGATAATCATGTGTGCCAAATATGAGGCCCATTGATCGAAGCATTTAGATCCGACAACAAAAATTATATCTTAAAACATTGTATCAGTAGGCTAAGTAAAATACAATTATTTAAATATTTCTGGTCAAAATGCTTTTTGCCCCTTTGTTTACACAGTATTTTAAGTAATAATTTTGTACACGAAACACAACTTTTTAAATGGCCATACATTTTTAAAATAATTTTTAATTAATTATGCAAAAACAGGTTCTGATATTGAAATTAATCAACAGGAATTCATGATAAGACATTGTAATTTAAGTAATAATTCTGTACAAGAAACACCATTTTTTTCTTTTATGGCCATACATTTGTTAGTTAATTATTCAAAAACTGAAGCTCTGATATTGAAATTAAATAGGAAGTCATGATAAGACATTGTACCAAATTTTAAGTTGATATCATTTTTCTTTGATGTATTCTCGCTCTAGAATCAATGCAAAACCCTGCAACTATAATTAACACACAGTTTTGTGTGGCTTTTCAAATAATCCAAATAATTGATAGTATATACTGACTCATATCACCTGTACAGCATAAAACAAATATGCCACTATTATAGTATGTTCAGTCAAAGATGACACAATTACCTTTATTTTATGTAATCTCAACTGAAGCATATATAGAAGGGCAAATTTGCTTACACTGTGAATGCATAATATATATATACATGTATGTTTCATGTAAGGTGCAATGTGGATTTGAGCTTTACATAATTTGTCATATGCTGGACAGATTAAAGTGGTTTATATATTATAGACATGTTTTATGAATCAGAATTGTAGTGAGCTTCTGCATCATTGATGCTCTCGTTTTGTTTACAAGGCCAACCCATAGCGGTTGAAAGGCACCTAAGATTTTGGAATTCTAGACATGACATGTATTATAGTAGGGTCAAATTCAATGATCCTGTGACCATGAGAGCAAAGGAAGGTTTTTCGATCATGTATTCTGCTATTTTGGGGGTATTTGAGACAAAATAAGCTCCTATAGGTGGGCCCGTTCATCCAGGTACTTTGTACCTTTTGCCGTTGACAACAAACCAGACGTCTTAACTACCTATCAGTTTTACGCTCTACTCGCCCATACCCAAGGGTTGCATCACGCTGTGTACGCTGTGTAAGAGGCTTTTATTTACGTCTTTGGTTTGTGGTCAACGGCGTGTGACGTCACTCCATGGCGACCTATATACCACTTGCAAGAGTTTGAGCAAACTCCAGGATGCGGGGGGGGGGGGGGGGGGGGGGGGGGGGGGGGGGGGGGGGGGGGTTATACAAGGGTCAAAGTTCAAATACGATTTAATCCAGTCGAAAAAGTATCTTGATTTGTTTGTATGGCTGCAAGGAACAACGAGAGCATCAATGATGCAGAAGCTCAGCTAGCGACAAGCTATAAATTTCATGTATTCATTAGCAGGGGTCGCATTCTGACACGTCTGCGAGTCCTAGACCTCTCACTTTCTTGTAGTGACGCGTCAGATCTCTAATTGGAAAGACTGCGGGTCCCGATCAAAATTGAAGGGACCCCTTAAATTTGACGATGTATGGAAATGGAAACCTTAAGAAATTCTGTAAATTACATATCCATCCTTTGCTCACAATATAAATTCATTAAAACTGTCCGTAAAAATGTAAAATTTTCAAATACCCAAACTTCAGGACCCCTCAATTTTGTTGGGGACCCCTTAAATTTGTTTTTTTTGAAGTCCTACAGGGTCCTGAAAAAAGTCATGAGACCTATTACATTTTTGATCCAGCGCTATCCCTGTCCATTAGTGACAAGCTGTCAATTTCATGTATTGGATAGATTAGGTCCATAATGTATTGGTTGAGCTATGAGGTGTTTTCTTTAAAAATAGTTTTAAAACTCAGTAAATCACCCAATTTTATCATTATAAAGTTTTGGATCCAATGTCATTCACACTTGAACAGCTCAAAACATAATAATGTATGCACAAAATTATCATTTTTTATATGTTTACCGCTTATTTTACAACTTGACCTCAGATGACATTTGACCATAAAATGTGACCTTAATAGGTGACCTTTGACATATGAATGATTAAATAAATAATTAGACACAAAAAACAATGTAAATAAACCTCAAATACATCATTTTAGGACTCTGATGAGCTTTTACATTGCCTCTAGATTTTATAGTCTGTTATATCCAGTACCCACTGGCATGACTGGCTTGGTAAATTAAATTATGCCTACCTACACTGGCGAATTCTGCAACTTTTCAGCATTTTACTCAGAACTTTCAATGGATATTTCAACTTAATGTGCACTTTTTAATTCTGCCGATCCCCAAGGATAGTTTAAGGGGCAATGTCTTGCTACACGTCCCGTAACTCAAGTGCGCATGCTCAAACCAATTAAAATATGTTGTAGCTATACACAATTTATTTTTTATCGTTATAGTAAGTGTACATACAGGTGAGTCAAAAAGACTGCAATAGTGGAAAGAAGCCATTTTGTTTTCAAAACCAAAATGAATTTTAAAACTTTTTAAATGTTGCAAGAATGATGTATTTAATCCTAACTTTGTGTGAAAAAATGAAGTCGATCGCATTTTCCGTTTGTCTTTGGTGAACATTTTGACCGGTG
This sequence comes from Ophiura sarsii, assembly GCA_035610835.1. Classification (NCBI taxonomy): domain Eukaryota; kingdom Metazoa; phylum Echinodermata; class Ophiuroidea; order Amphilepidida; family Ophiuridae; genus Ophiura; species Ophiura sarsii. Next base: position 69,934,139 of record CM069448.1, read on the forward strand.
CACCCATTTTACACGTTTGTCCACGAGATACCCAAAATATCCATCAGATCGCAAAATGTGTCTCTCATTCTCATTCAAAAATTTGGAAACTTGAGTTCATTTGTGATGTTATTGGAATTTGATGCATCCTTTTTTGTTTACAGGTGAGTTAGCATAATCAATTATAATCGTACCCATGCAATGAAAGCGTATAATGTTCTAAATTTTAATAAAAAACTGAAATTTTCAATTTTCTTTGTTGGCGGTATATTTAAATATGAAAATGCAATGTGTGCCATTTCAAATGAAAATCACTGTGCTCGTGGACAAACAGGTAAATTTGGTTGTACAGCAAAGAGGGTCACCAAATACAAACGAAAAATGCGATCGACTTAATTTTTTCACACAAAGTTAGGATTAAATACATAATTCTTGCAACGTTTAAAAAGTTTTAAAAATCATTTTGGTTTTGAAAACAAAATGGCTTCTTTCCACTATTGCAGTCTTTTTGACTCACCCTGTACTTCAATCTCGTTGGTTAACACGTATGAAATCTGATCCATATCGTGTAAACAACAAGTCAAACCACACGATATATTCCCATATCGTCGATTAACTGCGTTACCAGATGGTGCGAAATGATATTACGTGTAAAGCGATTGCTTTGCGTCTGTGGAAGAGTTGCTTAAAATACGAATAAAATGGCGGATGATTTAAATGCAACCGAGTCGATTTCTGTTACATTCTGAGGCCGAAATATACCGCAAAAAGGTCTAACCCACGCCATAAAATAAATGATCTGCATATATAACCTAACCAGACATGTTTTGGGCCATATCACATTCGGCATGCGGCCTTATGTGATATGACATGCCAAACCATAGGTATTTTTCCGTATTTTGGAACATGCAGGGGATAACTAATAGTACGGGACGTGAGGCAAGATATAGCCGTTTAGGGAGTGTTCAGAAATACTTGGGTGGCCAACTTGCAGTTTTGGGTTTCTGAACTTTTTTGACGTAGCTAGGTTATTCATATTGGGGGCGAGAAATGAGAAAGAACCAACAAGACTTTTGTGAGTCAAGAACTGTGCAATTTTTTTTGACTTTACACCTACTTTTGGAACGATTGAGGTACATTTTTGCCCCGGTGGTTTCAGTCAACATTGACTTTGGGTGCGCATGATCGTTCCAAAACTCGCGGAAAAGGGCGGTTTTCTGTATCATGACCGCGGACATTCCGCGAACATACCATGTCCGCGGACATTCCGCGAACATTTTATGTCCACGATTTTCTTAAATTAGGGGTGCTTTTTGAAGCTATGTCCGCGACAGGGCTGGAAAAGATGCAAGGTTTCCCTGCAAGAGAAATTTGATAAAGTTGGATTTACCGCTGGTTTAGCGGCGGAGAGGGCGGCCCCCCATAGAACCATAAAGGGCACATGCAATGCAAATACAAGTGGTGTGATTTGAGTCAAGTCTACGAGGAGGGACCAGAAATCATTCAATATATGTGCTAGTTGATTATGACATCAATTGTGGAACTATTGATAGCTCTGTGAGTACTATGAAAAGAAAATTCCAGGTGACTGGTTTGAATCTATTCATGATAGGCCTACTCACTGATAATCAATATACCACAAATGATGTCATTTGTGGCGTGTTCATTTTTCTGGCCCTGTTTATTGTAATGGAATGTCCCACAAAGACTTGTAGCAGGATTATCATCCCTTTTCCTGTGCCCTTTAAGCTTTTTGGAAAATTAAGGTCCAATTGATGCCAAGGTGCATCATATTATGGAATATCGGCTGTATAATGCCTAATACTCTAAAAAAAAAACCTCTTAAAAAATAAAAATAAAAACATTTTTAGGGGGAAGGGGGGGGGGGGGGGGTAGGGATTTCCTGCGATATGGCAACATTTCCCGGCACAAGGAGCTTGCCGATTTGCCCTCTTTTTCCTGCCCTGGTCCGCGATTTCCCTAAATTAGGGGTGTTTTTTGAAGCTTTGTCCATGTTTTCCAAAAATAAGGGGTCATTTTGAAACCTATGTCCGCGATTTAACAACATTAGGGGTGTTTTTTGTAGAGGTTTATGTACGCGAAGAAGAAAATAAAATAGAATGTCCTCGTTTTTCCCGCAAATAGAGGGACTATATATAGTGTCCTTGGAATGGTGAAAAAGGGGGGTCATTTTCAGGCAAAATGTCCGCCTTTTAGTACGAAAAAGGGGGTCAAATTGGCAAAATTGTCCGCGAAACACCTTCAAATAGGGGGTATTTCAAGATCCTGGAACAATCATGTGTTACCCCTCTGAATACGAAGAGAGAACACCAGGATTTTTTCATCTGTGTACTTTTAACCATCATAATTCCATGATTCCATTCAATATTATTTAATTATTATATTAAACAGTTGTAATTTTATCTATACCAACACTTCACAACAAGGTCATGGCCGAAATTTTATAATACAGTGTAGCTATTGATATACTGTAAAAGCTGAAATTTTGGCGGCGGTTTTATTTTGGCGAAAATTATGACACGCCAAAATAATGTTTTCAACATTCATGCAGTGCATCCAGAAGGTCACCCACGAAAAAAACAATTCGCGAAATGTCTATGATATCAAAATGTGCGAAAATATCTGTACACAAAAATATTGGCTTTTACAGTAGCACACATTGTCTGCTGGTACAGTGGATTGACTGATAAACAGTCATTATATTGTCCATTGTTATGTTGATTAAGGAGTGTGACAGTAATTAATAACAATAATTGTTTGTTTGGGCAAGCTTTTGAAGACAGGCAGTGGTATAAGGCAACAAAGAAAAAATATTTGTTTGTCCATAGAGGTCCAAAAAAGGTAGGGTCTGTAGGTTGGATAATTTTTATTTTTTTTATTTTTTAAATACGGATATTGTATTTGGGAATATAAATTTGGCATGAATACTGTGAATGATAGTCATCCAAACACAAAACACATCACTTTGATAGTATTGAACTTTTTTTCATGAGTTTGTTAGAATTGAAATCCTGCTCGGACAGATTGTCTGTATAAAGTTGCAATATTGTAGTACTGGTTGCAACACTCGGTCAAAGGGTATTTTTTGTAACAAATTTGCAATGCGCAGATACCGTGAACATGTTGTCGGTCGCCGCCATTTATTATGATAGAAAATTTGCAAAAAGTGAAATAACATAGTGGTGATGTTCTGTTAGATATATATACGTGAAAGTATTACTAAACCTATTTTTTCCCGAACTAACAAAAGAAATGTTTTATATTATGTTGAAATCAGCTTACAGCGTACGAAATTAGGAATAAGACGGTCCTTTTGGCCATTTAAATTGCTCAAAAAAAAGTTATTTAAAAAAAAAAATAAAAAAAAATAATAATATGGTCGGCACCAAGGTACATGGTCGGTCGGATGTGGACAAACAAACAAAAAAGTATTCTTGGCCTAAAGGAACTCCTGTTTGTTTTGAATTTGACACAAGCTCAAATAATGATCAACAATTTCTTGATGCACCCCAGGATGCTTCACTTTCATCACATGACCAGATGACCTTCAATTGTTAATTACTTTAACACATGTGTGACACTGTTTGTTCTGGTGATATTAAGCCCTGCTAATACTGTAATACTATGCTAAGCATTATGGGGTACATCAAGAAATCTTCTTTGAATAATGATAGTGATAAATGACTTGCCTTGCATGTGCTTGCTTGACCTGGACGAGTTTCAAGACACCCTATTTTTTTGGTTAAACCTTTAATAACATTTTAACGCAAGTGAAAAACGTCAGGAAATGCATCTCATATGTTGTATCGTAACATATCTAGAAGATATGCCGAGTCACTTTTTTAAATGTTTTATCTGTTTTGTCTTAATTGCCATTTTCTGGGCCATTTTTACTTCCTAGCGTTTAGAAACTCACCATGCTATCACTGACCTTTCGAACGTGATAATAAGAGCCTCATCCTACTGTAGTAGGCTGAGCTAAAAAGGCAATCATGGCAAATTTATCACATGTTTAGTTCTTGAGATATAACACATAAGGTTAAAGGTCAAGCGACCTTTTGGATTTTTTATTTCTATGTTCAACATCAAATTAGTTCAAAATAGTCTCAAATTCTTCACACATTCATTTTATAACAAATAAACTCTGATGTTTCCTCTTAAAGATCAACTAACAGAAAGAAATTAACCTGAAATCTAAACCTGAAATCTAAACACTGAACTTTCAAGTGGAATGCCAGGTATAATTTGTTTTTGCATGACTGAAAGAAGAATTTGAAACTATTTTGAATTAAGGGAAGTGTCAACCCTTGCACTTTTGATCCTTAGTTTTTGCTTCTAAGCTCGAAAATATTTAATAAAAGCATATAAAAGTATACATTTTTTTCTTATTTTGAAATAACGCAAAACAATTTTTTTCTCGAAATATTGAGGAAAAAAAATGTAAATGTTAGTATTTTTTGCATACATTTTATTGTTAATTGGTGAATCTCAAGTTAAAATGCAAAAATGGCAAAAATTAGAAAATCGTTCTTAGAGCAAAATGTTCTCTATAGGATATAACAGTAACAGTTTAAAATTGTATAGCTTTTACTTCAAATTTGAACATCTAAAAAACATTGATTTAGTAAAACTATTGACATTTTTCACCATTTAAATCTAAATGTTCACGAAACACTTGGGGCGTGTGACTTAAAAGGCGAGTATACTGTATGAACAAGTAATAAACATCGAAATAAACAATCCGATTCAATTTATAATGTCAAAATCTGAAGAAATAGGAAGAAAACTGAAATTTAAATGATCTTAAGGGGGCTGTGGACTCTCAGGTACAGCCTCCGTAAAACTGCCGTAACTTCTTCAATATTCATTTAATCTTTATAAATGTATACAGTTTTTTGCAGAAAAGGGTTCAATGAATCCAACCATGATAATGAAATTGACCATTTTGGAAAAAATTATAAAAAACATGTTTTTTGACCCATTTTAGGTTTGGAAAAGATAACTCAAAATATATTTTGTTAAATTTTGTCATGCTAGTTTTATGATAATCCTGATAACATTCCCCAGGAGTGTTTTTTTTTTTAATATCTTATTTTTTATTTTTTGAGTTACAGACCAAAAAGTGCCAACAAATGTTATTTTTTCCCAAAAATGGTGATTTTCATGATTTTGGCGGTAAAAAATCACATTTTTTGGCACTTTTTGGTCTGTAACTCAAAAAATAAAAAATAAGATATTAAAAAAAAAAAACGCTCCTGGGGAATGTTATCAGGATTATCATAAAACTAGTATGACAACATTTAACAAAATATATTTTGAGTTATCTTTTCCAAACCTAAAATGGGTCAAAAAAGGTGTTTTTTATAATTTTTTTCCAAAATGGTCAATTTCATTATCATGGTTGGATTCAATGAACCCTTTTCTGCAAAAAACTGTATACACTTATAAAGATTAAATGAATATTGAAGAAGTTACGGCAGTTTTACGGAGGCTGTACCTGAGAGTCCACACCCCCTTAATATTGGCCTTTGTAGATATTGTTTTGCACTCTTTTGCTTCTTGTGTCTGCGTTACGGATAATAAGCAGCGCGTCTATTATTACACACAGGAAAATTCAGCGCGCGGCGCAATGATTGAACAGCTGGCGCAGCATTTGAAAAGGGTGGAACTCTGCTTAATTTCCTGCCAAATGACCATGTGCCTTTTCCTGCCTCAAACTTACCAAAACAACAATTTTACATCACCTATAAGAACGAGAAATGATCATTTCCGATATTAACTTATGATGGTAATGGTAGAGTACATAAAAAAGTATTTGAATGATAGAGAAATGTGAAATTCAGTTTTTGAAATAATTGCCGTGTTTACACTGCCCTTGGATGTGAAATAAAGAAATAAGAAAATCCAAAAAGGTTGTTGACCTTTGACCTAATGGGTTATATCTCAAGTATTAAACATCTGATGAGTTAGGGGATATTACAATCTTAGTGCTGATACATTGTGCCCCTTGTTGGCAGCCAGGTAAATGAAGCGAAGTTATAGTGACGATTTCCTAATGGCAGCAAAAAAAACCTGTGGTTTGGAAGTTATGTAGAAATGGTGGTCCCGTGCATCGGAAGAGCAAGACCTGAGCATGTTAAAAAAAAGGTTTACAGACTCTTTCGTAAAGAGTAGGGGATCATCTCGGTCTGTATCTGTCACACATCTAACGGACCCCAATGGAAACAAGCTTATTGGGTTAGCCAGGGTCGTGGGACCCAAATGTATTATCAAATCAAATCAAATCAATTTTGTATGATTGACTTTTTTCTTCCTTTTTCTTCCTTGGAGCCATACAAATAATTCTAGATGCTTTTCAACTAAATCAAACAATCTTTGACTTTCGACCCCTGTATAAACAAACTTTTGCGAGGGGTGTAGGAGCTCAAATTGTCTTAAATACTATATAGAACAAAAATCCATCATCACACCTTCCTTTGCTCTTGTGTGTGTGTGTCAGTCTGTAAAGCATTTGGTTTACAATTAATATTACTCCTCATTTCTTTTCAGTTAAAAGAACATCGCCGCCAGAACGAGGAAGAGATGCGCATTCAGCTGAGGCGCCAAGCAGCAGCTCACAGCGACCATCTCCAAGAGGTGCTGCGTATCCAGGCCAAGGAATTTGAGGAGGAGATAGGGCGACATGAGGCAGTAGTCAGGGAAGAAGAGGTTGTGAGATACCAGGAGAAGATGGTTGAATGTCTGGCAAAGTTAAAGGGGATAGAGAATGCTATTGAAGGTAAAGGAGGAGAGATTTAAATCTTACATTTATTTAATTTATTTATAACAATTAGGCTGAAGAGCCAGGACAAACCTAATAGACCATATTCACGCGGCAGCCATTTTCTAAAATTTGCCACCCAAGCCTCGTTCCCGTTACGTATACCCGCGTCTGCGTGACTTGCGGGAGGATCCGTACGCCGCACGCTTTGGTACCACGCTTCTCTCGCAGTTCTATCGAATGCGCCGAGGCGCAGATAGACCAAACGGGAACGAGGCTTGGGTGGCATATTTTGGAAAATGGCTGCCGCGTGAATAGAGTCTATAGTGACTTTTAAAGCACTAATTTAAAGGGATGCCCGATGTGTGTGTGTGCAGATACAGACCCGAGATGATCCCCTACTCTTTACGAAGGAGTCTGACCTTTTACGTGCTCGGGGATAGCTCTTCTGATGCACGGGACCACCATTTCTATGTGACTTCCGAACCATAAGGCAATTGAGACTAAGTACCTTGCCCGAGGATACAAACATGTTGGCGGTAGAGGGGCTAGAACTCACAACCTTTGTATTGTGAGACCTGTATGCTATCCACTAGACCAGACATGCTCTCATATAACAATGTCTCTTTAAAAAAAAAAGAATATACTATTGAGATCACGGGGGAAGATTGTTTAATAAGGGTTTAAATCATGTTTCAGTGTATGTGTATCACCAATCTATAACGGCGTTCACGTTGTCTGCGTGGTTTATAAATAAATACACAGACGCTCAGAACGCGTAGTTGTAGATTGGTGAGGCACATTTACACTGAAACATGATTTTATCATTTTTAAATCATGTTTCAGTGTAAATGTGCATCACCAATTCCTTTTAACAATGATCAAGGATTTGAATGCCATTTCATAAATAGACAATGAAAATAAGTAAAAATAACTAAATTGTACCTCATTTTTAACAATTTCATTCAAACCGTAACACTGAAATGACCAAATTAAAATAACAATCAAGTTCCTTTTAGTTTCAAAAGTCTGCGATCTGGAGCGCATAAACACATTATCCGTGTGGTGTGGTTCGATCGGCGTGCTGTTTCCGTAGTAGCATGGTTTATCTCAAATTAACAACGCTTTGCTACTGTAGGCCTACTTAAGGTATGGGGGAGCTGTTGAAAGCCTGGTAAAGCTGGCACCTTTTGTCGGTTAGGGAAAAAGATAGTTGAAGACCAGGCAAAGTTAGAGTGGATAGAGATTGCCATTGATGTCCAAGGGGAGGATTTAACAGTTTTTGAAAATGGATTATAAAAACTTGACATCATTAGGAAAATCAGAATCATTGCTTAAATTGTAGTTGCAATACAATTTGGAAAATATGTTCACACCAGAAGCAGGGGGCTCCACACAAAAAGGGGCAGCTACCCTTTCGCCAAACCAGCTGCAGTATATAGGTTATATCCCAGTAACCAACTAACTCTAGGGGCGAGGTGGCGCAGTCGGTTAGAGCGTCGTAACACTGCTGCGCACCATTATATTTCTGTTGGTGGATAGTTTGAACGTGAGTTCAATACGATACACCAACACAGCCTCGTCCCCATGCCTCCTTCAGACCATGCAGACTGAAGTAGGCATGTTCATGGCCCACCGGGGTTTGGAAGTAACATAGAAATGTTGGTCCTGTGTATCGGAAAAGCTATCCCCGAGCATGTTAAAAGGTCACAGACTCCTTCGTAAAGAGTAGGGGATCATCCCGGTCTGTGTCTGTACAGCTTATTCCTAGGTTTCAGGAACGTTTGTAAAGTATGCTGAAGTTGGTGAAATGTGTCCGAATGAGGATACCCAACCGACATTACCGATACTGATATCTTAAGATCAGATATTTTACCTTGGTCGGCCAGTTTCTCCAAAAAGGAGACAAAGAAAAAATAATTGTGCTGCTGGTGGACAGAACTTTCAAGTAGGGTCGATAGAAAAATAGTTGTACATTTTGCATTTGCATATCCTCAAACATTTTGTTTCATGTCTAGTTTTAAACTTAATGCAAAATCCTTAAAAAAATTAACTAAATATATATTAATTTGAATTTAACTTTCGATCTCAACACAAGAAATAATTACCTGAATTTTCAGGTGTTTCTACACCTTTCATCAGCAGACTAATGACTCGACTTGACCTTTTGGAGGTGTGACGTCAGAATCGGGTCATAGACTCTTGGTTATTTGTATCTGCCCCCGTCTTTGTTGAGTGATGGTTGGTTGGCTCTGATGTAAATTGCCTCCTTGACCCCTCTCTCAAACCAAAGAGGATCCCTATCCAGGATCTTGACTTTGTCTAAGTCTATGCGGTGTCCCGGTGACTCAATATGGATGTGTTAGGATACCTCGAACGAGTCATTAGTCTGCTGATGAAAGGTGTAGAAACACCTGAACATTCCAGGTAATTATTTCTTGTGTTGAGATCGAAAGTTAAACTTCAAATTATTTATCACCAATTCACCAACACAGATGAACTTTCATTCTAATATATATGACTTTATCTTTACAGGTCATGCAGCAGATGAGAATCGCGCCAAGAGATCGCATGAGTTGTGGTTAGCATGTGAGACATTTAAGAGGACAATCGCTACAGGTAAGATATAGAGCAAGAAAAAACCAAAGTAAATGAAATCGCTGAAACCTAAATTTGGTAGAACCGTTTATTAGGGAGTTCTCTATTTTAATGTTATGTAGCACAACTATAGTCGTCGTCAGAGTACTTCGGCACTTTTTAAAACCGCCAACGCACTAGATCTAGATAATGAGCGTGTGGGCGGGGACATTCATGAACCATAGATACGATTGCGGCCAATCGGATTACAGATACCGCGACATGTCGATCTGCTCAAAGATAACGCTTTATTTGATGCTGTTCTACAAACAACGTTGATGCACTTCCGTGTTTACCTTGTACACAGTTGTCACAGAACAAAGTGCCAGACTTCTCAGACGCCGACTATAAAGGAGGACCCAAATTCAGATCCTAATTCTTAAAACTCCAAATACTGACAGCATTTTTCAAATCGATACTTAGGATCTAGACAGTCTTCTGAAACAGGTGGCAAATTTAGTCATAAGACTTGACACTTTGTTAACTTTGAAATTTGTCATGTAAAACACAGATTTGTTTTATGTGTAGTAATGCTACGCAAGTATTATTCCGAATTCTGCAACCTTGCATTTTCAGACTTTTGATATTTAACTTTACGTGCAGATTTGAGTACAAAATTGCTCCCAAAGTGTGGCCAAAGGTTTATAATCGGGTCCTTTGGCTATTTTAACATCAGCGGCTTTTAGCAGTGAGGGATACTTTAGGATTGCTTTAATTCCCTGGGCACTATCGGCCTATCTTACAGTGGTTCTGATTGGTATATTGCAAGATATACTCATTTGAATAGCCAATTAAAATGCAGCTTGTAAAATATTTCACTCCAATCTTTCTCGGAGATACAATTATTCTAACACTGTATCTGATTGGCGCAATAAATGATGTATCTATCTTTCTGACCAATCAGTCGGTAGATCTCTGGGGTTAATTCCTGCCATGACATATTTATAAATGAAATGAGTAAAGATAATGTTTCTAGAAAAAATAATCATTAACCCTAACCCCTTAGGCCACTTTTGTCAGAATTTGTTTCCCCGCGGCGATGCGTGACCCAAAATATCACCGCGACCTCCACAAACAGCCTGGCTCGTTGGATTCTGTTGGATCATAGATAATCGACACAGGGATGGTTGAGTGGGTGTTTTGTTTGAAGCTACATGTATGTGTGTTTCGGACATATTTTTTGTATTGTCCATTTCTTTTCCATACAGTGTCCAATTGCAACCAAACTTCGGTCATAAATGCAACATGGAAACCTTCATATGTTAATGAGGTCATAGGTCACATACCAAGGTCAAAGGTCATCTGAGGTATAGATGTAAAATTCAGTACACATTTTTTGTATTGTCCATTTCTTTTCCATACAATGACCAATTGCAACCAAACTTCGGTCATAGATGCAACATGAAAACCTTCATATGTTAATGAGGTCAAAGGTCACATACCAAGGTCAAAGGTCATCTGAGGTCAAGATGTAAAATTTAGTACATACTTTTTGTATTGTCCATTTCTTTTCCATACAATGACCAATTGCAACCAAACTTCTGGCATAGATGCAACATGGAAACCTTCATATGTAAATGAGGTCAAAGGTCACATACAAGGTCAAAGGTCATCTGAGGTCACAATTTAGTACACACTTTTTGTATTGTCCATTTCTTTTCCATACAATGACCAATTGCAACCAAACCTCGGTCATAGATGCAACATGGAAACCTTCATATGTTAATGAGGTCAAAGGTCACATACCAAGGTCAAAGGTCATCTGAGGTTAAGATGTAAAATTGGCTGCATATGTAAAATTGATTACATTTAAACAGATGAAGTACAATTGCAACCAATCTACCTATATAAACGGACGACCTATTTGGGACCGCTGTCCCTATTTTTTTTATTAAACTAATTTTATGTATCCCGTTAGCTAGTATTAGATACTGTAGTTGCCGCAATAGCCGTTCTGTTTACCGGGCTTTTCAAAAATGCTAGTCATACATGTGTTTGCGAAACAGACATAGATCAGCTCGCACAACATTTCAATAGAGATAATCCGGGACTTAACCATCCCTGTGTTGATTATCTATGGTTGGATTTAGCAGGGTTAGGGTTAAAGACGTAAATCCGGTAGACTCCGAAAACAGCCGCATAAACATCTGCCTTTTCAGTCATTTTGAATAGATGTATTTATACATCCTCCTGACCAGCCTAAGAAATGGCTTACATTATCCAAGACATTGTATTATCATACTGTATTAGTACATTGCACTGTGTTATTGCATCATGAACATGCATTGGGCCTAGAAATAGTTGGTCACTGGGATGTATTAAATTATGAGCGTCTAGACCAAGATATTTCGGGGGAAACTTTCTAGCTCCATGCTGCTATCTGCAAATTCAGATTTTGTTTGCATTGAACACTCACACGCAGAGGTCAAGATCTTCAGCAAGCTCTGCAGTGGATGTACCCAGATCCAGGGCTTGAATTAATCGAAGGCATCGAAGGCAATTGCCTTCGATGCCCCACCTAGTAGCCTTGATGCCCTCAATTTCTGGCTGTTTTCACTCCATTCAAAAGTACATAATTGCCTTGGATAAAGTTGGTGCCCCTTTCAAATTGCCTTAAATTGACTGCCCGTATCATTTCTTATTTCAAGGCCTGCCAAGATCTACAGTACCACCATGCAACCCCCACCAGATGCCCACAGGCAAATGTAGATAAAGACTAATTGACATACAACGCATGGCTAGTGAGATAAAACCTTGTTTCTCAGACCTAATAAAGAAATGACAGGATTCTTTATTATTGATTTAATTGTTGATAATGCTGTTTAAGTTTGTATTATTTTGTGATGTATTTATGTTGTTGTTGTTGTTGTTGTAATGAAATTACATGACATGCGAATGATTTTAGTAGTAATTTTGAATGAGTGAACATTTTTTCTTCTTTATCGTTCATAAACAAATAATATAAAAATTAATGTTACTTTTGTTACGTGACTTGCAGAATTTTAAAATAGTACAGGCACACTTCTATAAGATCCAAATGGAGCAATACACATTTCTGTATATATTGTTAGATCTGTCGGAAGCATGCTGCCTCTGATGGACACTGGATTGGAGTAGTCAGTTATTGGGGTAAACAGAGGATCTAGCTATTTTAGATCTACATTTTGAGTTGTCACCCTCACTTATATTCACCCTTGATTTAAAGGCCTTGAGGAAAATTAAGGTTTAGTAAATTGGATACATTTTGCTAAATTAGATTAGATCACCATATATGTTAGATCGAAATAAATCACTATAATCTGTTACTTAATATGGTTAGGCTGGGTCCTTTCTTTTGGCCACCATCATGCATTGTTCTATTTGTTTGCTTACAAATTACATAAAACTGTTATTTTGTATTAATCTTCCACCACGCAGGAAACCCAGAAGGGAAAACGATGGAAGAGAGACTTAAGCCTCTTGCCAACGAGGTAGTCGCCATCAAACAAGCCACTTCCGACAACGCATTCGTAGACGCAGTCACCGGTGCCATTCCGGAAACGGCCCTCTTGCGTGGTGTATACAACGAAGTGTTACTCAAGGGTAGATGGCAGAATGTTAGGTCGACGTGTCAAAGGGTCTCAATGGTTTCCGAAGACGGGGGTAGTCTATTTCAATATTTCCTCTCGTTTTTCCAATCCTTGTTGCTATTCACCGACCCCATGCGCCCAAAATTAGACGAAGATATCGATGTCAGCACACTAGATACCTGTAAGATTTTGTCCTATGCCAATTATTACGTAGAGAAGGGAGATCTGGAACAGGCGGTCAGGTATGTAAATCAGTTGACGGGATTACCGAAGCAGGTAGCGTCTGATTGGCTGACGGAAGCCAAGTTGCTATTAGAAACGAATCAGGCAGCGTCTGCATTGTCGGCTCATGCGTCGGCGTCGGGCTTGGGTGGGATTTCATTATGAATACATTGATGTGAAACATAGGTTATTTTATTTTACACTTGGTACTTTTGAGGTGTGTGCTTCCGTGGCAAAAAGACCAAAGTGTAATCATTCTCACAGCCCAAACTACCTAGTAGTTTCAAATGATAGATTATCATTGATATGGGTATTCTCATCATGACACTTTTGAAGTGCGTTATTATTGTAAAAAGAAAGCTTGAAGCGCCATGCTTTGTAACTGCACCAATACATAGTTTATGACAAAAATCCAAATCAAAGTAATTTTAAAGTCTTGCATATATGACAGGATGGAATGCTGGCATGCTTAGATACCTTCAATCCTGCTTTCAACCTCTTCCATTAAAGTACATGTTTGATATTGTATTACCTGGCCAAATATAAATCATCTTCAAAAGGAAACGATTGACAAATTTGAAAAGAAGTCGTGATTGGAAATGTTCAAAACACAGTTAAACCCATTATGATTAGTTTTATTTTTTAAGACTATACTAAAAATGTTGATATTAAAGTTACTTAGTTCACAATTTTGGAAGTGATGTCAATTCGATAATAAATCTTTCCCTTGTGGTTCTTGTTTAATTTGATCGAATTAAGCAATATTTAATGCTCATTTCTACATCATGCTTGTTGCTAAAGATGGGGGAAATATTGAAATGAATCCAGAACCTTTAAATGCATTTCTACAACAAAAGGTCAATACCAATTTTCCTTCTTATTAGCTCAGTTGGTCGAGTATCCGTGTAATGTACAGGAGTGCTTAGTTCCATTTCCAGGCCAAAGAAATACATTTTTATGGCTCAACCATCATAAGGGATTGATTCATTATTGATTGATTTCTACTGATCAAGACTCACGAATGTATGGTGTTCCTTGCAGCTTATTTCCTTCATCAGCAATTTCTCTGGGTAAACTTGGGGGTGAAAAACTAAATTGATAGCCACAATTTGTGGCGGCGTGGTGTTTAGGCTGTAAAACAATGGAATTTCTAACATTTTTCACTCATGAGAAACATTTTGAAGGGTGAAAATCAAAAATGAAGGGTGAATTCACCCTTCGTATAGGGTGAGTAAAAACACTGTTTATGTTGTGTTTTCAAGTATTGTAGAGTTTGACAGGTTCGTACACTTATTGTAATTGGCTAAGACAGTAACATGTTGAGATCCGAAATCAATATGCCATAGAATGAAATTGTAATATATGACACATCACATCATCAGAAAATCTTGTTTTCCTTTAAGATTTCAAAAATATTAGCAAAATAATATTAGAGTCCTTTTTGTATCTTAAACACGGTCTGTCAGATGAGGTATACATGATTCGCCCTTTGATGTGATGTGTCAAATAAGCTCCTCAAAAAGAATGGACGTTTTTCAAATGTTGTGTAATTTATTTATATTGTGTTTATATCAATGGAAAGCTCCTGTGTGTTCATCTTTCCAATGATACCACATTTGTAGCAATCGCTTGTTCCAGTGCTCAGCCACTTGCTTGAAAATCTAGGGAGGTCTCAATCTCAATGTGCCAAAAGAACAACTCTGTCATCTGTCTGTTCAATAAAGTATTACATTGACAACTACAGAGTTAAATTAAGAGTTGCCTGCCCTCTTTGACTTTTGAGCACAAAATAGTGGTGATTTTCGAATGTTCGCATTGACACCTCACCATATTCCCAAGTAAGTGGTCAAGGATGGAAACAAAAAAATGGTTGTTGAGCGCTGAAACATAATTGCTACAAATTTGGTATCATTAGAAAGATAGACACGTCAGCATTCCAAACGCAACAAAATACGAACTTAACACAAAATATAGGAGATTGAAAAGAACTTCTCTACTTTTTTTCTTCAGAAATTTGATTGTGTGCTCTGCTTAACCTGTTTAAAGGTCACTTTTAAAAGGGTTGTGTATTAACAAATTTATTCAAAAGGAAAACAAAACCAAAAATTGGTATGAATTATTTTATGTATACATGTGTTCAAATGAGGCAACTCCTGGTAAGGTTTTACATAGTGGTCTGTATGTGCATGTTTCAAGAACACATTTCACTTTTTTGTTCAACGAAGGTACATCTATTTTTAGTAACAACTGTTCTTTTGAGGTACACTCTCTTTTTATCTAAGGCCAAATTAAATTAATTGTTTGTCTCAAAGCTCCCGCGCGCGTTAGTTTATTGGTGCGCATTAGCAATTTATATTTATTTTAATTTTAATTTTATTTTATTTAAAAAAAATATATATTTAAAAAAATCCAAAATTTCACCGATATTTCAGATTTTCATTGATCACATCATCTTAAATACAAAAGTTCACTTTTACAAGGATTTCAATATTTTATATTTAAAAAAAAAAAAAAAAAAACCTGCATTCCGCATTAGTTTTACAACAGGAGAGGAGCTTTGAGACAAACAATTAATTTAATTTGGCCTAAAGACAAATATTAGAATTTTATATAGTCATATTGGACAACTTACATCACAAGATGCTATCGATGCTTTCAAAGCATCCAAACACAAAAGTTTGTGTTATTGCACAGATGTGGCACCAAATCGAGGGTTGAGCGCCAGAAGCCGTAACTCAACATTTGGGCAAAATGAGATTTTGGTACTAAAATAATCCATATAACCCACAGATTTTTAAGAACCATAAAGACTCAATTCAAAACATTTTTGACTATAATTAGAGGTATGAGTTACGGGTCCCAAATTTTCAAAGTTAATTATCTCAAAATAGCCTTTTTTTGAGTTAAGGACTTCTAGCGCTCAACCCTCGAAATGATTTTAGAAAAATGCAGCAATCAATAAATGTTATACAGCACATCAAAAGGGGGACTTTGCGGCTGTGTGTTTCTCAAGATATAGATGAAAACGGACAGAAAAAAAGAAGAAAATATTTAAAAGAATTTAGGAGTCATTTTCACTCGTAAAATCTTAATGCCTGGATCAAATTTGGTGTCATTTTAAAGCTTAGAAAATGCTCTGAGAGCACACATAATAAACCCAAAATTAACTTCACTTGCAAAGCCCCCCCCCCCCCCCCCCCCCCCCCCCCCCCCCCCCCCCCCCCCCCCCCCCCCACCCCTTGATGTGCTGCATCCCAAATACAGATATGAGAGGATTTTTTATGACAGCATATAGTTTGCATTTTTGGGAGTTTTTATATTTTCTTTCACATCTCATGACATAATTCCTTTAAAGGTATATTATGTGATCTTTTCCAGCGGACGCCCTCAATCCTCGAATAAACATTTTCTTGCAGATTTACTTTTCTGATCATAAATCATAAATATATTCCAAGTAACAGAGCGATACGATTCCTATAATAACCTCAAAATCATGGTTTTGTGAGTGAATTTAGAGTAAAAATAGATTGTACCGGAGCGGTACAATCTATTTTCAAACCATGATTTGAAGTAATTAGGAATCGTATCGATCTGTAACTTGGAAGATCTTTATGATTGATTTATGATCAAAAATGAAAATCTGCAAGAAAATCTGCTTTCATAGTAAAAATCAATGATAGAGGGCGCTACTTGGAAAAGATCACATAATATGCCTTTAATCATAATTATTCAGAGTTACTTCTGGTACTGTGGGGAAGGGGGAAAGAAGCCAACGTTGATAGCATACTGGCAAATGATTCTATTTAGGCTCATGTTGTGTCAATGTTAAGGTGGCTCTATTGGCAGAGTCAAAATTTAGATTTCCTCTCAAATCAAATATGGTTTAGCCTGAACTGAACATTTTTATTTCAATCGGACATTCGGTTGCTGAGATATGTTAGGTCAAAGGGGCATGAAACCAACAGCTTTGGCACCAACTGGCGCAGAGTGAAATATGCGCATACGCACCTATAATACTGTACCATATTTTATTCAGTTCCAAATTGGCGAGAAATAGTAGTTTCGGGCCGCACGCACGCGTCACACATATGATGCACAGTGTGATTGTTGCCTTCATGCATGCCTGCATCCTTCATCATTCATTCGGTGCTGTAAGTAATAAGGAGGCTTCGCCAATTTGGAACTGATCAAACTATAAAGGCAGTGCGTAAGTAAACGGAAGTTTGAACCTTATTTATTTAATGGTATGATAGTAAAAAAAGATACTATATATGTCTAGAGGGAGAAAGTGTACTTTAGATACCAGCCATGCATACATTATAATGTAGAATTCAGCATCCCATTAGACCGCATGTACACTACAGACGCCTAACATGACTGGGATCTGAAGTACCGTTAAACGGAGTGAATAGGGACATCGGGTGAATAAGGGACAAAAATGGAACAGTTTTTTAAATGTCACCAGCCAGTTTGTGTACCGTGAAATGGGGTGAATAGGGGACATGGGGGCCCATGTCCCTATTCACCCCGTTTTACAGTACACAAACTGGCAGGGTGACATTTAAAAAACTGTTCCCATTTTTGTCCCTATTCACCCCGATGTCCCTATTCACCCCGTGTCCCTATTCACCCCGTTTTACGGTACACTAGTTCCGCATAAAGAAATGCCTCCCTATGTATCCTACACATACAGTGACTATATCCAGTAGCGTAGCCTGGGTCACTTGTCAGGGGGGGCAAATGTATTTTCCCCGGTGAACACCAGTTCGACCCAGTGGCGTAGCCAGGGGGGAGCACTCTACCCCCCTGCCCCCTGGCTACGCTACTGACTATATCCTATTATGGACAATATTGTAATCAAATCTTTGGGCATCTGTAGAAGTAGTTGTTTGCATTATACCTAATTGCATCTGCATGAAACGTATCAAGTGATGTAATGGAATAAATTGATATTCAAATTATTATGATATTATAAATAAGTTTTGTTTTGTCTGTCTCCATTCATTGGATTTTAGATGTCTTTACTGCAGGGGATGGGTCTTTCAAATGTGTATGTTACGCACCGCATCAGTCTAAACATTTATCCCATAATACTACAAAATATATAATACAGCGTGTATCAAAAAGAACGCAACACTTTTTGTCGAGAGCTGTACGGTCACAGTAAAAGACAAATCACTCTAAAACTTATATATTCTGTTAGGTCTACTTATTGGCTGTCACATAGTCAAATTACAACGATATCGATTATTTATTCGCTGAGATATTAAAGGTATAAGTAGAGAAGTGCAAAACACGTTTTACATCGTTCATGTCGTTCGTTCTAAAAACTTGGATTTTCCTGTACGATTAGTGTTATGGGTTAACAGTTTAATAACTATGTACATTAATGTCTGGAATGGCTTATCTTAATTTCCTTAGTTTGAGTAAGGTGGTACATAAAATCATTGAATCGTATAATCATTCGACCATTTGAATACGTCAATCACCCTTTTTAAGTTCTGAACCACCGATTGCTATGATCGCCACATAATGTCTATGGTACTTCTTTCCTAAATTAAAGTTCATAATCGATGAATCTTATAACAAGGACAGCATTTTGAGGGTCGAGCAGCACCATAATGTTCCATTCCCATTCACAACAGACTAACAATGACTGATTCATACAAGGCAATTACTACCTTCACTGGACTATTCCATTTGTTTTATATTTTGAATAATGTGCCATACTGTTTTATTTATGACATTAACGAGAGAAAAAGAGAGAGGATTTGCAAACAGACTTTGTAATATGGATTTTCAAGCTGTGTCATTAACTATCAACTAATTTATTGCCAGATTTAATTAATATTGATATGATACTGTAATAGCCAGACATTTGACACCTTTAACATAACATTTTCTTCTCAGAATGATGAGCTTGATTCCAATTATTTAAGTACAATGAGTTATTAAAGTGTCTTCACCTGACAAGAAAATCAGGCATACAGGATAAACGATGTAAAACGTGTTTTGCACTTGTCTACGTGTATCGTTGATATCTCAGCGAATCAATAATCGATATCGCTGTAATTTGACTGTGATATCCAATAAGTACACCTAACAGAATATATAAATTTCAGAGTGATTTGTGATTTGCCGTAATCGGAGAGCTCGCGACAAAAAGTGTTGCGTTTTTTTTGATACACCCTGTAGATGGGGCTTTTCTTTTGTTAAGATCCGGCGAGGTAAACTATGAATGCTGCAAGAACGTGTACGTTTCAAAAAGCAGCCATATAATGATATAGGTTTGGTTGAGAAATTGAACCCGGGATTCCTATGTGGGAGCCCTAGAGCCTGGCCACTATGCTATATAACTGTTTTGGCAAGTTTTGATACATCACATTTTTATGCATTGCTGATCCCTATTCTTCTTTCAAAATAAAAATAAAGGAGTGAATAGCATTTCAAACAATGGTGATTGTTCATTAGGACACCAGTTTCTTGTGGTGTTGTTCGATCTCTAATCGCTCCAGTTTTACTTGCACTAGGGCTGTGAGAATGGAGTGCGAAATGTAACAAGTTGTTTAAAATGGTTACAGGCCAAAACGCTGTGCGATGCGAGAAGATCATAAAAGGCTGCTGTGGTTGTGCACATAATCCGTTTTAAAGGGGCCCTTAAATCGACCATTTTCATAAAAAAGGATACTTTTCAAAATCTTGTTGATATTTTACTTGTGGGGTGATAGGGAAACACAAAAATCCTCATTTGATGGCAGGGGTCGCATTCTGACGCGTCTGCGCGTCCTAGACTCTCACTTTCTAATAGTGACGCGTCAGGTTTCATATTGAAAGACTTGCGGGTCCCGATCAAAATTGAAGGGACCCCTTACATTTGACGATGTATGGAAATGGAAACCTTAAGAAATTTTGTAAATTACATATCCATCCTTTGCTCACAATATAAATTCATTAAAACTGCCTGTAAAAAGTAAAATTTTCAAATACCCAAACTTCAGGACCCCTCAATTCTTGGGGGGACCCCTTAAATTTGTTTTTGTGAAGTCCTACGGGGTCCTGAAAAATGTCATGGGACCTCTCACATTGTTGATCCAGTGCTATCCCTGTTTGATGGTTATATTGGCTTCAGCGGACATACTGTAAAAGCCAATATTTTTGCGTAAACATATTTTCGCGCATTTTGATATCATAGACATTTTGCGAATTGTTTTTTTCACGGGGCGAACCTCTGGATCCACTGCATGAATGTTGAAAACAATATGTTCGCGTTGTTAACATTTTCGTGGATAAATCTTTTGCGCAAAAAGGGCGCAAATAAAAGTGCGCGAAAATGTCAGCTTTTACACTACACGTTTAGATGTAACCCTATCAGTTTATTGATTTGGACTTATTCCATTTCACGTTAGAGGAACCACATATTTTGACAAACTCATGCTCAACCAATACATATGGGCTCAATCTATCCACTTTCATATCAAAAGTTCCCGTTTTCAATTTCACCAAAATAACCCTATATACTAGTTTCTCAAAACAAATGAGAAGGGCAATATAACAAAGAAACACTCAGTTTAGACAGAAGTAATTGGTAACAAAATATATTTATTTACAACAATATAAAAAGGTACAAGTTCATACATATCTATCCTCTTTGATACTACTTATAAACTATGTAAAAGAGCATCTAAAAGTGGCACAAATCTAGCAATGGTGAAAACAATTCCATTGGTACTCTATTTAGTGATAGGTGGTTAGTTAAAAGATTTGGAAGAAAAGTTGATAACATACAAAATGGATCAATACAAATGCAACAATGTCTCTCCTGGTGCAATAAATGATGTATCCATCTTTCTGACCAATCGGCCGGTAGTTCTCAGGGGGAAAAAGAAAAATCTTTTTTAACTTATCAAATATTATGGCATCAAATTGGATTTCACTTGTATTGATGCACCCTGTACAAACCGAACAATCATTATACTTCTTACAATTACTTTGCATGAATCTAACGACCCGTAATATTCATCAACAAAGAACAAATATTTTGTATTTACAACTTACAACAAGAAAGAGTCAAAACCTTGTTCATCTAGAGATCTCATATAGCACCGACTCATTTACCATATCCTTTTAAAAATGACAGAATATAATCAAAATATCGATTTAGGGATCACGTCAAAACTCGACCGCCCGTTGACCGCCGGTTCCGCCCGGTTCTCACAAAACGTGTCGTCTGTTATAATATACACACATAATGAGGTCAAATAGTTACACTCTGGTGAACACGACCCGGTTGATAGTGCCTCGTCACACGCGTGGAGCAATAACATTTTGAAGTAATGGGGGTCTTAAAGTCTCAGTTGACAACCAGTACAATACAGCTATTGATTTTCGCTGGGGTTGGCTATTTCAATCTGTTTATAGCTCAATTAACTTTTTAAAATCAATACCGAAAGTCTATGAATGGGGTTTTGTATAGAACGATTATAGAGAGAGCTATTATGACCGCAAAGTAACAGATTGATAGTGTAAATTGGTCCGGTTACAGCATTAAGTCAACCGGCGGTTGTTCAGTGTTGCATGCGCGAATATTCATATACCAGTAAAAACATTTGACCTGAAAGAACGGGCGGAACCGCCCGTAACCGGCGGTCAACGGGCGGTCGAGTTTTGACGTCTTCCCTTAAGAGTTTAAGATGCGGTGGTTTCTGTTATTCTAACTGAAATTTGCATATGGAATTTGGTTGGCCACAACAATTCTTGGAATGGGAAAGTTTTAAATCCACATGCAAACTGAAGTGAACAACAAAACTGTTAATGCAAATGACTTTTTTGTGACAGCCAATAAATACTCCCATCTATTCAATTAAGCATGAATCTGCTTGTATTTGGGTTGAAGGGGGGGCGGTCTTCTTCTTTAACAAGGAAGTTATCTAACTTTTTTTATAATTTCACCTAAAACATCCAAGAATTTTGTATTTCTTCAAGTGGTACCATAAAATGTGGTGAATAGGGACATGGGGTGAATAGGGACAAAAAATGGGAAAAGGTTTTTTAAATGTCACCCCCGGCCAGTTTGTGTACCGTTTAAAACGGGTGTTGAATAGGGACATGGGCCCCATGTCCTTATTCACTCTGCTTTAAGGTACACAAACTGGCCGGGGTGACATTTAAAAAACCTTTTCCCATTTTTGTCCCTATTCACCCCCATGTCCCTATTCACCCCGTTTTAAGGTAACATGGATTTATAGCGTGCTGGTTCCTAATTTTGAATACAATTTATGCTGTTAAAATAAGCTATCCGGTTCCAAAGCGTCGACAATAACCAGGTTTCCTTTCATCTCATAGCGATATTCAAATTTTTTTACCAAATATTTCAAATTTATAAAAACAATTGTGTATATGGGTTTCAACGGCTCTTTGACATTGATGCGTGCATTAAACCATATAATTGATGTTTTTGTAAAGAGTATCTATTTTACTTCATTTTTTTTTAAAGAAAAACAATCAACAGAAAATAAGCAAAATGTGACCAGTTTTGTAAGCTGACCCCTTTTTTCAACATTCCAATGAATTACACATACAATACTCCATTCATCAACGTTTGCAGTGACGTCACAGCACGGCCATAATTTGGCAAAACAGCGTAACTCGAAAATGACGTTTTTGAGATATGAGCACTTTAAAGTTTAAGTGTTTGCATTTTCTCTATTATTTACAGAGGAAATTGATTTAAAAATGGAAACGTGCATTATGTTTAATTTTTTTAATTTTTAAAAACTTATGTAAAGTAAACTATTTTTCTAAAGATACAGCTGATTTTGTCCAGATACGCGGGTTTGCCAATCCGACATCTAATTATACGCAGAGTTAATCTTGCAAAACAGCGTAACTCAAATTACGTGTAATACTTTGGTTACTATTTTTTCGCCAAACCCGCGTATCTCGTAGCAAAATAGTTGTTTGGAAAAGACGCGTAACTTAGAGATACGCTGTTTTGCCAAAAAAATAATAGATTTTGAAACACGTAACTCGAGTAACGCTGTTTTACCATATTAAAATACTAAAAGTTGCAAAATAAGGCTGAGATAAGTTACGCTATCTTTAAAACGGTGCGTCGAGGTCTTTTGAGACTCTCACAGATGAAAAGAGCGCGCCTCGATTTCCCCAGAAATGCATGTAACTCAAAAAGTCAATATTTCGAGTTACGCTGTTTTGCTAAATTACGGCCGAGCACATTCCAGTGATGGCAGCTTTTTGCCTCAATACAGAATTATGGAGACATCAGGTTTAACAGAACAGCGATAAAATGAAATATGTAAGAAGTTGGTGGAAACGGGTAAAACTTCAGAGAAATGTTGTCATCCTTTTTTCAAGCCCTGCATGTAACTCAAACATCTCCTGTAATTTGGAAAAACCCTAGTAAGTCTGTTGAACGCAAATTTGAGAAAACAAAGGAAAACTGTTTGGTTTCAGGACTTGGCAATATCATGTTTCGTGCCCCGTAATGGGCTATTCCATTTATTAATGGTACACCCCCTATAGAAGGCAAACATTTTTTTACACAAAATAGTGGGAAATCCCACTGCCAAATTTTGCTGCCTTCTATAGGGGTGTCACCAAAACTGCTTCAAAAATTGGGAATTCCAACTGCAAAAATGTTGCTGCCTTCTATACCCCTATAGAAGGCAGCCATATTTTTAAAGAAAATATTGGGAAATCCCACTGCCATATTTTGCTGCCTTCTATAGGGGTGTGACCAAAACTGCTTCAAAAATTGGGAATTCCAACTGCAAAAATGTTGCTGCCTTCTATACCCCTATAGAAGGCAACCATATTTTTACAGAAAATATTGGGAAATCCCACTACCAAATTTTGCTGCCTTCTATACCCCCTATAGAAGGCAAACATATTTTTACAGAAAATATTGGGAATTCTCACTGCAAAATTTTGCTTTGCTGCCTTCTATAGAAGGCAAACCTATTTTTACAGAAAATATTGGGAATTGGGAATTCCGAGTGCAAAATGTTGCTGCCTTCTATAGGGGGGGTGTCCCAGCTACACCTTTTTTCTTTTTTGGAATAATCAGGTTGCTTTTTGTTTTTAAAATTGGGAATTCCCATGCCTTCTATAGGTGTGTTTTGTTTTTTCGGGGGGGGGGGGGGGGGGGGGGGGGGGGGTACAGAAAAGGTACATCAGTACACACAAAAGGTACATTCGTACACAAAACCGGTACCCCGCCCACTTCTCCCGTCTGCATATTCCTTTCACTTGCAAATATGAGCCATGCAAAGCTCTCCACCCTCTCCTCTACATTTCCCCCTGTTTCTGTCTCCTTTTATTTTCATGCTCCACATCCAGGCCCGTAACCAGGGGGTGTTAAAGGGGGGGGGGGTTGACGGGGGTACTAACTTTAAGACAAAAACAGGGTGTAATTTGGTGAGAATGGTGTAAATTAATTAACCTCTCGCACTTTGCAAAAAGGGTTCAAATTGGGCAGTTGTGGAAATGTTTAAATGAAAACATCATAATATAACATTTTTGGAGAGAATGAACAAAATGGCCGCACAATCCCTGTCCCTCATCAGGTAGGTAGGTATAGGCCTGAGTCAAAAAATAGGCAAAATCACCCCTTCAAATGACCATCGTTCTATTTTGCTGCTGCTCCCCCACCCTCCCCCCCCAAAAAAAACCCAACAACCAACAACAAACAAACGTAAATTAATTTGGTGCTGCCACTACACCCTGTCAGTAGTAGGCAGCACAAGTCATGCCGTACGAACCTCCACTCAAGCACATTTAGCAAATGTGTACTATTTGTAGACTAAATTCTAATTTATAAACAAATGGAGGGATATGGAAATGTGTTCTTGCCACTTTATATCATTTAGTTATGTACTTGATGTTTTGATTCATCAACCAATTTAAAAATAAATGTCAGTAGGTTTAATACACGGGGGGGGGGGGGGGGGTTCTTCTACCAAAATCGTACGTGGATGTGCCTCCCAGTAAAAAACTAATCCGCGCGAAGCGTGCAAAAATTGGAATTTATAACACTCAAATGGTTAAGTATGATGTTTTATACGTCCCCACATAATATTTATGGGGTTCGAGACCCATTACAATGTTGAAACCTGTAGACAAAATGCGCGCAAAGCGCAAAAATGTAAGTTTAAAAAAAAATAACGTCAAGAAAAACTTTCCTGAAGCCATCTATCTAATTGTTAAGCTTGAATAATGAAACATTGAAACTAATACGCGGGAAGCGCGCAAAACTTTTTTTGGGGCGAAGCCACCCTTATACCATGAGATTGCAAAAACTTACACATTTTGGTCTTTCTAGACATAAGTGGGGGCCCCCATGTTTGTAGTCTTTGTAAATTACATGTACCTATGCAGTTTATTTCAACAGTACCCGCAGTCTGTGCTGGAGTCAAAGCTATATTTGTTTAGTTGATTAGAGATGTGCTACTCCCAACAGAGAGACATAATAGCTTATCTTGTTTGACTAGCTTAACTTGTTTGACCAAGGTCATAAATACCTAGATTGTTCTTCAGACTGTACCCCTCCCCCTCCATGCACACAAATCAACTTTTTTGGTTTCCTGTACTAATTTTAGACTGCGGTGTTTTGATTCTTTTTTTGGTTTGAATTATAGAAAATACATGCACACTTTTCCCTGGTATTTTGGTATGAAACAGATGCTTGGTTACAAAACATGCTTCTTTCTCTTGGATCGCCCCCATTCCATTTCAATGGAATTTTTATTAACACTATACGTACTGGAATGGAATTGGAATGGCGAAAAACTTGGACAGTTTACGAAACTTGCCACAGTTTGCTTACTTTTCAGTCGATTACTTTCATTTTTGGGAGGATAAACCAGATTAACAACGCCTTAAATACAAACAACAACAATTCCATGGTTCAATGCACGCATCAAGGTCAAATGGCCGTTTCAAATCGTGCCCAATTCTTTTAGATTCAATCCCCACCTATATACCATTCTTAAATTTATTTCCATAACTCAAGAAATGACATTTGTAAAAGACCACTTGATTTTCGGGCAAAATACCTTACTTAGGGGATAATTGAAAAAGGTACATAGGCTATTCTATCTTGAACTACCCATGGAATCTATTGGGTGTCTTGAAAATGGGGCCGGAAAATGGGGGGGGGGGGGGCAGAAAACGAGGGGGCAGGAACGGGGCTGCGTCCATGTTTTATATCCTGGAAAAACGGGCCGAAAAACAGGGCACTATCAATACTTTTTGTTATAGTTGCATGCGAGAACTGCAAAGATTGTGGCCCTGTTTTCCAGATTAAAAACGGGGCCCGATCAATTATTTTTGTTACCCCAGGGTAATAGGGCCACCATTTTTGGTCTCCGAGTTTACTGTGTGCAATTGGATTGGAAGTGATTGTAAGATTTGAAGAGTTATCATGCTTTTGTTAGTATTCTGTAACAGAATAAATATGTTGTAAAATGTGTTTTTCTTGGCAGAGTATAATACTACTTCAGATAATAAAACAAATCTGTACTGGTACAACTTCAGTACTCCCGTTGCAGAGATCAACTTATTTTCTAGCAAGGTCACATCATGGATATATTGCAATTGGTACTCTTAGTATAGTGTTAAATAAGGCCACCCAGAACCGTCAAATACCCTTGGTTTCATTTGCTGACAAATTTCACCCTCACTGTACATGCTATATAAACACACAACCCTGTCAACCAATCATAACAGCTGATTATAACTTTTCCAATTATCCCTACGCAGCCTTTTGACAATTTTGTAGTCATATACTATATCATGCAATGAACAATTTACTCACATCTGGGGGTCAACGGGTCAGTCAACGGGTCATGTGAGATTTTAGTTTCTAAATGAATCTTGGTGACAGTTTTATCATATTCCAATCCTGGCGTGGTTGTCAACTACGACATGTAGCCTGCTATGGGTGATAGGGTGTATACCAAATGCAATACAATGTATCACTTTCATCAGTGCAGTTGGTTTTTTAGAAGTTCATAAATTCATGAAATGTATGTATGTATTTATTCATATTAAGAATTAACTAATACATTGAATAATAAACATATTAATTAATCAATCATTACGTTTATTAATAAATACAATTGTTAATTAACTTTAATAAATAAATAAATAAATAAATTTCTTTAATGAAATTAATTAATATTAATTAATAAATTAATCAATGAATAATCAATGATTGATCATTGATTATTGATACTTAATTAATCATTAATGAATCATAAATAATTATCAATTACTTAATTAGTTGTTTTTGCCCCCGGTTGACGTTGACTTTGACTGTGATAGGTCTTAGTCTATTCTTAATTAGATACAAAATATTCCTATTTGGGACCTTTAACTCAAATGTTCAGGGGGTTTGTTCATGTAAACAATCATGTACAGTATAACTATGGCCATGTATCTTTTCTTCTCAAGGATCTATGCTATGACTGAAAGTGCATGTTATGACACAATTTTCTTTATGATACTCTTCATTTATCTCTGCTTGCATTCAAACTTAAAGTTAAACCCCTCTAGTCTAGCCGAGGATTGTGTTTTTAACACTCTTCTTGTTACTAATAAGGCCAAAAAAAGATAGAGGAGGGGCGGGTGGGCTGGTTTTTTTTTTTTTTATTTAATTTTCTTATACCAGCGGAAGCTCAAAGTTCAGCCAACAAGAAGTTGTAATCACTCTAAGAGTCGCACATATATGTTATAAACACTTAATTTAATATTCAATGCCATTTATGCTGTTTAAAAAAAATCTGGAAAAAATCTGGAAAAAAAATGAGAAAAAGAAATCGCAGCGGCCCTAAATCTGACGAGCCGGCGGTCGAGGACAACATTTAATTTTTGTCTTGGCCTAAGAAGAAGTTCAGGTGAAGTTTTTGAATTTCACAAATTTACAAATAAATTTAAACATAAAAATGCATATTTTTGATACAAAAGTAGTGCAATATACTTTTGTCGAACATGGTGAAACATTTCCTAAAAATATTTAGGAATAGGCCTATAATCATTGTCAAAAAAGATAAGGCGTCTGGTAACTAATTTGCATATTTGAGAATTGAATAATTGATATTTCAGTAGGTCTCGAAACTGATAAGTTTAAAAGATACGACTTAGCACAGGTAACCGTCATATTTAGTAATGCATATTTTTAAATAATTAAAATTAACTTGACCTAAGTCATTTTGGGGGATTTTCACATCGCAGATTTAATTATTGCATTTTCAGGAACCTGGTGTACAAATATAAAGTAAAATACACCATTGATTTTCTATCAGTTGATAAACATGGGAGGAGTGTGATGATTAATGTGATTTTAGTCAATTTAAGAACATAGTTATTACATTTATGAGTTGACCAAAAAAACTATTTTAAGCTCAAAATGGCATTTCGTGGCAGGTTTTGGACTACTTTGGGAGATTTTCAAATGACAATAGGATCAGAATGCATTCTTGCGCCAGATTAAATCTTTTGCCAAGATCTTTAAAACGAAACGTGTCTTGTTGAATTCCCACTTGAAATTTAATTTGCTATAAATGGGGTGAAATATGTGCCGTCATGCCGGGCATTTGGTCAGCAGTTGGGGTGGGGGGGGGGGGGGGGGGGTAACGCGCCATTTTGTCCGGAAGCAATGGTCATGACGTCATATTTTGGTCGATTTTCTGAACTTTTTTATTGGATTTCCCGGGTGTGCGGGTCCATGATGCCCAGTTTACAGCATTTTGGTGCTGGGCGGAGGTAGCATGTCTCTGATGGCTGGCAGAGCCGTTCCTTTGAAGGCGTTAACCGTGATTGCTATGATGATGGGTGGTGATAAATTGTTCCAGATGCGGATGGTTCTTGGGTAGAAAGAAAACTTGAAGGCCTCTGTTTTGGTTGATGGTATTTGATATTTGAGTGTATGTGGTCATGGCGGGCAAAGTATGTAGCTGGGATGACACTAGCCCTCCTCGTAGGGCCACTATCCAGGGAAATACTATACTAAGATAGAATATAGAAACACTGAGTCAGCCGTCCTCCAGCCGACGGGTTCGGTTCTCGGGTTGGTCGGTTCTCGGATGGGGAACAATTTGTCTAGGATTATAGATTGAGTAGTCCTAAAGGTAGGACTAGGATGACACATGGTGGAAATTGTATGTTGGCTAAATTGTAGTGGATTTTGTAGAACATGACATTTTGGTTCAGAAGCCGGCGTACATGGAGTGGGTTCCATCCCAGGGTGGTAATGAGGGATGACACAGATGTTAGTCCTCCTGTAGTCAGCACAGACAAATCTCGCTGCTCCACGCTGGGTTCCAGACTTCTGAAGCGTATTCTAGCCGTGGCCGAACTAGGGATTCGTAAGCTCTGATCTTTACTTTTTTGGAGCAGGGAGCTAGAGTCCTGCGGACTAGGCCCAGAGTCCGGTTTGCCTTTTTAATGGTGGTTTGGCAATGGCTGTTCCAACGGAGATCATCTGTGATAGTAACACCAAGATAATCATGCTCTGTGACTCTCGAAAGTGGCTCACCAAAGAGAGAATATGTGAACACATTGGGCTGACGCTTGCAGGTGATACTGAGTGATGCGCATCTTGATGTTAAATTCCATCAGCCATGTGTCTGCCCATCGAGCTAGTGCTTGAAGATCCTGTTGTAGAACTTGATGGTCTTCTGGTGAGTGGATCTCACGGTACACTATGCTGTCATCCGCAAAGAGCCTGATGTTGGATTGGATGCTTTCCTGGATGTCATTTATGTAGAGTAGGAATAAGGCTGGTCCAAGCACAGACCCTTGTGGGACGCCAGATGTGACAGGAGCATCATCTGTATGCGTGCCCACACGCACAGCGCTGCTGGCGTTGACCAAATGACGCCATTTTGTGTTCGAAATATTAAAATTTTACCTTTCTCTCAAAAATAAGGAGTATAATCACATTACAAACACATTTTGTTCAAGAGAAACACACACATTTGGCAAAAATGGCACAATAAAAATCCGTTCGTTATAAATAAATGGATATGGATATTACAAATAATAAAACTATCACAATTATATACTCATGGATCTCTGTGGCGTGCATAGGTTGGCCATGTCGTTGGCAATCAGCAATCATGGGTTCGATTTTCGAATATTCCTTGTTATCCTTTTATTTTTCTATTTTTTAAACTTGATGGTGGATTAATGTAACATCATTGTTATGTCAATTGTTATCAATTATAAAGGCCGCCCATGCGTTTATAGTTTTCTTTTTATTCATTTATCTATCATAAATTTATCTCTTGATTTATTTAACTTTGTATCTAAACAATTAAAATGCGCAAACAATTATATTATTGTTCGATAAATAAGTGATTTAACTTGAGTTCAGTTTGATTAATGATAGCAAGACTTGTTGTAAAACCATTTTACCAGTGTGCCCAACAATTTCTCCTTTGCACACTTTATTTATACATTCAGAGATGTCAATTCATTCAATTTTAGCTTGTTATAGCTAGGCTAATAATATACAATTATAAGCAAGCTTGCAATCGGGTTTGCCGGGTTAGATCAGGGGTTTTAGCTCTAAATTGGTGAAAACAGGGAAATCGTGTAAAATGATACCATTCAAGAAAAAGCTAGAGATGTTGGGCCTAATGTGGAGGAAATAACCTACAAATGCCAAATTATGAAACATTTTGGTACATTTACAGCAATTTTTACCTGTTGGTGTTACATTTAGACTTATGATGGGGTCAATCTTAATTTCAAACACTGCCGTGTATGGCCAAAATGCAAAATAGTATTTGGTGGTGTGCACTCAACAAGTCGGTGTGGCTCATAATATTTGTACGTTACTCTAAATTTCCCTCTGTTTTGGAAATACTTTCGTCGTATTTTTGGTCGTTCATCTTGATTCATATGAATATAATAAATGAATAACATTGATCAAACATTTAATAAAAGATTTTCACGTACGTTTAATAATATACACGGATCATTGCATAGGCAAAAAAACCACCAACATGTAAAATCATGGTACAATTTATTCGCGCATGCAGAAATTTGACGACTTATTATGAACTAAATGGTCCATGGAAATAGCCCCAAATACATAGCCTGAAATTCAGACTTTATTACTTCTATATAGAGTAAAGATAAAATGACACAAAAAAGGATAAATATGCATAAATCGTGGTTATTGAAAATACGTATTATTTGTTCATATTTAAAAAATTAACAGGTTTAGCAGCTATCGATCTCTTTTTACTTTTTACTGGTACATACATTTTTGACAATCGGAAACGAACTAGAAATTATCAAACTATTGCAAAATATCATTTCCGGGGTTCAATAATACTTTACTTGCATTATGTATATACTTTTTATTTAAAGATAATGAAGGATTGACAGGTTTGTATTCATCATTATTTCTTACACAAATCATGGAAGTAATGCACAAATTTATGAACGACCAATTATTTCCCCCCATTTCCCTTCACCTATCTTGTAAATCCTTCATCAAGCAATAACTTTTGCCGAGACATGTGCATAATTAATAAGTAGTATTAAATGTTTACGTGGGTCTATCTTTTGCAGAAAGTGACAAGTCGACAAATTTCTTACTTTTTTAATTCAAATTCATCCCCCATGTGAACAAAGTTTGGTAAAAGTTTGCTTGTTGAATCATGTGTGTTACTTTTTTCGAGTTTCAAGTTACTTATTTCGAGTTTCGAGTTACTATTTTTGAGTTTTGAGTTACTGTCTTTCTAGTTTCGAGCTATTTTGTACGAGTTACTTAACTCGAATTTGCAATTTTAGAGTTACTGTACAAGTTATATTATTGATCTAAATAAATTAAAGCCTGACCCAAAGCTGATTTTAAAGAGACCACCACAATGCATTGCGTTTTCGCAAAATGCCCCTAAAATCTGGTCTATAATTTGTCTCAGTTCTCATAGACAATCATGGCTTCATAGCGGGTTCATCGTTGGAGCTCTTAGGTTCTAGTTTACATCAATGAATTAGTAATCAGTGTCCTTTTTCTTATTTCTAAAAGTTAAGATCTCAACAAATGCATCGTGTTAAAAGAGATTTAGTTGGCTGGCGTTCATGCAATTCATTGTGGGAAGACTTGACAAATCTTCTTTGATCATGACCTTTGAATAAATTATGATATAATATATGATATAACATTATATAATAGCATAGAATAGAATATAACATAATATAACATATAATGTAACATAATATTAGAATATAATAGAATTTTAATTTAATAGAATAGAAACATCCGATATAGCCTACTTAGGAAAACATTTGTATTTTATTTTATTTTATTAAGAATAATATAAAATGAAATAAACTATGAGGGTCATTCAATAAGTCTCCTACCTCCTACCTCTAACTTTGCTATATAAGCAAGTCGTATGAAATATTCACAATTGTAGCTTTAAATCTCAGCTACAAATTCATAGTTAACTCGTCGAGTACTGTTGTATACTTTTCTGGAGATGCTGTGAAAACTAATGGTAAATGAGTGCGACGGAAACGGATAAAAATAGGGCCAAATGTCTCCTAAGTGCTATTCATCTGGCCAATTCTAAGAGACAAAACGTACCTATAGGTCAATTAAAACCGTTCTAAATTACAGATATCTCTTGAATAGACTATAAAAAATAAAAGTCACTGATTTTCTTGGAGAAAAAACACCCTCTAATTAGCCAGAACCAGACCATAACACCTTTTAGTTTTAACCCTCCCCCCAGAGAACTGCTGAAAAAGTCATATTTGCTTTTCTAAAAGAACTAAGAGATCTTCAATATACAGGACTAAATAGAGGGATTACAAGTATATATAAGTGATTATTTTCTACCACTGACTATACCTGATTAACTATTATAAAGGTAACATATGGCCATGTGTTTTGACCTCGCCACCCTTCCCGTTGCATGTCCAGATTTTTACATTTTACACCATCTGAGAGTCGAATAACATATCGCAATAACTACTTGTTCTACCCCATAAAAAGTATATATTTTCTGAACGGTAATCTCACAAGGAATCTAAATATGCGATTGGAATTTGCATAAGACCTAATGGTAACATGTTATGATTAAGAATGTTCAAAAAATATCGAGTTTTTTTCTTCTTCATATTTTGATTAAAGCTCAATATTTTATTTCATTCCTATCCCAA
The DNA here is from genome assembly GCA_035610835.1 of Ophiura sarsii. NCBI lineage: Eukaryota > Metazoa > Echinodermata > Ophiuroidea > Amphilepidida > Ophiuridae > Ophiura > Ophiura sarsii. The sequence goes on from CM069448.1 coordinate 69,967,526, forward strand.
TCATCATTTTACTGTGCATATTAGTTCCTCATGCAATTTACCCATCAGAACATAATGGTTGTCAAGGGTAACTTGTTGAAATATACTATTTCGGGAAGTCAAATGAGCACAAACGTTTACATTTCAAATTGTTAGAGTTTTCACATATATTTTGTTGGCTATTCACCCTATCCTATTTTAAGCAAGATTTCTGAATTCCCCTATTCGAGAGCTTTCCAAAAATGTATAATTTTGCTATAATCGGTTGAATAATTTGTTGTTGTTATAGTCAGATGTAAAAACCGATGAATTAGGGCAAGTTCACTGTGTAGCGAATAGGGAGAAAGGCAAGGACAATGCAATCGATTCGTGATTACAACTGTTACGTATGAGTTGACACGTTTGTTGAAACAGAAACTTATAGAATATAAAACAATCTATAAAATGAGAGCAAAATCATGTTTGTACCATACAGAAATGAGGAGTTATTGTAATTTGAACGTAGAATTGGAACATTTTCTACATTCCCCTAGAGATTGTACATGACGCCACCGCCACCGCCACCGCTCCTGACTTTCCGAAATATAATCAATCATATCTCAGCCAAACAGTTATAGAAATACTTGATTTATTTACACAGTGTAGCTAGATAAATAAGCTTTTAAATGAACCTAAACCATAGCTCTACCACATATAGTTGTTGAGTTAATAGAGAGAGATGGATGATTCGTCACCAAAAATGCAACGCCGCCACCCTTTTTGGGTGGTCAGTTCAAAACACATGGCCATATACGTAAACGCATAAGATGACCCGATCACATTTTCGTAACACAGAATTATTTCAAACATACGGAGATTTTCATATCATTGAAAGCTCGTATTTTTCTCATCATCACACTGAAATTTGACGGCCTAAATCGGTATAATTACGGAGAAATCGATGAAATAACGTCGAATTACCGCGAAAGGTGGTATACCACCAATATCGTTTGTGTACAACTCAATGGGTACATTTCACGGCATCTTTTGCGTCTAAAATAAGAACCATTAGAGTTATGCAACTCAAACTTTGGAATACGACTTTTTTAAGGATGACCTTTCATGTAGAATAGAAAACTTCAAGTTTAAAATCGGAATATGATCGGGTCATCTACCTTTAACATCCCGAGGCATCATTGTGACTTGACTTGTGTAACAATGAGCATTTAATTGAATAGCAGTATTCAGTATGCTAAAGGCGAGCAATACATCCGAGTTGATATTATACTATTTGCAAGCCTACAAAGGTTAATATGCCAACCATCTAATCTATATGTGATAATATAGTATTATATTCAGAAATCATCCATTGTTTTCTATTTTCAGTATTTAAATCGTACTATTATATCTATCATACAATACGGAGAGAAACCTAAAAAACATATATTTATCGTTAGTGTAATTTTCCGTGTCCGTTGTCAAAATCTCTCACTGGCTTTGAATGCATCATAACAAAAGTAAAACAGATATCAGTTATCATTTACTATAATTATATGTGTACATAGGATTCAGAGCTATAATCATGACAAATGTCATGAGGCTGACATTTTATTAGCAATGTTATGAGTGAGGAGGTAGAACTTATTGAATGACCCTCGTAGAAACATTGGATGAAGCCTAATAATTTGGCAAACAATGAATTAAATCTAACTGAATGAATTTATTTAAAAGCCTATTTGGGAGAACAATCAATGGAATTCAATCTAATATAATTTAGCCGCGACTCCCCCCACCCCACCCCCCAATTTTCGAGTTATGAATTTTGCAATTTTTGAGTTTATGGACTCAAATTACATTATTGATCTAAATAAATCAAATCATGACCTTTGAATAGAATAGAATAGAATAGAAAGAATTAATAGAATAGAATAGAATAATAGAAAAGATAGAATAGATAGAACAAACAATGAACTTTATAGTTTAACTTAATTAATTCAATTGAATTGATTAATTCAATTTAATTCAAAAGCCTATAATTGAATTGAATTTGTTTATTTTATTAAATTAAATCACATACAAGGGGGGGGGCTGTCTTTTCCTTTGAAATTTTGATCATGGATACGTTGGCAAATTCTGTTATGACCTATCTGAACGGCCAATAATGTTATGCCGCTTAAGTTTTTATTGTGTGAAATTACAAATTAGTAATGGCGAGCGTAACGAGCTGGAAAATGTGTCATATTTTAGATTTTGGGTGATTTTGTGATATGAGTCTTTAAACCCAAACAAGTTTAAAACATCCTGGGCAGAAACTTATGATCCACTCCAGTGAAACATCTACTTTTGTGAGCATTGGTGCAAAGCTGAGACGAGGTGAAAAGCATGCAAGAAATTATGTTTTTAATCACAATTGGATTTTGTAACATAATAGGCTAATTAACATGTTTATATTTTTATACAACCCGTGACTCTAATAAATTTCCCGTTTGATCATTAATATATAGATGTTTTTCATCAGATATCGATAAGCATGTCTGATAGGCACCGAAAAGATTTGCTTTCCGGAAGTCGTCTCATAGTCATAGTAAATGTTTTTGAAGTTGATAGGCTGTACGCTCCAAAATATCCTCTAAAATCACCCCAATCACCATGATCTTTATAGTTTAAAATAGTTACAAGTTACACCCCCTATTTAAGAATAAAAAATTACATAGCCCCCCCCCCCCCCCCCCCCCCCCCCATCACCATTTCAACAAATACGGTACACTTAATGTACTATAGATGGGTTTTTTCTCCATCAGATAAGCATGTCTGATAGGCACCGAAAAGATTTGCTTTCCGGAAGTCGTCTCATAGTCATAGTAAATGTTTTTGAAGTTGATAGGCTGTAAGAAACTTAAGTTGCGCGAATTAGACAAAAATGGCATTTACGCTCCAAAATATCCTCTAAAATCACCCCAATCACCATGATCTTTTAATATAGTTTAAAATAGTTACAAGTTACACCCCCTATTTAAGAATAAAAAATTACATAGCCCCCCCCCCCCCCCCCATCACCATTTCAACAAATACGGTACACATAATGTACTACATTGCGCTACTTGTACGTGCAAATGATGAAAAAATAAATAACAAATAGGATTGATAATAAAAATGGATAAAACCCAATTTAGTTGAATTTATATCCGTTCAGAAAATTCACATTCATTTCCACGGCATAGCGATAGCATGGGTAGAGAATAATTAGGTCTATCAACTTTCTATAAAACAACGCCTCTGCCATATAAGACCATGCATGCTCAAACATGGACTTCTAATTCTCAGTGTACATACATGTACACACTGTACAAACAATGATGAATACAGTACAGTGCAAGTTTACTTGATTACATAACAGACTGGTGTTATATTCACTCATATTCACTCCTGGTATTAACCTGTTAACAACAGTGGCCTGTGCACAGTAGCGGGCCGCTCTGATATTATAATACAGTATATTAAAACAACTTAATTTCGCTAGCAATTTAATTTCGCTAGGAAATCCAATTGGCCACCAATTATATTATTTATAATGGTTATTATGAAGTTGGTACAAAATACTGAAATTAAATTGCCCCCCCCCCCCCAATTTTTTTTTGTTGACTAAATGCTAATTCGCAAAATTAAGTTGCCGTGAAATAAGTTGTTTTACAGTTTAAATTGCGCCCCATTTTGCACTTCCACTATTAATACCTATTCATTTCATTATTCAATAGCACAAATGTTCATGTGCATTTTCTGGATTGACAATTTAATTTTAATATTTGACATATCTTTTCTCTTCAACAAACAATTAGGTAAGTACAGGAAATGAATCCATTCACGAAAATATCTTACTGCAAAAATATAATTATAATATAATTTTCCAAAGCTTTTACATGACACGTCCCTGCTTTTACCATGGACCAGTAAAGGCAAAATAAAAATAAAAACATATTTAGCATCCTGACTTTTTTCCAAAGTCAAAGTGCAATCAGGTGTTTCCAAAATGGGAGGGAGGGATTGGGAGGGGGGGGGGGGGGGGGGGGGTGATTATCATTTGGGGTAAATTGCACCCATTCTGAGTGTTTTTATGTTCAATTTCAATACAGCCATGGGAATAAAAATTACAAACAAGTATGACCAGGTTATCATTTTAGAAACCTGTTTAAAACAACAATGGGCATCACTAGCCCCCCCCCCCCCCCCCCCCATGAATTCTATGTATTTTAATAAAATAATACTAGCACTTGGTTATCATTGAGTATATTAGGCTGAAATGCGAATGAAATGAGTATAGGCACCAAATTGAAGCGAGCAAGAAGCAAACAATGGAAAACAATCGCGGGAATGAGAGTGGTCAATTGGTATTATTACACCTCATAAATATTCATGAGATAATAGGCATATACTGCAATGTCATTGGTCAATTGAGCTGGCCACAGTGATAATAAATTGAGCTATTGAAGAAATTGAGCTATTTCCTGTGTGGTAGTTTGGCTACTTCCCTACAACCTCATCCCCAGAGTCACAGTGAGGTGTAATAAAGCAATACTACAGTCTGATCGGGGCAATAGGGCACACTATTTTCCCTCGATACTGGCTACGTACCTCGGAAAATAGATTGCACTATTTCCCCTCTAACCATGTAAAAGAGTTCGATCTATTATATTGCTCAAACTGATTATTGAAGAAAGTGGCTGAATACGTGCATGTTCATTATTAGTAGTATTATTTTGTTTAATTTATCAAAATTGAACTTTGACAACTTAATATCATCTAAGTTTCTAGTGAAACATAATTATCCAAATAAGGTAATTATTGCACAAATTAGAAGAAAACATGGCAAGTTTGAAGGTAACATTCAAAATAAAATAAAACTGAACATTCAAGTATTTTAAGCGAAATATTGGCAACATGACAATGAACAAATTTAGCTCATTAAGTGCATTGATTATGGGTAAAAACAACCCAATTAAAGAAATTTGAGATCAATGTAAATATTGATGAATTGTACTTTACCCTACACTCGAGAGGAAGGGGTGGGGGGGGGGGGGGGGTATTACAGATGTGGCAATGACAGCACCATACTTTTTGGTGGTGGTGGTGGTGGTAGTGGGGGGGGGGGCAGCAACTGGATGTAAGTGGTCATTTGAAGGGCAAGTTTGACTATTTAAACTTGCTGTCACTGGATGACCTCTTTTAACTCCTTTGTTAATCAAATATCACTGAATGATCCCTTTATTTAAATATTATATCACAAAATGACACATACATATATGACGTTGTAATTCATAAAAATGTCCAGAAAGGTCCAATTTGACGCAGTGTATGTGTTCAAAGTCGTGATGGGGAAGGTGGTAGTGGTGTAGGGGGGGGGGGGTGATGCCCCCGACCGGAACAAACCCTTTGTGCCCCCGCACTCAGCCCTAAGTTATCCCCGCCCCAGTCTCTGGATGTAGTGTGTATACATAATTTACAAGGACCATTTTTGCGTGCCCTTACCGCCCCCCCACCCCCCACCCCACCCCCCACACACCCCACACCACCACCATCACCACCTTGACGTTTTCTGAGCTGACTGAAAACAATATTTGGGCACCATTTTGTGAAAATTACCATTTTTTGTCATAAATTTCTCTCAGTTCAGTTCCGATGTCCGCTCTTTTTGAGACCCTGGCGGCACACCCCTGTACAAAAAATGAGTGCCCCCTCCTCCGGGGTTGGTGATTGGAATAGATAGGTGCCTACAGGTGTATCCTTTTTAGTGTTCAGTTCAGTTCAGTTCAGTTTATTTTCCACAAATGAGATACATAATAATGACAATACAATTAATATAATTTACTATGGTAGGTTGACCAAATCAGAGCAGAGCTCGGGAAGTACTGGCCACCTAAAATAAAATCATTAGCTATATTATGCAAAGAACTCGAGTGTATGTTGGCAACGGCATGAACAAAATTACAATAACAGATCAGTAACGATTATAGTGTACATCTGTGAATAATGATTATGTAAGACATCAAGGCGATAGAATACGGATTTATATAAGTACCGGTATAATTATACATATATTAGGAATGAAGTTCTAGTTTCTAGACTATAATATAAAGCCTATAGCAAGTCTACACCAATAAGACAAAATCCCCCCCCCCCCCCCTTAGCATAAAAAGGCAATTTTTTCCACGTTTAGCGCGCCTTTTCTTACCAAATTAGGTTAAACTAGACCAAATGTTGACAATTTTGGCATAAAACAGCTCAGCCTGCATTTTGATCCCAAATTAGTAAGAAGTATACCAAATTTGACAATTTGAGCTAAAATGACAAAAAGATTTGCGCGGATTATTATCTTAATGCCCCCTAAAGAAATTCTTTGTCCCCCTTCCACCAATGCGCCGCCACCGCAACTGCAATGAGATGGGCAGTGCAGGCCCGTCAGATGGGGGGGGGGCGACGGTTGCGAACGCCCCCCCCCCCCCCCCCCCCCTTTTGAAACTCTTTTTTTTTCTTTTTTCTTTTTTAAGGTAAAAATTGCGTTTTTCTTAGTTTCAAATATCAATGACAGTGCTTTTTGGACTGCGAAATTGTGTGTCCGTGCGAAATTTTTTGACGTGCGAAATTTTTTGATTTCACACCCCCCCCCCCCCCCCCCCCCCCCCCCCCCCCCCCCCCCCCCACCACTTACGTGAAATTCACGAGGTGACTGACTTGGAAAAAAATTTGGGCAACCTTTTACGAAAATTGTAGGTGAAAACGCCCCCCCTTGGGCAAAAGTGTCTTACGGGATGCAGTGTTGCATGCAGTCAGTTTTTGCAAAGTTTAGTGATTTTGGGAAATTCCAATACCTTCTACACCTCCAGATGAAGATGGATGAACTCTTCTTCCTACCGTCAAAATGTAGTTATTTTTTTTCGAATTGAACATGGACCTCTTTCTTGCGGGCAAAATTTGAAGACACAATTTTGAATAAAAGAAATATTTGGGAATTCCCACGGTCAAAAATATTATTTGCCTTCTATACCTCCAGAGGGCCATGGACTTGAATTCCCACGGTCACATTTTTTGTTGCCTTCTTGTTGGAATTTTTCTTGGGAAATCCCATGGTCAAAATCCCATGCCTTCTATACCCTTTCAGAGGATTTTGGCCATTTTTCATGGAAATCCCACGGTCAAAATCCCATGCCTTCTATACCCTCTCAGAGGATTTTGGCCATTTTTCTTGGGAAATCCCACGGTCAAAATCCCATGCCTTCTATACCCTTTAGAGGATTTGGACATTTTTCTTGGGAAATCCCATGCTCAAAATCCCACGCCTTCTATACCCTTTCAGAGGATTTTGGACATTTTTCTTGGGAAATCCCACTCTCAAAAAGCGTCAAATTTTTTGGGATTCCCATGCCTTCTATAGGGGGTGTACCATTAATAAATGGAATAGCCCATTGTGTCATCTGTGCCAAACCGAGTTTTACTCTTCTCATATACTATTATGTATTTTATATCATAAATTCATTTACTTTTTTGCCTGTGACATTGTGTCTTCTGTGCCAAACCGGGTTTTATTCTTCTCATATACTATTTTGTATTTTATATCATAAATTCATTTACTTTTTCTCCTGTGACATTGTGTTATCTGTGCCAAACCGGGTTTTTATTCTTTTCATATACTATTATGTATTTTATATCATAAATTCATTTACTTTTTGGCCTGTGACATTGTGTCATCCGTGCCAAACCGGGTTTTATTCTTCTCATATACTATTATGTATTTTATATCATAAATTCATTTAATTTGTGCAAGGATGAAAATGAGTTTCAAATTTGCTATTTTATGGACATTTCAGGCAACAATTCCACTGTGAACAATATATTATAGATCCAGGGCTTCAATATTAATTAATACAGGCGATTTGATCATTTGCAGCGGTGCTAAAATATGGAAATCTGTATCGCAATTTGTATGCAATTTTTACTTTGAAAAGTGTCTCCATAAATTGGCAAATCCGGGCACACTTAAAAAGCATTCATACAATTACTTAAAAACCATACATGTCTTTGTACACCAGAATAATAAAATAAATAATATAAATTCAATGTAAAATCAAATATTTAGTCAACTTGACAAAATTATTTTATTTTTCAGTATATTCAGAATACATTGTTCTTGGCACCGGAGTGTGTGTTTAGGGAGAGAAAGCAATGTTCGTACGCACATTCGGCTCCCAATATGAACCAAGTATTATGATAATGTTAAAATTTGCCACATACAGGGTGTCTCAAAAAAAACCGTGCACGTGTTTACCCAGCTTATTGACCGTGAACTTATAACATTTGGTGTTACAATTGTATACATAGTGATAGCCATAACGGTTAGCTTTCATATTCCGTTTATTTCATCTGATTTGGATTTGTCAATCTTGAGATATGACCAATTAACTAAAGCTACCTAAAGTCAACGTTGTGCCACTTTACAGTTTGCAATGAATAGAAAGGGTTACTCTGGAGAGAGGGGTTGTTACCACCGGGGTTACCACCCCCTAAAAAAATCCAATCCGAAATGCAGAGTATGCTTTGTTGGGTACCATGTTATAGCTAGAGGTTCCCTCTATCCATACATACTAAAACAAGTACAAACATCCCATGCATGACGTCACAATGACGTCACCAAACATGGCCGACCTCAAAATCCCGCCGTATTCGCTGGACAGTGAAATATCATAGAAATCTTCGCCAAAAAAGTTCTAAATATCGGAATTTCACCCGATTTTTTGCTTATAAGTGATGGAAATGGTGTTTCTAACATAGGCCTATGCTAAAATATTTCAGGAACATACAATAAAAATATTTTTCAAAATGGCGATTTAAAAAAAATTTGTAAGGTGGCAACCACCCCCTACAATCGGACTTTGACGGCTTACCCTACCCCCGGGTAAGGTGGCAGCCTCAATTTGTTTTCGTCAAAATGAGCGCATGGAATGTAAAAGCGATCACCTAGACGCCCTAGGTCACTGTTTTTTGCGTTCTAGCGCAATCGGCGACCACCCTCCCTTAAGAGGACGAGGGTTTTTCCGTAAAAGTGGCACAACTTCGGTTTTAGGTAGCTTTAGTTAATTGATCGTATCTCAGGAATGACAAAACCAAATTAGATGAAATAAACGGCATATGAAAGCTAAGTATTTGGTCTATCAATATGTATACAATTGTTACACCAAATTCTAGAGTTTCATGGTCAATAAGTTGGGTAAACACGTGCACGGTTTTTTTTGAGACACCCTGTAATGTGTCACGAATTTACTGGATTGAAAATCCGATTAAATTGGCTGGCAACTTTGGCGGTGATTATCATCGTCTCAAAGAAGAGATGTGCGCAATTGATTTTCTTTTTTTTAAAATTTATTTTAATTCTTTATTCTATGATACACAATACATTTATACAATAACATCAATATTTACAAAATAATATAATATAATAATAGCAAGTATGTGGTCAGAAGTCACAAACTGGTCCAAAAAAATGTTTCACTTCTAATAATGTTGAGAAATGCACCAATTCTGATTAAACGGGACAAAACTTAAGTTTTACATACTTAATGATTCACAAACTATATATTGTTGGAAAGCTTATGATTCAAGGTTTTTCATTTTTGAAAAAAAAAAAATCGAATTATACAGGGTGTGTAACATTTTTACAGGGTGGAACATAAAAAAGTTGATCGTTTTTGCTCCTCTCAAAATATTTTGATAGTTTGTACAATTAGGGTTTAGCTGAAGATAGTCACCAAAATCAGAACAACCGCAGAAGGTGCTACCAAATTTGCTAAGAATCACCTGCCCAAAATGTACACAGGAAAAGTACAGGGTGTCTAAAATGATGATGAAATAATGCATAAAATGAAGGTCTGTATATAATATTCTATGAAATTTAGTTAGCATGGACTATTTAATTTAAAGGAAATGGTTATCAAAATGAACTACATGAATATCATTAAAGTTCCTTTTATTTTGAATACAGGGTGGTCCGAAATATGTCTAAATAGCAAATTTTTCATAAATCTATGAACAATTCTGTAAAGAAACACTTCTGGCTTTTTTAGTTAAATGTTTTACTACCCAGGGTAGAAAAGGACCGAAGAGTCACACAAATGAAATAGAGAGACTGGGATTTAGCCATTGTTTAATCAATGAAATGAATAAAACTGTGTATTTTTTACATTAAAACACTCCCTGAATTGAACATCATATTCTAGTAGAGAATGTCTAGATAACAATTCAATATTAATATTCAGAGTAGCAGGCACATGTTATTAACACATATGAGAAGTTTGAATACTTTCCTATGTATACTTTTAAAACTGCATCAATTTCAAAAGTTCTAGTTTTCCGCTATTTTGTGTAGAAACCTATGGGCGCCTCATCCACCGGCGCCTCATCCACCGGCTCCACCCTTGACTCACTCGACGTTTAGATTGATAACTTCACTGTTGCTAAACATGTGGCTTTAATCCTTTTTTTATTCGGTAGCTGGATAAATTGCCTTTAATATGATACCAAAAATGTTATGTTTTTTTTACAACTTCTATTTAAAATAGAGACACGTATCACGATTTTAAGGATTTTTTGAAACGGCCCCACCTTATTTGATATACCTATTAGCCCTTACAGCCCCGGATCCCATGAAATCCCATTTCCCAGCCTGTCGGTTCCACCTGGCGCTGAGGTTTTTGTGTGAAATAATGGCACCGGGCTATATAGCTGGGCGAATACACTCGCCCAGCACAGCTTCCCCCGTGGCGCAGTTAATGATAATAATAATAATAATAATAATCAGTATTTATATAGCGCCTTTTCCAAATGGCTCAAAGCGCTGTGATTTTGCTGCTGGTAGAGCGTTCGCCCGCCAACCGAGAGGTCGTGGGTTCAAACCCCGGGGCGTGGCACCTCTTGTTGTGTGTGCTTTTTTCGCTTGAAAAAAAATTCGTTGGAAAATCCACCGGGTGGGTTAGGGTTAGTGACCCGTGACCAATTGGGGAATCTAAGTGGCCAGAAATATGTACACAGAGGAGGAACATACAAATTGTGAATCATGGCTTTCCTAAAACTTTGCACAGGTATCAATAGGGACTGAATTAAAATAAACATTTTCTCCGTTGTTGTCGGGAGTTGTGGCATTGCCACAAGGAGTCGTTGTTAATTTCCAATAAATGGGAAGCGCATTGCAGAGAGCGTAATATTGCAAAATTACGGCACCCTTATCCTTTAGACGATTACGGAAGTGGTTAATGGAATAGAAAGAACCATCATCGTCAAATAGGTCACCCACAAAAATAATTCCCGACTGAATCCAGTCTATGAAGAATAGTGTGTTATTTTTCAATTGGATAACATCATTATTCCATATAACTTGATTATGACATGATGCAATATCATCTTTGATTATAACTTGCTTAGTGTCGAACCAGATTTTAAATAGCTTTAGTAAAAAGAAGGTAATCCCTTTAACATAATATGACACAGGGGAAATGCAAATATAAGTAGCGTAATTTGAGTCAAGTCTACGAGGAGGGACAAGAAAGCATTCAATATTTGTGCTAGCTGATGATGACATCAAGTGTGGAACTATTGATCGCTCAGTGAGTACTATGAAAAGAAAATTCCAGGTGACTGGTTTGAATCTATACATGATACTCACTGATAATCAATATACCACAAATGATGTCATTTGTGGTGTGTTCATTTTTCTGGCCCTGTTTATTGTAATGGAATGTCCCACACAGACTTGGAGCAGGATTATCATCCCTTTTCCCCTGCCCTTTAAGCTGCTTAAATGTACAGTTACAATTAAAAATATTCATACCAATACCCAACTTGTTTATACAATGGGATATTTTTCCAACATGCAATATCTGAGTTGTTAAGTTTCTTAATCCATGACAGCTTTAGTGAATCGAAAAATAGTTTGGTGTGAAATATGTTTATACCACCTTTATCGTAATCTGCAATCACTGTGTTACGTTTGACTGCTTCTTCTCTGCCCCAAATAAATTTGAAGAACATGTTATTGAGTTTCATAATAATTTTATCAGGGATATCCATGACAGAGGCAATGTATGACAATTGTGATGCTAACAGTGTTTTAACAATCAATTTTCTACCTGTCATTGAGAGGCCACGCATTTTCCAAGCACGTATAGAGCGTTCAATATTTCCATCTTGCCAATCCAATTACATTCGAGATTATCAATGGAATGGTGCTCAATTGATGGGACAATTGCATAATTACGGTTGCGTAACAAGAACTTTCTTCTTGTGTATTAGCTTCATGGTCAGAAGTAGCTAGTTTTTTTTTTGTAAAACTTAAATCTATACCATGACTGAATAAAGCATTGTATAGATGGGGTGACATGTGACGTCATGCCGGGCATTTGGTCGGCAGTTGCCATTGTTCTTTGCCCGGCGGTGCGCGCGCGCGTCTTGTTTTGTTTAGGACCCGTGCTTTTAAAACTCCCGCCAAAGCATTAAAAAGAGCAATGAGGCCTAGCTGGACGGAATCGAGTTCAAAGAGAGCAACAAAATTCGAACTTTTTCACGGTTTAGCGTTTAGAAATTGGAGCATTTGTGTTGGAACATTAATTAGTTGGAAACAGATGAACAAGGATGTTTTAATGAGGATTTATCACGTGAGTGTTATCTTTTGTTTATCAAATGGAAGATTTTTATGTGTGATATAAAACAAATATTTACTGCTCTATATTCGGGAAATGGTGCATATAGCCCCCTCGGTAATTGGAGACCGTGGGCCTACTATTTTCCCTCGACCTCTCGGGAAAATAGTAGGCCCACGGTCTCCAGTCACCTCGGGGAGCTAGTTTGCACCATTTCCCTCTTGAGAAGTAAATATTTGCTTACTATCAAATTCCCAGGCATGTAATATTTTTTATAATAAGTTACCACCAATGCCTTTCAATGTATTTTCTTGAGGCAAGAAATCTGAAATCTGCCAGCGAATTCAATTCATATTTCGTTATCACATTTTTGTTTGTTCTTGGATTTCCCCCATTACTTTGCGTTATAAATCACCGTATGTAATAATATTATTATAACATTTTATTTCGTAATGTGTACATCATCAGTATACACTAATGTCCATGCCTCTGACGACATGCATCCGAATTTGTTACGTTTAAATGATTTATTAAGGGTGGCCAAATATATTTGCTAGCTCTGCTCTGATTATTTTATGTATTATTGGTAAATAAAACTGAAACTGAAACTGAAACTGCTATCTGATTGAAAATATTCCGAAGTGGCAGCACGCCGTACTACGCAACGATGGACATTCATTTTAACCAACACATATTGAACTGCAACAAATAAAGTGGGTTCCTGTAATATGTTGATATTGAAATACCTGTCACTTATTCGAGTAAATTTATTGGATTCCAGCAAGATATTACAGGTTAGTGAAACGCCTTAAATGCACCTTCGCCATCCACACATTTCAAGTTGCTATTATCTAGACAATTCTGCAAATAATAATGTTGTGACGCTAATTTCATAACATGTCATATTTTTTCTCTTTCTAGCCCATTTATAGGGACTTTTTTCTTCATTTTATAACATACAACAATAAGTTAACAACATACGAAAATATAAAACACTACAAAAAAATATAGACACAGTTTTTGAAATAATTTCATGACATATCGTGAAAATCAAATAATCATATTCATAATATAAAACTAAACACTAATTAAAGGTTCACAATTTTCATGGATATTCAGTTTGCCGTTTTTAGCTGCAATACTGTTCTGTATTTTTTTCAGTGTGTATGATGTAACCTTTAAAATCAAGAAAAACTGGTTTACGTTCTTGCAGTCTGCATTTGCAAATATACCTTTTTGCCAGTAACAATACCATATTCAAAAACATTGAGCGTTTGTGGTCATGGTAACCAAAACACATTTCCCAGTACGAAACATTGGCATCAACTTTCAAAACAACTACATAACTATGAGCCAACTATAGATCCTTTCATATTAAGGATGTAATCTTACATGTCCACATTAGATGTTTCATGACCTCCTCCTTATCATTACAAAAAGAGCACCTGTCATTATCTTTAATACCGATTTTAGTCAGAAGAACATTTATGTTCCAAAAGGGATCAACTCCACTAGTTTCCGAAAATAAAGAATGACGTAGAAAATACAGTGAAATCAAAAAATGAAATCAAACCTATAAAATGTAAAAAGAAGAATCCAACGGAACCAGGAACAAAACACACCAAGGATCAGAAAACTGATACAAGAGGATATCTCGAAAATGTAAAAATGCTAAGAGTAAAAGCAAGATATACCAACAGGGTGTGGGGAAACAGGTAATAACAAGGGAGAATAACGCGATAAAACAGATAAATAACAAAAACAATAACACACGGAAATGCACTGGGACAAGCAATAAGTATTGCTGTGCAATGAAACAACAAAGATATATGGTAACAATAAAGACCGACGTTTCAAGTGGATATACCACCCTTCATCAGGGACAAAATATAAAAACAAAAGTGTTAAGAACTATAAATAAGATAATGAACTAGACAAGTCCACCACTGTAATTATAGCACAATGTCAGTAATAGATGTTGCCTACTAGACATCCAGGTTAACACTGCCCAAGTACAAAACCATGTTGCTAGGCAAACTAACAAACATGTACAAAAAATCAATAGACAACACATCATGCATATGCATGAGTGATAAGTGACAATAATAGACAGGAAATGGTGGAACAATGGGAAAATAAATGCCACAGAAATAGTAAATTAACTAAGCCTAATATGAATGAACTGCGTGGAAGGGGGGGGGGGCATAAATAATAATAATAAATAATAAATAAATGGAAGAAAAAACCAAATTAATCAAAAATTACTACATAAATTAATGAGGAAATAAATAAATCATATTAAGCAAATGGAGAGAGAGAGAGAGAGAGAGAGAGAGAGAAAAATTGGGTAAATAATAATAATAAAATAGAATAAATCATGAGGAAGAATTTCTGCAATGAGAGCAGACTCACAAGAATAAAAAAAAGGGGGGGGGGGGTGGGGGACACAAGAAACTTAAGCCCCAGACAGGGCACTCAAGTTATAAGAAACAAATAGGCCTATGGGTGTATGGACTGTAAAATACAGGCATGTTGACAAGCTGGAACATAGGCCTATGAGAATTAATCTTTAATGTTAAGACCATTGGGCTCTGTTGTGTCAAGTTTCATGATCCATTCCTTCTCCAAGATCCTTCTCATGATAATGTCGTTCTTGGGAGGCCTATCAATGCATGTAACGGAGATGTTACAAGCGTTGTGGTTCGGTAAGTTGAAATGACGGCCAACTTGTTTGTCCCTGTTGTGTCTGGCGTCAGCGCAATGCTCACCTACTCGACATTCCAGAGTGCGACCAGTCTCCCCAACATACTGCTTCTCACACGTAGCGCAGGTAATGACAGGGGCACCCGACGAGAAGTTCAGGATGTAGTAATACATAACATTAGCTGCTCCTCAGAGCGAGCTAGAATGCGCGGTATTAACTACAATTCCCAGCTAGGGCCGGTCAAAATACTCCTTTGGCAGCCAGAAGCCAAATTCCGTGAAGAATTTTGAAAGCTAGGGGAACGAGAGTTTATCAACCAGCTAGGATAATTTATTTATACATTTATATTTCAGCTAAATTCATCGAATTTTCTGTTCTAAACATTAAATATATAATCCATAAAATCCATAAAACACAAATTTGATATCATTACCTCTCAAATTGATGCCAATTTTGCCAGCTAGATTGTCTGGATGACTTAAAAATCATTTGCCAGACAGGAATTCATTTTATAAGAAAAAAGAACCAGCCAGATTCGAAACATCAGAGGAGCAGGTATTTGCCAGGAAACCTCGTTGGGTGCTCCTGTAATGAGATATATGACATTGTCTGATTGGCAAGACAAATGTTTGCGTATGGGAAACGTCTCTCCAGTAGAAGAGCTGGTGAAAGTTGTGTTCTCAGAGGTATGAGAAATAGAGACTCTACCAACATCGGAGTGTACCCCTTTGTGGTTGCAGGATTTGCACTTGGAGCCACCACAAGGATATGAACCTCGAAGAGGAGGTGTTATCCGGGGAAGAGTAGATCTCACTAGAAGGTCTTTCAGGTTGGCACTTCTACGGTAAGCCACAATGGGAGGGTTAGGGATGGCATTCCTACACTTAGTGGAAGAGTGGAGAATGGGAAGATGACGGCGTATGATCTTGGAAATGCCCAGAAGTGATGGATGGTACGTTACCACAAGAGGAACCCGATCAATACTGTTGTCACTGCTACCAGTGGGATTAAGGGCTTCAGACCTGGGTATAGACAAAGCTTTGCTGATTTGCGTGTTACCAACCGGCTGGAATACCCTCGATCCCTGAGAAAACCTGTGAGTTCAGAAACTCTAAGCTGGAGGTTTTCAGGTGTGGAACATATCGTCAGCCTGCTTCGATAATTGCCTAACTCACTTTTCAGCAAAATTGAGTTTTTTGCATAAATTATGACTTCATTACATTATGCAAATGCTGTTATAATACCTAAGTCATTGACCAATCAAAAGTGTTGATAAATGAAGAGTTTTGTTGCAAAAGGGCCACCAGATCACTCCAACATGTTACTCATTTTGCATTATTGAATTTGCATTGACAAATCCATGGAATTAATCAAATTATTGTATGGCTGTGTTCATCTGTTTCTATATGACTTGGATTAGTGCATCCATGCACGCCAATTGAGGCATCAACAATACAATCAGCATTCCACATAATGAATAGCCATCCATTCAATAATGCAAAATAAGTAACAGGTACACAGGTAGCAGGTTTCATACTTTTGTTGTTTTCTAAGAACTAGAAAAAATGAGTTAGGCAATTATCGAAGCAGGCTGACGATATTCTATTCAGTCTGAAAACATTAACATTAAAGATTAATTCTCATAGGCCTACGTCAACATGCCTGTATTTTACAGTCCATACACCCATAGGCCTATTTGTTTCTTATAACTTGAGTGCCCTGTCTGGGGCTTAAGTTTCTTGTGTCCCCCACCCCCCCCCCCCTTTTTATTCTTGTGAGTCTGCTCTCATTGCAGCAATTCTTCCTCATGATTTATTCTATTTTATTATTATTATTTACCCAAATTTTTTTTTTCTCTCTCTCTTTCTCTCCATTTGCTTAATATGATTTATTTATTTCCTCATTAATTTATGTAGTAATTTTTGATTAATTTGGTTTTTTTCTTCCATTTATTTATTATTTATTATTATTATTTATGCCCCCCCCCCCCCTTCCACGCAGTTCATTCATATTAGGCTTAGTTAATTTACTATTTCTGTGGCATTTATTTTCCCATTGTTCCACCATTTCCTGTCTATTATTGTCACTTATCACTCATGCATATGCATGATGTGTTGTCTATTGATTCAAAATGCTTCTGCTATATCAGGAAATCGTTGATTACTGTCAGAATTGGTCAAAAGATTCCTTGGTTCCTTGCACATATGGGGTCTTCAGCAATTAAAAGTGACTTGTCATGTGGGGTCACTAGAGACAATTCACCATAAACTGTTAGGATAATGCTTAAATCATTGAGAAGAAACGCGTATCACGGCAGGCTGTACAGTAGACAGGAACCAATTTCAGAATTCAGTCCAGAAAAATTCGCCGTTTTTATGTCCCACTCACTTTTTTGGAGTCCCCAACATGCATAACACTGTTCAACAGCTAGTTGAGTACCAAATAGTAACCTTTTAATATTTCTGTGAAATCAGGATTTCTGACAATGGAGGATTCTGGCTCTCTCGCTATTATTCATCTTTTCCTCTTTACATTGTTATACGCCCAATGACTGACCTTCGTATTTTTATTTTAGATTAAATTGGTTCCCCGCATCAATTACTCCATGCACTCAACTCATTAGATAGCCCGGGGGTCATGGATACATGGAACCAGCATAGCTTGCTACGCTCTCTATGTCAGTCTATTTGTACAACTGTTGTACAAATATCAAGAGCATTAATTTATGTGACTCGTACGAATTCTGGGTTCGTAAACATGTAGGGCTTATTTGTACAACAGTCGTACAAATAGACTGAAAAATGGTTTCAAATAATATCACTCAACTAGACGTTTGGTCAAGTCGACCGTGAACGGTCTATTGTTTCTATCTCTGATCGGTACCGGCGTCGAGACGCTCAAACGACGAATACGTAACGGTCGATTTGATCGCAAAATAACGAAAGGTTAAAATTCACACTACTTCAAGCCGACAGTCGTATAAAGTGCTACATTTACAATGAACAAACAAACATGGTTTCGAAAAGCGTATGATTCTTCAAATTTCGGTATGTATATGATGTTTTTAATGTTCAAGACTCAAATAGTATAAATCTATGAAAACTATAAAAAGCTTTAATATCCTTCAAATCCTTTAAATTTGACTCAGATTTTACCCATTTTCAATGAATTTGAAGGATATTAAAGCTGTTTGCCATGGCATGCGGACACCATTGACTTTTGAAATGGGTTGTAATGTAAAGTTCATCTATAAACCAACATTATAACATGGTTTATCAATTCATAATGAGTCAAAATATTTTTTTAATGATGATAACATGTCATTTTTGTGCCAATTTTGCGAAAATATGACAAAAATGGTCTATTTTGGCCAACTTGTAATTTTCAAAAGGTCACAGTTCAAAAACCATTGATCTACGATCAAAGTTGTGATTGACTTTCTTTTGTTTAAAACACTTATCCCAACAATATAACATACTTTTTATAGTCAATAGCTCATTTTTTAGTTTTTTTACCATGTTAAATTTAGTTTTTGACTTCCCATTGAAACACATGTGACCTTTGACCCTAAATCGAGGTCTAGGGTCATAACGTGCAACCTACGAACGTGGGATAAGGTCAAATATTGATCAGGCATATATTAGCTTCATTTTAAGCCACATTTCATCTGTGCCCTACATGGAGAGTGCTAGATTTGTTTTCTGAAGGAATAAAACATGCACGGCCTATAGTCTAAATGATGTGCTGCAGTTTCCTCACATTCCATTCATATTCATGTTGATATTTGCAAAAAGGCTTTCACTTATTACATTAATGATATCTATAATATAATATGGAATCGCCCAATTTTGTCCTGAGAT
This sequence comes from Ophiura sarsii, assembly GCA_035610835.1. Classification (NCBI taxonomy): domain Eukaryota; kingdom Metazoa; phylum Echinodermata; class Ophiuroidea; order Amphilepidida; family Ophiuridae; genus Ophiura; species Ophiura sarsii. The sequence goes on from CM069448.1 coordinate 69,986,725, forward strand.
ATTTTCCCCTTTCCACTCCTTCGATTGACTTCAAATTCAATGTGCAAATTCGTATGGATCCTACGACGAACCAGTTTATATTTGATATTTCTTATTTGGGTTTGATTGTGATTTTTTTTAACCCGTTGTTGCTACGCGCCCGCGTATACGCTGGGTATGTCATGGCGAAGGCAAATGCCGGCGCACCGCATATTAGTATTGGCACCTGGCGTATCAAGGACATTATAAACTCTTGCTTTTTCACAGTAGCCTATACGCTTTGATGACTAACCGCACACTATCTTCTATACACTATACGATGGCGTATCTGGGTTAGGTACAACATTTTGGGGTATGGGGTAACTACAACATTGTTTCCCCCAAAATGGGGTATTGAAATTGGGTCCGAGATTCGAAGATAGCAAAAAACTAAATTGTCTGTGAACAAAGTCTATTTCAAGTGAAAAAATTATTTAGGGATCTACAATTTGGAACTCATGTCTATGCCCATTTTGGTATAAGCCATGCTGGAATCTAATTTAGATCATAATTAAAGGTAAAGGTGTATGTTCCGATCACTTTGTGGGGGCTATGATTTTGTTTTCACATCAAGATAGTTTGATATCAGAAGAATCCCCATATTTTTCTCATTATGTCTGTAAAATCTTAGGGGCCAGAAAAGTTCCATTTAGAAATTATAGGCTAAAATGTGGTGAATTACTGCCAAAGGTGGTTAACCACCAACCAGTTTGTGTACTACTCAATGGGCAATGTTTTTGTGACCTTGTGCTTCTACAATAAGAAACAATGGAGTTATGCAACTCAAACTTTGGAATGTGACAAATTTAAGGATGACTTTCCATGTAAAATAGAAGTTGAAAATCGGGACAGCAATCATAACATCTTCCTTTAACATATAATTAAGGATTATTTCAATCTGAAATGAAGACAACAAATCACCATGGAAAACCTTTTATCTCTTCAATACTGGTCTCCGTCTCTCCCTCACTTCAATAGCTCAATGCTCATTATACCACATGTTTACATGAAAGTGCAGTTTCACAGTTGAGAAAACTTTCCTCTGTACTTTGGAAACACAGATAGCTGTTATTGTAAGTTTCGTATCAACATAATTCTACAAATCTTCGCCATCCAACTAAGGTCCTGGGTTCGAAAAATTGGATAATCTTGAAAGATCTTGAGGCAGGAAAACGAACCATTAAACTTGTTTTAAAAAGTTCTCAGAGAGCTGAAATATTGGTGATTGGTGTAATTTTCTTAATTGCTCTGCTAATGCCTTTTGGTAGTAGCTGATCTCATTATGCTTAAAGCGACACTTTTCTAATAAATAAAAAAACAACGATAAAAACCAGTCGCGTTTTTCCAATTATTCTAAATGGAATATGTATAATAATGATCTTATGACGTGCATATCAGAGGGCTGAAATATTGGTGATTGGTGTAATTTGCTTAATTGCTCTGCTAATGCCTTTTGGTAGTAAATTATCTCATTATGATTATAGCGATACTGTTCTAATAAAACAAAAACAAAAAACAACGATAAAACCAGACACGTTCTTCCAATTATTCTAAATGGAATATGTATAATAATGATCTTATGACGTGCATATTAGAGGGCTGAAATATGAGTGATTGGTGTAATTTGCTTAATTGCTCTGCTAATGCATTTTTGTAGTAAATTATCTCATTATGATTATAGCGATACTGTTCTAATAAAACAAAAACAAAAAACAACGATAAAACCAGACACGTTCTTCCGATTGTTCTACATGGAATATATATAATGATCTTATGACGTGCATATTAGAGGGCTGAAATATGAGTGATTGGTGTAATTTGCTTAATTGCTCTGCTAATGCATTTTTGTAGTAACTTATCTCATTATGATAATAGCGATACTTTTCTAAAAAAACCCGATAAAACCAATCACGTTCTTCCGATTATTCTATATGTATACTATGGAAACTAAATGGTTACTGGTAGTACTCACAATTTGGTGATTAATTTTGTTCTGTTTTTCGCTTTGGTGTGCATATAACATAGCCTAGCAACATCTTTTCTATATTGCTTACAATCAATACAGTAGAACATCCAAAGGCAATAAATGTGCTTAAAAAGAATGCATCACGGCATTTTTTGTTACAGCTCTGCATCAATTAAGTGTTTAGATAGTAAGGTTTCCGATGAAGGTGACAAAAATAGAAATCGATTTTTAGGCCATTTTCAGCATAAAAATACCGTTTTTGGGCAAAATATTGTTTGTTGTGTTTTTGGTGCAATTCATATTTTTGAACAATGTACTATCTACCAGTAATCAGTTTGACCTGATTTAATGTATATTTATGGCATAATCCGTACCTAAAGCTGCTAAAATATAAAGAAAATAAAGGCACAAAGGAGTACAAAAGGGCACTTTTCTCAGTGTTGTAGTTTTATTTCCCACTTATATTCGCTAGTTGCTCATGTATCATGCGATGCTTGAATAAATTAGCCAACTAGTTTGACATGGTCTATGCATTTTATAGATAGTTGTATGATGACAAATATTGTAACATTTAACATTAAAGGGGTATTCAAGCGTTATTTAACATGAAGGTATAGAACAAATATCGATTTCTAAATTTTTTCGCCCCCCCCCCCTCCCCCCTCCCCCCCCCCCCCCCCCCCCCCCCTTCATTGGAACCTTACCGTCTAAGCACTTAATTTAGCCTAGATGTAGAGCTGTAACAAACAAAAACCGTGATGCATTTTGTAAGCACATTTATTGCCTTTGGACATTTATGGATGGTCTACTGATAACTATATCTATTATGTTTGCATTGACCTTTCTGCTGTTATTTTGACTTATGTATTTATTCTCATCCATTGTTTGTGTTTTCATGTGCCTTAGTGCAATTGTATTGGTTTTTGGCGCAGTTTAAGTGTCAAGTAGTAGTAGTAGTAGTATAGTAGTAAGCACTATTGCAAACCATTATTAAAGCAATCGTTTCAAGTAAAAGTATTACGCCCAGTTAATAATAATGATAGTAATACACAGCATTTATTAAAACGCTTGATACATAAGATCTCCAAGCACTTTACAAGATAAAAACAAAATAGATAAATACAGGAATATATGCACAATTGCCCACAAAATATTTTGCACATCTTAACACTTTCCACGCGGCTCTTAGTTTTAGCATATACAAAACAGATTTTTCAGAAACCTTTCCCAACTTTCAACGTCTATCTCAAGGATTACTGGACCAATATTACGCATGTTGGTACATATTGTAATGCATTTCTCATGGTGATTCCAAATATGGTGATGAAAGCTCAAATACCTGGAAGAAAACTGAACAACTTCTGTCTTCGTTAAGCAGAAGTCTATTTGAAGTTGTCCAAGCCTTGACATCGTGGTCGCAATTCTCAAGACGTTGGAGCTGCTCAGATCTGTCAGAAGGTCGCAGGGTCAAGTACAGCTCTGAGTATTGTCTGCATAAATCATAGTCTCAACACCATGACTCGCAATAACATCTTCCAGAGGAGCAGTGTATAATGAAAGGTCCGCATACAGATCCTTGAGGCACACCGCAGTCCAAACCATGGATATCAGATGTTTTCCCGCTGATGGTTACCAACTGCTTCCGGTCAGATAAATAGCTGCGGAACCAGCTAAGTGCGTTTCCATTGATACCATAGCGTTCACTGAGTCTCTGGAGCAAAATATGATGATTCACGATATCAAACGCGGCGGATAGATCTAACAATACCAGCACGACATCATTTCGCTGATCGACCGCACGCACGATATCATTATGAACACGTAAGAGCGAAGATTCTGTGCTGTGAGACTTGCGGTAAGCGGACTGCATCTTTCAATATATGTTATTTTCTGTCATATAGTCCTAAAGCTGACTGGCAGCAGCACGCTCAATAACTTTGGATATAAATTTCAAGTTGGATATAGGTCTAAAATTGCTCAAATCTTCAACATCAGCACCGGGCTTCTTTATCAATGGCGTGACTTAAGCCATCTTGTATGACGCAGGAAAGATGCCAGAAAGAAGCGATTGGTAAACAATCCGTGTGATTAATGGTAACAGCTCATCTACGCTGGACTTAAGAAGCTTCGTTGGAATGGGATCAAGGGAACATGCAAAAGCTGGAGATATCATTATGATCCTGCGAATCAATTCATCTGACATTTTACAGAAAACATTGAAGCATAAAGATGGTTCTGAATCAGATACGGAAACTCCTACGATCCGCTACTGCACTGTTTCGTCGGTACACCATGCCGTTCGTCAACTACATTTTGTGCAGTGGCGTGTCCAAAAGTTGACCACCTTGGAGTTGGACTATCATTCGAGGGAATTCAAGGGATTTTGCTTAATTTCTATCCAAATAAAATGGCGATAAATTTGGATGACCCCTTAACCTTAACAACCCTACCATATACCACAAAATACCACGACCCAGTTTGTTTGTATCGCCCGGCGTGGAAGTTTTTCGATGAAAAAATGGACCCTGCCTATATACTTGGCGCAGTAAACTGCGCCAAGTAGACTTGACACTCGTGGTGTATTGGTAAATCCCAAGCCCTGTGTGCCGGAGGTCCGTGGTTCAAATCCTGGAGGTGTCTCGGCGATATTTTGGGTAACTTTTCGCAGCGCGAACAAAATTATGAAAAAGTGGGGGGTAGAGTTAGGGTTAAGACGTAATTTTTATTTATTTTTTCTTCTAAAATTTTCTTCTAAAATTTTGGTTTATATAACCCTAACCCTACCATAGCCTATACCACAAAACATCACGAAAAAAGTGGTGGGGTAGAGTTAGGGTTAGTACTATAATGAACAAACATTTCTCAGTTATGGTAGGTTTTAATATTGACTACCTTTAAACCAACTAAATGATAATTACCTTGATTTTTTCCAAAAATCGAGGTTCTGTATCTCTGCCGTTTCTTTCTTGATCTTCTTTCTTTCTTTCCTCAAACCCATCTAAAAAATGCTATTTTTTCTACAGTTTACATGCTACAATCACCAAACTTGGTCAGTAGAAACCCCCTACCTAACCTTCATATAGGGTGTTCACAGTTTGGGGTCAAAGGTCACACAGGGGTCACTAGGGGTCAAAAGGTGATTTTCACTTAAAACGCATTTCCAATTTAGTGAAATGACCTAGGATCGTCAAAATTGGTCCACATATTCCTTTTGACCGTACGCATTTACAAAAGAACGGTTTTTAAAAATTAAAATCATTTGGGGTCACTAGGGGTCAAAATGTCAATTTTCACTCCAGTCACTTAAAATGCTATTTTTTCAAGAGAAAATGGCCCATGATTATCAGAATTGGTCAAAAGATTCCTTGGGTCCATGCACATATAGGGTGTTCATCGATTAAAAGTGACATGTCATACGGGGTCACTAGGGGTCATTGAACTTTACAGGGGTAAAAGTTAAGACATGCTCCGATTTGAACCGAGTTTGTTGCATCTTGTTTGAATTGATGAGCCATGAAAATAAGTTAATCATATTGACCAGGTCAAAGGTCAAGAAGAGGTCACTAGGGGTCATTGAACTTTACAAAGGTAAAAGTTAATACATGCTCCGATTGGGACCGGATTTGTTGCATCTTGTTTGAATTGATAAGCCGAGAAAATAAGTCAATCATATTGACCAGGTCAAAGGTCAAGAAGGGGTCTCTAGGGGTCATTGAATTTTACAGTAGTAAAGGTTAAGACATGCTCCGATTTGGACCGGGTTTGTTGCATCTTGTTTGGATTGATGAGCCAAGAAAAAAAGTCAATCATATTGACCAGGTCAAAGGTCAAGAAGGGTCAATACGGGGTCATTGAACTTTAGAGGGGTAAAAGTTAAGACATGCTCCGATTTGGACCGGGTTTGTTGCATCTTGTTTGGTTTGATGAGTCAAGAAAATAAGTCAATCATTTTAATCAGGTTAAAGGTCAAGAAGGGGTCACTAGGGATCATTTTCTCATAAAAAAATCAAGGTAGCCTGGTCTTAGACCGGAGCAAGATCTAGTTTTGTTTTTGTTTCTTCAAGTTTTTGCAGGCGGACCAGTTGCCCCATACCTCTTCGGACCACTTGCCCCAACAAATGACTTAGCACTTTGTCGAGATGAAACATTATTCAAACACGCCTGTGACGTAATACATTTTACGCCAAAATGTTTTAAAACATACCACCATTTGTCATAATAATAAATAACTCCAATACATTTCAGAAAAAAGGCAAAACTGCATTTTTTTAGCCATTACACAAATTTCTGTAGCCAGCGAGTATCTTTGAATTCGCAAATATTACGGCGTTCGGGTCCTACAAGTAGACGAGTGTCTTTAGATAAAATAAGAAATGGTGTACTTTGTTATTGGTAAATTCATACACTAATAACTCTACCAAATGAATACCCGTGATACTTATTTAAGTTGAAGCATTCTTTAAATGATAATATTGATCGCAAATCCAAACCACCGATGTCCCAAGTTAGTAATATGCGCCATTTTACGGTAATTTCAACCATAACCTATGGTTTAATCATATTTCGGAAAGTCCCTATAAGCACACTACAATTAGCACCCATCAAATGCAATATACACCTAGCATCTTAAGACGGCTGTACTGCATATATATATCTACTGTTGCATATCTATCAATCATATAAAGTACATTAAACATGATCTAAATCCATCTTCATATATCGCTCATACTATCTGTGAATTTTCAATAAGTCACTCAAGGAGGTGGCTTCAAAGATCTGGAGAATATCACATGTGTATCTACCCTAAAGTTTCAACAAAAGTCGTAGTGTTCAAAAGAAAGCAGTATGCCCATATAATTACAAAATCCTTCATTTCGGCCCACTTGCCCCATAGGACTAGTTGCCCTATATTCCCCTACATGTATATAGTATACGAATGATAATTCCACATAATTTGCGTAAACTTCACATACTTTTAGTTGCGCATCGGCGATATTGTCATCAGTTTGCGAAAACTTACACAATTTGGTATTTCTAGATATTATAGATGTAGGCTGCCATGTTTACTGATGGTCTCTTACTAACATTTACGTAACATTGAAATGTGAAGTTGTAGTGTACAAATGCTATCGGCGTTTACAAACTATAAACGAGGCTGAATATCACGCTCCTTATTATAAGGATGGAGATAGTCACGCTCGGTTGCATTCTCTGTCAATGAAAACGGCAAGTGATGCAAAATGTGAAAACCCGCTTTATCGTGCATAAATTATGCAAACTAGGTATTATATGTGTCAAATAATATTTGAAATTAGAATTATTTCAATACAGCTGTTTGTTCACTTCAATATCCGGGAAACCAATAAATCCCAACCATTTCCGTTGGGGTTTTATTGTAAAATTGGGGAAAATACATTTTTAAAGAAAAATCCGTCAAATTGACTATAAATTGGACAAAAAGTGCATTTTCGATATATGCTTAATATTGCAGAATTCGCTCAAGTAAACTACAAAGGGTATACTTTAATTACATACCAATAACTCCTGGTAGTACTCTTAAAAAATTATCACGTTATTACGTTAATTAGAGGTCTTATGATCGATCTCTCTCTCTCTCTTCCGGTAAAGTACAGTCCACCATCTGGTGTATTACGTACTGCGTTGATTGCATGCATGCAAGGGTGTGATATATACAGTGCAGGTAAACAGCAAACATAAGGTGCGGCTAAAAAAACAACTCGGCTGGCTTAGCGGAGCTGGACGGATTGCACACCCTGTTTGAAGCTTTCAAGAGATGTGCAGTTGATCAGAGCTTGGGGCAGTTCATTCCAAATCCTGATGCTATCCGGAAAGAACGACTGTCTGTAAACACCTATTCTGTCGAAGGGTATATGGTATCTGGAAAAATGTCCCCTCAAAGCAACGGTTGGTGGTGTCAGGAGTGTTTGTGGTACATCAACAATGTTATTTACTATTCTGTACATCATGGTAACCTTGACCTGTGCACGCCGCTCTTGAAGAGTTGGCCACTGAAGTTGGTTGATCATGTCTCTAACACTACTGGTGGTTCTATAGTCTCCACACATAAAGCGTGCATAACGCCGCTGTACCATCTCCAACTTATGAATATAAGTAGCTGTGAGAGGGTCCCATATGATGCTGGAGTACTCTACAATTGGGCGCACTAAGGACAGCTCCTTTGTTTTCCTGGGACATTAGTAAATGTTGCGTTGCAGGAAAGCCCTGGTGGAATTTGCTTTGTTTGTAATAGAATTGATGTGATTGTTCCAACTAAGGGTTTTGTGGATATTAACGCCAAGATATTTGGCCGAGTCAACTTCTTCCAGCGTGTGGTTATGGATTGTGTAACGTTGCTGAATGAATTGCTTTTATTGGTGCAATGGATTGCTTGACACTTCTTAGGATGAAATTCCATTTTCCAATCACTCTCCCATTACTGTAGATGGTCTAAGTCCTGCTGCAGAATATTTGTATCTTCCTCTGTCTTGATAGTCGTCCTCTTGGCCTAATCTAGATTTATCTATTTAATATATTTGTAATTAATCAAAAATCCTGTATCTAGATGTATCTATTTAATATATTTGTAATTAATCAAATGAAGCATGTTCATTTGAGCGCCCATTCCTTTTAAAAGGATTTTTTATTTCCCTTATAGTCGGCTGTGCATCTCTTAACCATGCGAGGTTTATATTTGGTGACATGAATCAACCTCTCAGATTAGCTCTGGTAATAGTCTTTCTTTCTCAGGTTGTCAAAAAACCAACGCGGAAGGATGCAATCCTCGACAAAATAATCACTAACATAGCTCACTATTATAGCGAGCCCGACATTTTCTCACCAATCGGGAAGAGTGATCATTCGTGTGTCTTATGGCGTCCCCTGACCAGCTTTCCTACAAAAGTCAACAGAACACTGTCGCGTACTGTTCGACCAATGAAAGACTCATATATCCGGGAATTTGGTCAGTGGATAACTGGTTGTGATTGGGCAGGTGTGTATGACCAGCAAACAGCAGCTGGCAAATGTAATGTGTTCTATGAAAAATTACAATGTGGTATAGATCTGCACTTCCCAAAGAAAACAATCAGGGTCCATTCATCTGAAAAACCTTGGATGACTAACTACGTTAAGAGTCTAATCAGTGATAGGCAACAAGTGTTTCATCGAGAAGGACGTTACCCAGGTGGAAACGCTTGCGTAACAAAGTTCGTCGCGAGATTCCAAAAGCCAAGAAAGAGCATTACAAATCCAGAGTTCAACGACACAAAAAGGCGAATCCGGGTGAATGGTACAAACAAATCAAACTCATGGCAAACCTAGGTAACACTGACACAAGTATTCAACCTCCACCGGGTATTGATGTAAATGACATTAAGGGTATTGCTAATAGTATCAATGACATCTTTGCTTCAGTGTCCAAAGATCTCGAACCACTTGATATTACCAAGCTTCCTGCATATCTGCCTGACTCCAAACCAAGCCCTATTGTCGAAGAGTTTGAGGTTTTTCAGATGTTAAATAAAGTTAAGGTGGGGAAAGCATGGGGACCTGATGGTATTTCTGCCAGGTTGATAAAGGAGTTCTCATATGAATTAAGCAAACCACTTACATATATCCTAAATCTGTCTTACAAGGAAGGGTCTGTGCCAACTCAGTGGAAAAGGGCTGTGGTGGTCCCAATTCCAAAAACCAAGCCTGCAAAGTGGGAAAAATTAAGACCTATTTCCCTGGCTGACCACTTCGCCAAGGTAGCTGAGGGTTTATGGCCAAGTGGTTATTAAAAGATTTGGAAAGTAACATCGACCCCAATCAATATGGGAATAGGAAGGGTGTTTCAACTACCCACTACCTTGTGAAACTGATGGATGCTTTGCTGAATAATTCTGATAAACCTGGTCACTTTTGCTCTGTTGTTATCACTGATTTCAGCAAAGCATTTGACTTTATAGTCGATCACAATCTCTTAATTAACAAATTCATCACTCTTGGTGTGCGTCCATCTGTTATTGCATGGATTGCAAACTTCCATGATGGACGTGAACAATGTGTCAGGTATAAGGGACATAATAGCAAGTGGTTGAAACTCAAAGGTGGTGTTCCACAAGGAACACGGATAGGTCCACTTGGATTTGTCACTTTGGTCAATGACACGGCTACCGATAATGCTCTTACGACATTGAAATATGTCAATGATCTTACCTTGATTGAGACGAGATCACGTGATAAACCTCCGGTCATACAAGATCATCTTGACAAATTCAGTGATTGGGCCAAGAACAATCATATGAAGTTGAACCCTTCTAAATGTGCTTACATGAAAGTTTCCTTTCTTAAGAAACAAGATGAGGATCAAATTCCTACAATTGATCAAGTGCCACTTCAAGAGGTGTCGACAGCAAAAATACTGGGTGTCCATGTCAGTTCAGACCTAAAATGGAGTAACCATATCTGTGACGTGCTCAAAAAAGCTAACTCCAGACTGTATCTACTGAAGCTTCTCAAACATTTCAACTTGCCAACTGATGATCTTGTAACCATATATTTTGGATTCGTTCGCCCAATGGCTGAATATGCTGCCCCTGTGTAGCATCCTGGGCTTACTGTTCATGAAGATCTCGCTCTTGAACGGATCCAGTAGGGCATGCAGGATCATCGTTGGCAAACACTTCACAACTTATCATGAAGCCCTTGAGCTTTGCCATCTTCAAGCTTTACATGATAGACGTAAGCAGCTTTGTCTGAATTTCTTCAACTCTCTTATCAAGTCCGAGCATTTCAACAGTTGGGTGCCACCCAGGAGAGGCACCATACATGGTAGAGAGTAACGAAACTCGGACAAACTTGCCCTGCCAAAATGTAGGACTGTTCGCTTCCAGAACAGTCCACTGCTGTACATGACCAAATTGTTTAATGACCACAATGAAATGCCACTTTTAAATCTCATGTGACTTAAGAACCATATTCAGTAAGAATCAAGGAAATGTTGAAAAATGTGGCAGACTGAAAAATATGAATTTTCTTCATACCTTGTGCATGGATGGACCTATGGTCAAAGTCAACAAATATGGAAAAAAAATTGGTGTCACATGTATGTTACCATGGTAACGGGCAATTCCATTAATTTGATGATTTTTCTCATTTTTTGCTGTTTTAAATGCTTATTTTAGCTCAACTTGGATCCCACATTTGTAGCATACAAAATACTTTTTACAAATTCTTGTTTTTATATATGAAAGGGCAGTCCACAGTCAAACTAATCCATATTTAAAAAAAAATCTTGGTATTTGCAATTGGACTATACCATGTTTCCAAATAGGGGTGTTTCGTCCCATTTACAAACTATCAATTATTTGCCAAATCTAATCACCGTTAACCCTGAAAGTGGCACTTTTTTTTCAAAGATATTTTGCATGTAGAGAGTAACAATGTTGCTCAATTGAATTTCAATGAGAAAAGTGTGGGTAATCTTTCAACATGGCAGCAGTGTTTCCAGAAAGATAGGTATTTTTGAAATATCTTAAAATGCCTATTATCGAAAAACGGACAATTAAACAGTGAATTACATATATATAAGCGTTGATTAGGAGATATATTGAAGATATTACTTGTTTTGTGAATGTTTGCAATAAAATTATATGAAATGTACTTGTTAAATTTGCCAGAGTTCTCTTTTTTACCTCAAATTAGCAGTATTGCAACATTATGCCATGTTGAGTATAGTAACATATTAGTCCATGAGCCCGTAGGGTCGGTCAGTACCATGTCAAGGGAGTAAGACTAATAATGATTTTTGTATTGGTATGGATCCATGAAACCAGAATATGATTGATAGCAAATTCAAAGCGGTAGCTTTCTGTGTGTTATCAGCACATTTTCAAAATGGCCGCCAAAATGCAAACAAAAGCACACTAATAAACTTATGATGAATATTGGAAACTCTGTTGGATGTAAATAACGCAGTACTGTATGTATTACTATTAGACCACTAGACACTCATATCCGGATATTTTGCTTTGTTAACACATCTAAATCCAAAATGGCCGCCAAAATGGCCGCCAAAAATGATAAAATTCCATATATTGGCATATATAAACCAACATGTATGATCAGAGTATAGTTTAACAATGGGATGTATGTGTTAGACCCTTAGAAACTCATATCTAGTACTTTTGCTTTGATAACATACTTTAAAACCAAAATGGCCGCCAAATGAATGGCCAAAAATGGTAAAAAGTGGTCAGAATTCCATGAAATAGCATAATATCAACCGAAATGTATGATGAAAATATATTTTTAACGATGGGATGTATGTGTTAGACCACTAGTAACTCATATCCAGTATTCATGCTTTGTTAACATAGTTCAAAATCCAAAATGGCTGCCAAAGTGGCCCAAAAATGGTTCCCGAAGTGGCTGCAAAAATTGTCAAATTCCATAAAATGGGATAATATCAACCAAAATGTATGAAGAAAGTATAGTTTTAACATCGGGATGTATTTATTAGACCACTCGTAACTCATATCCAGTATATTTGCATTGTAAATGTACATTAAATCCAAGATGGCCACCAAAACGGCCGCTGTAAATGTTAAAATAGTCTACACGAGTGAATGATAATCCACAATAGACATTGTAAGAGTGTATACCGTATTACATCACATTCACAAAATAGTATGTTCTAAAACTGCTAAGCTTTTTCTTTTAGATATAAGGCTCATCTCTTTGACAATTTTGATTCTGTATCACTTTCCAAAATGGCTGCCAGAATGGTTAAGTGTATGTTAAATTACCTAAAACAATTGTTTAAATGACCATTTTATGTAATATTAATACCCCCAAATCTAATAAGACAGCATTTAACATATGTCTATGATCAAGTTAAGGGGCTGTAGATCTAGTTTGAGTATTCTAAAGTATCCAAGATGTCTGCAAAATGTTAAAATAACTGAAAAACAGTATTAGTTTTATTGCTAGTGTTACATTAGATATGACCAAAAGATTATAGATTTTAATCCACCAAGTAAACGTATCTGTAGGTGACAAAGTATGATTAAATGGTATAGACTCCATATTTTATTCTGGTCATATATATTATTATCAATTGGTGACCACCCGTGGTAATTATTTTGGCCATTTGGAGGTAATTTTAATGAAATGTTCATTATAATGCCCATCTTAATAACATGACATTGTCAAAATGGAGTCTATACAATTCAATCATCCTTGTCACATATACAAACACATTAACTGGATGGCTTAAAAGCTGTAGATATAATAATGTGATCATATATAATGTAATACTAGCAATAAACTAACACTGTTTTTCAGCTATTTTAACCTTTTACAGCCATCTTGGATATTTTAGAATACTAAAACTAGATCTACAGCCCTAGGCTTTATCATAGACATGTAGTGAATGCTGTCCCATTCAATTTGGGGGTATTGGTATTACATAGTACCGGTCATTTACAATACAAAACAATTGTTTGTTCATTTACAATACAAAACAATTGTTTGTTCATTTACAATACAAAACAATTGTTTGTTCATTTACAATACAAAACAATTGTTTGTTCATTTACAATACAAAACAATTGTTTGTTCATTTACAATACAAAACAATTGTTTGTTCATTTACAATACAAAACAATTGTTTGTTCATTTACAATACAAAACAATTGTTTGTTCATTTACAATACAAAACAATTGTTTGTTCATTTACAATACAAAACAATTGTTTTAGGTCATTCAACATCAACTGAACCATTCTGGCTGCCATTTTGGAAAGTGATTGGAATCAAAATTGTCACAGATGTGGGCCTTATTTCTGAAAGCAATAGCTTACCAGTTTAGAACATCTATTTGGTGGATTTGATGTAATACCTACACGTTCACAATATCTATTTTGGATTATCATACACTCATGTATATAGACTATTTTTACATTTACAGCGGCCATTTTGGTGGCCATCTTGGATTTAAAGTATGTTATTACAATACAAATAATAGTGGATATGAGTTTAAAACTATACTTTCATCATACATTTTGGGGGATATTAGCCAATTTTATAGAATTCCAACAATTTGTTCAGTCATTTTGGGACCCATTTTGGGGGCCATTTTGGATTTTTAAGTATGTTAACAAAGCAAAAATACTAGATATGAGTTAGTGGCGGTCTAATACATACATCCCATCATTAAAACTATATTTTCATCATACATTTAGGTTGATATTATCCCATTTTATGGAATTTGAATTTTTTTGCAGCCACTTCGGGAACCACTTTGGGGGCCATTTTGGCAGCCATTTTGGATTTTGTACTAAGTTAACAAAGCAAGAATACTGTATATGCGTTACTAGTAGTCCAATACATACATCCCATCATTAAAATTATATTTTCATCATGCATTATGGTTGATATTATGCTATTTTATGGAATTTTGACAATTTTTGATCATTTTTGGCCATCAATTTGGCGGCCATTTTGGTTTTAAAGTATGTTAACAATGCAAAAATACGAGTTATGAGTTTCTAATAGTCTAACATATACATCCCATTGTTAGAACTATACTCTGATCATACGTGTTGGTTTATATATGCCAATATATGGAATTTTACCATTTTTGGCGGCCATTTTGGCGGCCATCTTGGATTTTGATGTGTTAACAAAGCAAAAGTTCTGGATATGAGTGTCTAGTGGTCTAATACATACAAGACTGCGTTATTTACATCCAACAGAGTTTCCAAAATTCATCATAAGTTTATTAGTGTGCTTTATGTTGGCATTTTGGCGGCCATTTTGAAAATGGCTGAAAACTCATATAAAGCTACCGCTTTGAATTTGCTATCAGCCATAGAAGTTAATACCTTTCCAAAATCCTTTTGTTATTCACACATGAATGTATATAAATAAACATCACTTATAGTGATACAGTAAATGGATGTAGCTGTCAAAAGCAGATTTAAGAAGAATTCTGTTTATTTAATACGAGTCTGTTCTGCCATGAATAAAGTTAAAACTCAACCTACCTGGCAACACTTTTTTTTAATTTGCACTTTGAAACATGAGCAACATTATCCCTGATCCAAAAATAGTTGTTCTCTATTTTAGACATAACAGGATGATTTATTAAATAGTTTGCTGAAATTAAACGTGTATTTTCATACCATGTAATACCGATTTTTTTGTGGAAAAAGTCAACACTTTCTGGCAACACTGTTCCAACAGGTATGAATTACCCATGGATATTTTTATATATTTTTATTCAGACATCCCTCAAGCTTTCATTTGTAGAAGGTGAATGCAAAAAAAACACCACTTTGCTAGTTGTGATTAATTTACGAAGGTGTATTTTTGTCACACGATTTATTATGAAAAACACCCCTTTTTCAAATAATGGTATATCCCATAATACAATTTGCACAAGTTTTTTTGTTGCATGGAATGAAAGTTGAGACATGTATGGTTATATATTTGAATGAAAATAAAATCCTGGTTGTATTGTTTGTTCAAAATGATATGTGTAAATTAGCAGTTTTTAATTTCTGAAAAATTGAAAATTTTGTTAAAAACCATGAAAATTCTAATATGTGTCGTTGTCATGGCAACGAAGGCCAAAAAAAAAAAAAAGTTCCATTTTAGTGTTTATTGACCAAAGGTCTATCAATGACCAAAGTATAATGGAAATTCATATTTGTATGTCTGCCAACAAAAACTTGATTTTTAGGGACAATGTCACATGCATCTTATGTGTCTTATTGTGCAATTTTTCCGTGGGGTGTGGGGGGGGGGGGGGGGGGGTTGCGGTGTGTGTCTTTGAGTTAAAAGTTGGTGTAAATGTTTTGAATTTTTGTGAGGGTTGTGTTTCGTTAAGTGAGTTTTGAAGTTGGGGAGGGCGGTGGGGGGGGGGGGGGTGGTTGCGGTGTGTGTTTATGAGTTAAAAGAGGGTGTAAATGTAATGATTATTTGTGAGGGTTGTGTTTCGTTAAGTGAGTTTTGAAGTTGGAGTATGCATGACTGTTTGATGTGTGCGGGCTCGGGGTTTTCAATTTTTGATGTTTTAAATTCTATGTGCATTATTTTATAATCTAATGGTCTTTTATATTATAACTACTCGTATAATGTATTTTTTATTGTATGTATTGTTATATAAATGTTAATTAACCAGTCATGAATGAATGAATGAGCCGAGTCTGAATGGTAGGGGGGGGGGGGGGGGGGGGGGGGGGGGTGGATGGGATGTGTGTGTGTGGATGTTTTTTGGAGTGTTGGTTGTTTTAGTGGTATTCGGTGAGTGTGAAGATTGGGTTCATGTAATTAATTTTAGTAGATTATATTGTTTCCTTTAATCATTGTATTTTTATATGTAAAATTGTTGTAATTCAGCTACTTTGTATTTGCTGCAAGAACAGTTTTTAATAAACCTTTTATGAATGAATGAATGAATGAATGAATGAATGAATGTTTACAGCGTGTCCCAGAAAACTTATTTTGACGATAAGCTCTTCCCTTTTACACCAAGCTTATACATTCTGGAAACCTTCAGAATCTAAACGTTTTATTGCAGTGCTAATCAATATTATTGGATTGATTTACAAAGTGTTGCCGTGAGTAAAGAGAGAGAGAGAGAGAGATATTTCGGAAACCAGTTGAACAGATTTGTTGTGAGATGATATGCTGCTCTGTGCTCCCCGATCACAAACCGGCAACTACACATTACATTGACAGAGCTCCAATTTTCTTACACACCATGGATTGCAATCATGTTTTTCCACTCTGGAAAACTTTAAATATTCCTTGATTCTGAAATTTGTCATTTTACGAATGAATCATGTAGCCTATGGCGACATTCAGAAACACGTTGATAGAAAGTATTCCTATATTGTAGCCTCATCACTGAATATTTTATGAACGACAAACCATCTTGACTCATCCTTCTCTTCTATTATTGTAATAATATTAATAAAGCAGCAGTCTCTGGCTTTTTCTTTCCACTCTCACAAATCAAGGTCTTTCCCATTTATACCGGTTTACATAATAACAAACTTTTTGCATCGAATCATTAAGATTAGATGTACATTATTTATCTTGGAATATAAAAGATAATATTAACCAAAATGAATTCAATAATATTTCATATTTCATAGAACTCATAAGCAAAGATTATTACTCTGGCGTAGGAAAAAAAGGAACTAGCAGAAAGACTGGCAGCAATTGTGTTCGTAAAATTTAATTGATTTGTTTGTACAAAAAAATGCCGACTGGATGGAACGTTGTGCACGGTGTTGACTAGTCAACCGGTTGCAAGGAGTTGCAGCATGTTAATGTTCGTGAACGATTGCATATTGTTGTTTTGCATACGGTTGTAAATATCTCTCTCACAGGTCTGTCTAGTCTACGTCTAGTCTTGTCTTGTCTTGTCTTGTCTTGTCTTGTCTTGTCTTGTCTGTATTTGTTTTATTGATTGTTAACACGTCACATTGATTTGTTGGTGTTATCTACTCTATATAGTGGTTGTTATCTACTGTAGATGTACATGACTTACTCATGAGTTCTCATTTGAATTTGTATCAAGTTTTAAAATATACTCATTATCATTATAATACCAAAATATTACACATGTGTTCCATCTGTATTACCTTTACCTGTACATACAGGCCCGTAAGACCCTTTTTTCAAAGGGGGGTTGGGGGGGGGGGGGGGGGCGTTTTCAACAAAAAAACACCGGAAGTGACAGAGCTAGTTTTTATCCGTCGGAGACACGCTGATTTTCTAATTTTTCTGTTCCATTATGGTGTCATAGTTTACCTTTCCTTGTTGGTCGACGCACAGAAACACCGGAAGTAGTTTTTGGAGATATTTTTGAGGGGGATTTTTTTTGGGGGAGGGGGGATTTTCTCTGTTTTTGGTCAAATTTTCCGGGGAAGATTTTCAAAGGGGGGGGGGGGGGGGGGGGGGGTCGCCCCCTCCCATCTGACGGGCCTGACATACGAATTGCGCCATTTGAAATATGTTGATATTTGGAAATATTGGTTTAAAATTATGATTCGGTAAAAAGAACTTAATAACTTTGAAGCCACCTCCTTCCTTGAGTGACTAATGGAAAATTCACAGATAGTATGGCATTTATGAAGATCAGATTAGATCATGTTTATGATTGATAGATATGCAACAGTAAATTACTGAATCAACATGCAGTACAGTCATCTTAAGATGCTTAGTGCATTATTGCATTTGATCATATGCATTGCTGTGTTGTGTTGTGCTCAGGGACTTTCATATACCGTAGGTTGTGGTTGTAACGATCGGTAAATGGTGCGTGTTGCTAACTTGGGACATTAATGGTTCGGATTTGCGGTTAATATTATCATTTTAGAATGCTACATATTAAATCATAATTATCACATGTATTAATTTGGTAACCTCCTCTCACTCAGTCCATTCTTGGCTCATACACAGCAATATGCGAGAAGTCCCATCCGGTACATGGATGGTCAGGTTGAAAAATAAGTTTTTCCCCTTAATTGTTAATACACATGATGGAATATCTAGCTCAATGGATACAGCTAATGTGTTCAACAGGGGTTCAACAACTATTTCACTTCTTAAAGGGATAACAATGTTTAAAGGGATATTAGGCAGGGGCGGCGTCGCCAGGGTTATTGAAAAAGGCACAAACGATGGGGGTCGAGTAGATGAAGCTCCTTGGCGTAGGGGCAATAGCGTCGCCAGAAGGGGGCAAGGGGCCCCCTTCTAATAAATAATTTTACCGGGAAATCGGGAACAAGCTGAAAATTGGAAAGGCAAAGGAAGTGGAAAAAGGGAGAAGGGGAAGGAAAGGACAGGGGAAAATGGGAAGGAACGGAAAAAGGAAAAGGTAAAGGAAACGGGAAGGAAAGAGGAAACGGAAAGAAAGGAGAAAGGAACTACATGCAAATTAATTGGAAATTGCAGTTTTTTCACGTCAGTATGGGGACGCAATGCATCTATCCCGCCCGCCCGCCCGCCCGCCCGCCCGCCCGCCCGCCCGCCCGCCAGCCAGCCAGCCCGCCCGCCCGCCAGCCCGCCCGCCCGCTTGTCATTTTCTTACTAGACGGCAATTCAAAAAGTTACATGAAAAAACCTGGCTACGCCACCGGGTCGAACTGGTGCTCACCGGGAAAAAATACCCCCCCCCCCTACCCCTGACAAGTGACCCTCGCTACGCTACTGACCAGGGGGAAATGTCCTTTGGTTGGGGGTTCCCTGAAGCTGGTGGATTTTGGACCTAACAATGTGTCAAAAAACGTCGCATTTTAAGGCTACAAACGTGTTTGCATCATTACATTTGAAAGCTATAATAATATTCCAAAACTCATTATTAGTCATAAAAAAACCTACTTGACACCCCTGGAGACGCTACTGTTCATAGGCTTTTCATTTTTTTCTTTTTTTCTTTTTTCCGCTTTTTGTCCCTTTCTTTTCTTTCCCTTTCCCCCGTCCTTCTGTAAGGACGTTCGACGTTTCATTGTAAATCTTACAAATGTCATACATAACAAGAAGAGTCTTAAAAAAGACAAAACTCGCTTAGAGGGGGATAAGTTCGAATGCAAGCAGAAATAAAGGAAGCGTATCATGAAGAGAATTGCGTCATGCCAAAACGGGCACTCTCTTTCTTGAAATTAAGTGTTCAAGATTTGTTTTTATAATATATAATAGAGTCATAGTTATATTGTACACGGTTGTTTACAAACGCCACTGAACGTGGGGTGAGTTAAAGGTCCCATATTGGAATATTTTGTATCTAATTATGAATAGACTTATCACATCAAAGTCAACCAGAGGCAAAAACAACTAATTAATTCATGGATAATTAATATTTGATTAATGATTCATCAATAATCAATTACGAGTAATTAATGATGATTAATGATCAATAATAAAAGATCGATTATTAAGTAATCAATAATTAGTTAATAAATAATTAATAATTAATTTAATTAATAAGTGTTAAAGTGTTGGTAATTTATTGTTATTTTATATTTTTCTGAATTTGGGGCCCAACAAATCTGGGGCCCTGGGCCCAGGCCCATCTGACCCAATGGTTAGTCCGGCCCTGAGCACAAACAACAAACAACAAGCCCTGTAAATGTTAACAAAAGATACGAACGAATACTAAAATATTTGATACAATAAACATTGAAACATAATATGAAGCATTAACAAGTATTATCATTGTCTTAAATCAGATCCACCAATTGATGACAATTTAACATAAGCATTGACAACGTATCTCGTCGGCTATAATCATTCTTAATTAATTTCTTCAATTATGAAAAATACATTATGAATTAATTTTGTGATTTATTGCATTGTATAATTGTTGCTTTTTTATGCATTATTTGTATATGTATAATGTTCTCTGCTCTGGTTTCATTGTTTCTTTTGTTTAATTGCTCACTGCGCCATGAGTGCTTCGGCAGATTTGCGCGCATTATAAATGTTCAGTATTATTATTATTATGAAGACATGTTTACTAATTTGCTTCTTAATTTATTTGACTGCATTTATAGTGCTTGAATGTTGACATAAACAAACGCCCCTAAACATGCTACAGATGATGCGAGTTAAAGGTCTAGTTAAGAATAGATGTATCACATCAAAGTCAGCCAGGGCAAAAATAAGTAATTAATGACAAGCCCCTTAAATGTAAACAGAAGATACGAAAGAATACTTGAAGGTATATTATGTGATCTTATCCAGGGAACTGGATTTTTGGCGGCCATTTTGGCGGCCATCTTTAATTTAGGTGTGTCAACCAAGCAAACAGTCTGGATATGAGAGTGTAGTGGTCTTATGCATACATCCCACTATTAAAACTATACTTTCACCATACATTTTGATTGCTATATGTCATTTTATGAGATCTGACCAGTTCTGGCGGCCATTTTGGACGTCATCTTGAATAATCCCTTAGCATAGCAACATTATTTTTGGTAACATTCTGAATATGTTTTAGAACCATGAAAGTAAGTAAAAAAAAGTTGGTTTGGGGGAGTCCTGGGGAGAAGGGGGTGTACTGTAACCCCTGTTTATACCCGACTAATATGTGTTCTTGTTTTAGAAAATATTAAAAATTACTATATAGAAACACTATGTTTTTCAGTATCCAGACACATTTCCCCAGCTAAGTTTGAATAGTTTTTGATAGCCAATGTGTCATGCTATGAGACTACAATCAGGTTATTTTAATTCACTGCTGGGATAAATTCCTGCAAGCGATTGAAGATAGCCCCATTTTTACATAAAACATCAAGATATTTGAGGGGGGGGGGGGGGGGGGGTCCTAAGTGGGATCCCCCCTGGTGAGGAAGAAGAAGTTAAGTGAAATTTGGTTTGATCTTCACAATACTAAACCCATGTACTTACAATATTTTAACTCGATTAAAAAATAATTTGACAATGGACATCAAGATTACAAGTATGAACATTATGCAAAAATGGGCAATTATACGCAATTTTGGGAGATTTTGGGGCTTAAAAGGGGCTAAAACTTGATGGGGCACAAAATCCAAGTTATGGGGGCCAGAATTTTTAAACCTTGTCAGCATGAATATTTTATCAAGTACATATACTAAACCAAAAAAGAGCAAAATCCGACAACCTTCATGTTCCGCCCACCATTTGGTTTTCTCAGGCACGCTCTCTTAAAGTCTATCACCAGGATTTATTTACTGAACCAAAACTAGGAATGTTTGATTTCTCATGGATATTTATTTATATTTATTTATTTATTCGGACAAACACTTCCAGAATAGTGGCATCCGCAAACTTGGCAAATGCGTCCATACAATACAATAGGAAAAGTAGAAGTACAACAATATACAAATAATTTACAGCGGTATAGATAGCCGTACGTGAAGCCCATGCAGGTTTCATATGACTTACAAAAAACATCAAATATTGGCAGTAAGGGAATATCATCACACAGAGGGAGTGTCATCAGAAAACCCAAGATCATGTGATAAAAGTTGAATCTCTAAAAAGAGGACAGATCTATAATGCCTTCCATGAATGAACACGACTGTTAAGTCAGGGTATTAGATCGTGCTTTGAATTTAATCGCAGCCCCATAGAAATCTAATTTGCATAATAAATACTTTCTAAACTAGGCTTCCATCTTGTACATTACATAATCCTTCAATACTGATTTTGACATAGCAAACTGACCACTTATCATTAGAATAAATAATAAACTGCTCACAAAAAGTTGGGAAACCTTTTTTAATAAAAGTATATTTTTATTATTTATTACCCTTTTGTATTATGATGCATATCAATGCACAGCTGAAGTGTTCTTCTTTAAAATGATACCAAATGTGCTTGGCATATGTTGCTGGACTTGGCCACATGAATGAGAATGAGGCAAAGTCACAAATCAAATGTAGGTACCGTTAACTTTTGTGTTTAGCTCACCGGTGCAAACCTGTGTGTGAACCATTAATGGTTCTCAAGCATGACCGGTTTGATTATTGATCATTACCTATTGACTGTTTTGTGACTTTGCCTCATTCCCATTCACGTGGCCAAGTTTAACACGGGGTTCAGCAACATTTACTCATTGCAAATGTGGTATAAATTTAAAGAGGAACGCTTCAGCTTTTTATTGATTGATCATGTTGACATATAACATTATACAAAGAGGGTAATACATAATAGAAATATACTTGATTAAAACAGTTTCCTAACTTTTGTGAGCAGATTATATGGACTCAGCGAGCGACAAAACGGCGGGAATTATAAAATTAACAAAGACCTTAAACAAACACTGTCTCGACCCCGGCCCCTCTCACATTCGCGGCGATGAGGTGTCCCGTAAGTACAACATTGTGCAATATGTTAGAAAAATAAAAGTCGAGCACAAATCGTATATTATTACTATAGACTTCAACATGTTCAACATCATACTAATCATAAAAGGGCAGTTCCATGCAAAACAGGACATTACAAAATAGCTGAAAAAATACTACCAAAACATATTTAGTATCAAATGAAAGATATTTCCCGCTCTTTTCAAAAGAGCCTTTTTTCTTTTTAATTGATATACATTAAGTATGATATTTTTAGAAAAGAAAAATGATTTTTTTGGTTAAAAATTGTGATTTTTTTTCCCCTCAGAAAAATGTCCATTTGTAGCACCTTTCTCTGACATTTTACATTTTACAAAACAACCAAATCATTTCGTATAGCATTTTTTTAAAATTTGAATGATTTGTAAAGTCGTTGTTATGATACCTATAATAGTGTATTTAGAAATATCCTGGCAAAAGTTTCTCCAGATTTTATATTCAAAAACACGATGGTGAACATTGGTATATTGCCGGGTACCGGGAGTATCAAATGATTTGTGAAGTCGATGTTAAAATACCTCTAATACTCTATTTCCAAATATCTTGGAACATTCTTTTTATTTTAACAATTAGTGCCGTTTTGCCGGTGTTTTTCAAAAGCAGGGAGGTGAAATGGTTTGTGAATACTGAATTCAAAATATCATGGAACAATTTCTATTTTTTTAACAATTTGCGCCGTTTTACAGTGTTTTTTTCTTCAAAAGCATTGAGGTTAACAATTGAGTACAGCCGGATACCGGAACATTCTAGATTTTTGCCGTTGTCCCGTTTTCAGAAAATGATTTGTGAAGTCGATGTTATAATACCTATAATTCTGTGTTTATAAATACCATGGCACAATCTTATTTTTAACAATTTGTGCCGTTTTGCCGGTTTTTGTCAAGAACATGGTTGTGAAAATTTGAGTAAGGCCAGGGGTACCGGAACATTCTAGTTTTGTGCCGTTGTGCCGTTTTCTGAAAATGATTTGTGAAGTCGATGTTACAATACCTATAATGCTGTAATTCCAAATATCATGGCACACTTTTTATTTTAAACAATTTGTGCCGTTTTGCCGGTTTTCTTCAAGAACATGGCTGTGAAAAATGTAAGTAAGGCCAGGGGTACCGGAACATTCTAGGTTTGTGCCGTTGTGCCGTTTTCTGAAAATGATTTGTGAAGTCGATGTTACAATACCTATAATGCTGTAATTCCAAATATCATGGCACACCTTTTATTTATCAATTTGTGCCGTTTTGCCGGTTTTTTCATGAACATGGCTGTGAAAATTTAAGTAAGGCCAGGGGTACCGGAACATTCTATGTTTGTGCCGTTGTGCCGTTTTCTGAAAATGATTTCAGAAGTCGATGTTATAATACCTATAATGCTGTTTTTATAAATACCATGGCACCATCTTATTTTTAACAATTTGTGCCGTTTTGCCGGTTTTCTTCAAGAACATGGCTGTGAAAATTTGAGTAAGGCCAGGGGTACCGGAACATTCTAGGTTTGTGCCGTTGTGCCGTTTTCTGAAAATAATATGTGAAGTCGATGTTACAATACCTATAATGCTGTAATTCCAAATATCATGGCACACTTTTTATTTTAAACAATTTGTGCCGTTTTGCCGGTTTTCTTCAAGAACATGGCTGTGAAAAATGTAAGTAAGGCCAGGGGTACCGGAACATTCTAGGTTTGTGCCGTTGTGCCGTTTTCTGAAAATGATTTGTGAAGTCGATGTTACAATACCTATAATGCTGTAATTCCAAATATCATGGCACACGTTTTATTTATCAATGTGTGCCGTTTTGCCGGTTTTTTCATGAACATGGCTGTGAACATTTAAGTAAGGCCAGGGGTACCGGAACATTCTAGGTTTGTGCCGTTGTGCCGTTTTCTGAAAATGATTTGTGAAGTCGATGTTACAATACCTATAATGCTGTAATTCCAAATATCATGGCACACTTTTTATTTTAAACAATTTGTGCCGTTTTGCCGGTTTTCTTCAAGAACATGGCTGTGAAAAATGTAAGTAAGGCCAGGGGTACCGGAACATTCTAGGTTTGTGCCGTTGTGCCGTTTTCTGAAAATGATTTGTGAAGTCGATGTTATAATACCTATAATGCTGTGTTTATAAATACCATGGCGCCATCTTGTTTTTAACAATTTGTGCCGTTTTGCCGGTTTTCTTCAAGAACATGGCTGTGAAAATTTGAGTAAGGCCAGGGGTACCGGAACATTCTAGGTTTGTGCCGTTGTGCCGTTTTCTGAAAATGATTTGTGAAGTCGATGTTATAATACCTATAATGCTGTGTTTATAAATACCATGGCACCATCTTATTTTAACAATTTGTGCCGTTTTGCCGGTTTTCTTCAAGAACATGGCTGTGAAAATTTGAGTAAGGCCAGGGGTACCGGAACATTCTAGGTTTGTGCCGTTGTGCCGTTTTCTGAAAATGATTTGTGAAGTCGATGTTACAATACCTATAATGCTGTAATTCCAAATATCATGGCACACCTTTTATTTATCAATGTGTGCCGTTTTGCCGGTTTTGTCATGAACATGGCTGTGAAAATTTAAGTAAGGCCAGGGGTACCGGAACATTCTAGGTTTGTGCCGTTGTGCCGTTTTCTGAAAATGATTTGTGAAGTCGATGTTACAATACCTATAATGCTGTAATTCCAAATATCATGGCACACTTTTTATTTTAAACAATTTGTGCCGTTTTGCCGGTTTTCTTCAAGAACATGGCTGTGAAAAATGTAAGTAAGGCCAGGGGTACCGGAACATTCTAGGTTTGTGCCGATGTGCCGTTTTCTGAAAATGATTTGTGAAGTTGATGTTATAATACCTGTAATGCTGTGTTTATAAATACCATGGCACCATTTATTTTTAACAATTTGTGCCGTTTTGCCGGTTTTCCTCAAGAACATGGCTGTGAAAATTTGAGTAAGGCCAGGGATACCGGAACATTCTAGGTTTGTGCCGTTGTGCCGTTTTCTGAAAATGATTTGTGAAGTCGATGTTACAATACCTATAATGCTGTAATTCCAAATATCATGGCACACCTTTTATTTATCAATGTGTGCCGTTTTGCCGGTTTTTTCATGAACATGGCTGTGAAAATTTAAGTAAGGCCAGGGGTACCGGAACATTCTAGGTTTGTGCCGTTGTGCCGTTTTCTGAAAATGATTTGTGAAGTCGATGTTATAATACCTATAATGCTGTGATTATAAATACCATGGCACCATCTTATTTTTAACAATTTGTGCCGTTTTGCCGGTTTTCTTCAAGAACATGGCTGTGAAAATTTGAGTAAGGCCAGGGGTACCGGAACATTCTAGGTTTGTGCCGTTGTGCCGTTTTCTGAAAATGATTTGTGAAGTCGATGTTACAATACCTATAATGCTGTAATTCCAAATATCATGGCACACTTTTTATTTTAAACAATTTGTGCCGTTTTGCCGGTTTTTTCATGAACATGGCTGTGAAAATTTAAGTAAGGCCAGGGGTACCGGAACATTCTAGGTTTGTGCCGTTGTGCCGTTTTCTGAAAATGATTTGTGAAGTCGATGTTATAATACCTATAATGCTGTGTTTATAAATACCATGGCACCATCTTATTTTTAACAATTTGTGCCGTTTTGCCGGTTTTCTTCAAGAACATGGCTGTGAAAATTTGAGTAAGGCCAGGGGTACCGGAACATTCTAGGTTTGTGCCGTTGTGCCGTTTTCTGAAAATGATTTGTGAAGTCGATGTTACAATACCTATAATGCTGTAATTCCAAATATCATGGCACACTTTTTATTTTAAACAATTTGTGCCGTTTTGCCGGTTTTCTTCAAGAACATGGCTGTGAAAAATGTAAGTAAGGCCAGGGGTACCGGAACATTCTAGGTTTGTGCCGATGTGCCGTTTTCTGAAAATGATTTGTGAAGTCGATGTTATAATACCTATAATGCTGTGTTTATAAATACCATGGCACCATTTATTTTTAACAATTTGTGCCGTTTTGCCGGTTTTCCTCAAGAACATGGCTGTGAAAATTTGAGTAAGGCCAGGGATACCGGAACATTCTAGGTTTGTGCCGTTGTGCCGTTTTCTGAAAATGATTTGTGATGTCGATGTTACAATACCTTTAATGCTGTAATTCCAAATATCATGGCACACCTTTTATTCATCAATTTGTGCCGTTTTGCCGGTTTTTTCATGAACATGGCTGTGAAAATTTAAGTAAGGCCAGGGGTACCGGAACATTCTAGGTTTGTGCCGTTGTGCCGTTTTCTGAAAATGATTTGTGAAGTCGATGTTATAATACCTATAATGCTGTTTTTATAAATACCATGGCACTATCTTATTTTTAACAATTTGTGCCGTTTTGCCGGTTTTCTTCAGAACATGGCTGTGAAAATTTGAGTAAGGCCAGGGGTACCGGAACATTCTAGGTTTGTGCCGTTGTGCCGTTTTCTGAAAATAATATGTGAAGTCGATGTTACAATACCTATAATGCTGTAATTCCAAATATCATGGCACACCTTTTATTTTAAACAATTTGTGCCGTTTTGCCGGTTTTCTTCAAGAACATGGCTGTGAAAAATGTAAGTAAGGCCAGGGGTACCGGAACATTCTAGGTTTGCCGTTTTGCCGTTTTCTGAAAATGATTTGTGAAGTCGATGTTATAATACCTATAATGCTGTGTTTATAAATACCATGGCGCCATCTTATTTTTAACAATTTGTGCCGTTTTGCCGGTTTTCTTCAAGAACATGGCTGTGAAAATTTGAGTAAGGCCAGGGGTACCGGAACATTCTAGGTTTGTGCCGTTGTGCCGTTTTCTGAAAATGATTTGTGAAGTCGATGTTATAATACCTATAATGCTGTGTTTATAAATACCATGGTACCATCTTATTTTTAACAATTTGTGCCGTTTTGCCGGTTTTCTTCAAGAACATGGCTGTGAAAATTTGAGTAAGGCCAGGGGTACCGGAACATTCTAGGTTTGTGCCGTTGTGCCGTTTTCTGAAAATGATTTGTGAAGTCGATGTTATAATACCTATAATGCTGTGTTTATAAATACCATGGCACCATCTTATTTTTAACAATTTGTGCCGTTTTGCCGGTTTTCTTCAAGAACATGGCTGTGAAAATTTGAGTAAGGCCAGGGGTACCGGAACATTCTAGGTTTGTGCCGTTGTGCCGTTTTCTGAAAATGATTTGTGAAGTCGATGTTACAATACCTATAATGCTGTAATTCCAAATATCATGGCACACTTTTTATTTTAAACAATTTGTGCCGTTTTGCCGGTTTTCTTCAAGAACATGGCTGTGAAAAATGTAAGTAAGGCCAGGGGTACCGGAACATTCTAGGTTTGTGCCGATGTGCCGTTTTCTGAAAATGATTTGTGAAGTCGATGTTATAATACCTATAATGCTGTGTTTATAAATACCATGGCACCATTTATTTTTAACAATTTGTGCCGTTTTGCCGGTTTTCCTCAAGAACATGGCTGTGAAAATTTGAGTAAGGCCAGGGGATACCGGAACATTCTAGGTTTGTGCCGTTGTGCCGTTTTCTGAAAATGATTTGTGATGTCGATGTTACAATACCTTTAATGCTGTAATTCCAAATATCATGGCACACCTTTTATTCATCAATTTGTGCCGTTTTGCCGGTTTTTTCATGAACATGGCTGTGAAAATTTAAGTAAGGCCAGGGGTACCGGAACATTCTAGGTTTGTGCCGTTGTGCCGTTTTCTGAAAATGATTTGTGAAGTCGATGTTATAATACCTATAATGCTGTGTTTATAAATACCATGGCACCATCTTATTTTTAACAATTTGTGCCGTTTTGCCGGTTTTCTTCAAGAACATGGCTGTGAAAATTTGAGTAAGGCCAGGGGTACCGGAACATTCTAGGTTTGTGCCGTTGTGCCGTTTTCTGAAAATGATTTGTGAAGTCGATGTTACAATACCTATAATGCTGTAATTCCAAATATCATGGCACACTTTTTATTTTAAACAATTTGTGCCGTTTTGCCGGTTTTCTTCAAGAACATGGCTGTGAAAAATGTAAGTAAGGCCAGGGGTACCGGAACATTCTAGGTTTGTGCCGATGTGCCGTTTTCTGAAAATGATTTGTGAAGTCGATGTTATAATACCTATAATGCTGTGTTTATAAATACCATGGCACCATTTATTTTTAACAATTTGTGCCGTTTTGCCGGTTTTCCTCAAGAACATGGCTGTGAAAATTTGAGTAAGGCCAGGGATACCGGAACATTCTAGGTTTGTGCCGTTGTGCCGTTTTCTGAAAATGATTTGTGATGTCGATGTTACAATACCTTTAATGCTGTAATTCCAAATATCATGGCACACCTTTTATTCATCAATTTGTGCCGTTTTGCCGGTTTTTTCATGAACATGGCTGTGAAAATTTAAGTAAGGCCAGGGGTACCGGAACATTCTAGGTTTGTGCCGTTGTGCCGTTTTCTGAAAATGATTTGTGAAGTCGATGTTATAATACCTATAATGCTGTTTTTATAAATACCATGGCACTATCTTATTTTTAACAATTTGTGCCGTTTTGCCGGTTTTCTTCAGAACATGGCTGTGAAAATTTGAGTAAGGCCAGGGGTACCGGAACATTCTAGGTTTGTGCCGTTGTGCCGTTTTCTGAAAATAATATGTGAAGTCGATGTTACAATACCTATAATGCTGTAATTCCAAATATCATGGCACACCTTTTATTTTAAACAATTTGTGCCGTTTTGCCGGTTTTCTTCAAGAACATGGCTGTGAAAAATGTAAGTAAGGCCAGGGGTACCGGAACATTCTAGGTTTGTGCCGTTTTGCCGTTTTCTGAAAATGATTTGTGAAGTCGATGTTATAATACCTATAATGCTGTGTTTATAAATACCATGGCGCCATCTTATTTTTAACAATTTGTGCCGTTTTGCCGGTTTTCTTCAAGAACATGGCTGTGAAAATTTGAGTAAGGCCAGGGGTACCGGAACATTCTAGGTTTGTGCCGTTGTGCCGTTTTCTGAAAATGATTTGTGAAGTCGATGTTATAATACCTATAATGCTGTGTTTATAAATACCATGGTACCATCTTATTTTTAACAATTTGTGCCGTTTTGCCGGTTTTCTTCAAGAACATGGCTGTGAAAATTTGAGTAAGGCCAGGGGTACCGGAACATTCTAGGTTTGTGCCGTTGTGCCGTTTTCTGAAAATGATTTGTGAAGTCGATGTTATAATACCTATAATGCTGTGTTTATAAATACCATGGCACCATCTTATTTTTAACAATTTGTGCCGTTTTGCCGGTTTTCTTCAAGAACATGGCTGTGAAAATTTGAGTAAGGCCAGGGGTACCGGAACATTCTAGGTTTGTGCCGTTGTGCCGTTTTCTGAAAATGATTTGTGAAGTCGATGTACAATACCTATAATGCTGTAATTCCAAATATCATGGCACACTTTTTATTTTAAACAATTTTGTGCCGTTTTGCCGGTTTTCTTCAAGAACATGGCTGTGAAAAAATGTAAGTAAGGCCAGGGGTACCGGAACATTCTAGGTTTTGTGCCGATGTGCCGTTTTCTGAAAATGATTTGTGAAGTCGATGTTATAATACCTATAATGCTGTGTTTATAAATACCATGGCACCATTTATTTTTAACAATTTGTGCCGTTTTGCCGGTTTTCCTCAAGAACATGGCTGTGAAAATTTGAGTAAGGCCAGGGATACCGGAACATTCTAGGTTTGTGCCGTTGTGCCGTTTTCTGAAAATGATTTGTGATGTCGATGTTACAATACCTTTAATGCTGTAATTCCAAATATCATGGCACACCTTTTATTCATCAATTTTGCCGGTTTTTTCATGAACATGGCTGTGAAAATTTAAGTAAGGCCAGGGGTACCGGAACATTCTAGGTTTGTGCCGTTGTGCCGTTTTCTGAAAATGATTTGTGAAGTCGATGTTATAATACCTATAATGCTGTTTTTATAAATACCATGGCACTATCTTATTTTTAACAATTTGTGCCGTTTTGCCGGTTTTCTTCAGAACATGGCTGTGAAAA
Source organism: Ophiura sarsii (assembly GCA_035610835.1). Lineage (NCBI taxonomy): Eukaryota > Metazoa > Echinodermata > Ophiuroidea > Amphilepidida > Ophiuridae > Ophiura > Ophiura sarsii. The sequence goes on from CM069448.1 coordinate 70,017,683, forward strand.
TTTGAGTAAGGCCAGGGGTACCGGAACATTCTAGGTTTGTGCCGTTGTGCCGTTTTCTGAAAATAATATGTGAAGTCGATGTTACAATACCTATAATGCTGTAATTCCAAATATCATGGCACACCTTTTATTTTAAACAATTTGTGACGTTTTGCCGGTTTTCTTCAAGAACATGGCTGTGAAAAATGTAAGTAAGGCCAGGGGTACCGGAACATTCTAGGTTTGTGCCGTTTTGCCGTTTTCTGAAAATGATTTGTGAAGTCGATGTTATAATACCTATAATGCTGTGTTTATAAATACCATGGCGCCATCTTATTTTTAACAATTTGTGCCGTTTTGCCGGTTTTCTTCAAGAACATGGCTGTGAAAATTTGAGTAAGGCCAGGGGTACCGGAACATTCTAGGTTTGTGCCGTTGTGCCGTTTTCTGAAAATGATTTGTGAAGTCGATGTTATAATACCTATAATGCTGTGTTTATAAATACCATGGCACCATCTTATTTTTAACAATTTGTGCCGTTTTGCCGGTTTTCTTCAAGAACATGGCTGTGAAAATTTGAGTAAGGCCAGGGGTACCGGAACATTCTAGGTTTGTGCCGTTGTCCCGTTTTCTGAAAATGATTTGTGAAGTCGATGTTACAATACCTATAATGCTGTAATTCCAAATATCATGGCACACTTTTTATTTAAAACAATTTGTGCCGTTTTGCCGGTTTTTTCATGAACATGGCTGTGAAAATTTAAGTAAGGCCAGGGGTACCGGAACATTCTAGGTTTGTGCCGTTGTGCCGTTTTCTGAAAATGATTTGTGAAGTCGATGTTATAATACCTATAATGCTGTGTTTATAAATACCATGACACCATCTTATTTTTAACAATTTGTGCCGTTTTGCCGGTTTTCTTCAAGAACATGGCTGTGAAAATTTGAGTAAGGCCAGGGGTACCGGAACATTCTAGGTTTGTGCCGTTGTACCGTTTTCTGAAAATGATTTGTGAAGTCGATGTTACAATACCTATAATGCTGTAATTCCAAATATCATGGCACACTTTTTATTTTAAACAATTTGTGCCGTTTTGCCGGTTTTCTTCAAGAACATGGCTGTGAAAAATGTAAGTAAGGCCAGGGGTACCGGAACATTCTAGGTTTGTGCCGTTGTGCCGTTTTCTGAAAATGATTTGTGAAGTCGATGTTATAATACCTATAATGCTGTGCTTATAAATACCATTGCACCATCTTATTTTTAACAATTTGTGCCGTTTTGCCGGTTTTCTTCAAGAACATGGCTGTGAAAATTTGAGTAAGGCCAGGGGTACCGGAACATTCTAGGTTTGTGCCGTTGTGCCGTTTTCTGAAAATGATTTGTGAAGTCGATGTTACAATACCTATAATGCTGTAATTCCAAATATCATGGCACACTTTTTATTTTAAACAATTTGTGCCGTTTTGCCGGTTTTCTTCAAGAACATGGCTGTGAAAAATGTAAGTAAGGCCAGGGGTACCGGAACATTCTAGGTTTGTGCCGTTGTGCCGTTTTCTGAAAATGATTTGTGAAGTCGATGTTATAATACCTATAATGCTGTGTTTATAAATACCATGGCGCCATCTTATTTTTAACAATTTGTGCCGTTTTGCCGGTTTTCTTCAAGAACATGGCTGTGAAAATTTGAGTAAGGCCAGGGGTACCGGAACATTCTAGGTTTGTGCCGTTGTGCCGTTTTCTGAAAATGATTTGTGAAGTCGATGTTATAATACCTATAATGCTGTGTTTATAAATACCATGGCACCATCTTATTTTTAACAATTTGTGCCGTTTTGCCGGTTTTCTTCAAGAACATGGCTGTGAAAATTTGAGTAAGGTCAGGGGTACCGGAACATTCTAGGTTTGTGCCGTTGTGCCGTTTTCTGAAAAGGATTTGTGAAGTCGATGTTACAATACCTATAATGCTGTAATTCCAAATATCATGGCACACTTTTTATTTTAAACAATTTGTGCCGTTTTGCCGGTTTTTTCATGAACATGGCTGTGAAAATTTAAGTAAGGCCAGGGGTACCGGAACATTCTAGGTTTGTGCCGTTGTGCCGTTTTCTGAAAATGATTTGTGAAGTCGATGTTATAATACCTATAATGCTGTGTTTATAAATACCATGGCACCATCTTATTTTTAACAATTTGTGCCGTTTTGCCGGTTTTCTTCAAGAACATGGCTGTGAAAATTTGAGTAAGGCCAGGGGTACCGGAACATTCTAGGTTTGTGCCGTTGTGCCGTTTTCTGAAAATGATTTGTGAAGTCGATGTTACAATACCTATAATGCTGTAATTCCAAATATCATGGCACACTTTTTATTTTCAACAAATTGTGCCGTTTTGCCGGGTTTTTTTCAAGAACATGGCTGTGAAAATTTAAGTAAGGCCAGGGGTACCGGAACATTCTAGGGTTGTGCCGTTGTGCCGTTTTCTGAAAATGATTTGTGAAGTCGATGTTATAATACCTATAATGCTGTGTTTATAAATACCATGGCACCATCTTATTTTTAACAATTTGTGCCGTTTTGCCGGTTTTCTTCAAGAACATGGCTGTGAAAATTTGAGTAAGGCCAGGGGTACCGGAACATTCTAGGTTTGTGCCGTTGTGCCGTTTTCTGAAAATGATTTGTGAAGTCGATGTTACAATACCTATAATGCTGTAATTCCAAATATCATGGCACACTTTTTATTTTCAACAAATTGTGCCGTTTTGCCGGGTTTTTTTCAAGAACATGGCTGTAAAAATTTAAGTAAGGCCAGGGGTACCGGAGCATTCTAGGTTTGTGCCGTTGTGCTGTTTTCTGAAAATGGTCGATGTTATAATACCTATAATGCTGTGTTTATAATTTGAGCACCAACTTTTCGATACAACATACATATCCTATAGGTGGCAATTGTCTCCCGGTTTCAAAAATTAATTTCCCCCTATATCATGACATATATCTAGCAGGGGGAACATTCAAAGATCGTTTCCGCAATCATACAAAATCATTCAAAAACAACAAATACGAAAAGGAAACCGAACTCTCTAAGTACATCTGGCGCCTCAAGAAACACAATACCGCGTACCAAATAAAATGGGAAACCATCAAACAATCCAACAAATTTAGGCGCAACACCGGACACGGTAACTTATGCATGGATGAAAAACTGGCAATTGCAACACACAAAACCAAAATCATCAACCGTCGCACTGAAATCCTCTCTAATTGTCGCCACAACAAAAGAAAACCACTTAACCGGACAAAGAAAAAGTAACTATCTTCTAACTATCTTCTCGCACAGCAAAACATAACATCGCCTGATGATCGCTGCACGTAACGGCGTGAAACCCACGGTTGCAAAAATGACTGTATAATTGATATATAATATTATATTATATATATTATATTATATATATATAGACTATGGCTAGTCTAACCAGAAACGGTTGCCAATACATATTACGCTCCTGATTTATCAGTTGAGCACTTTTTGATTATCTTTTGATATCTTAATGTGTATAGATCTCCTTTGGAATATTTTGTTGCTCTGATCGCTGGTTTTAACACCATTGATTGTGTATTCTCATTTTCAATGTGTCAAACGCCGGCGATCAGAGAGACATCTTTTCGCCTGATGATTGGACAAAATGACCGTATGGGATTGTCCATGAAACTCAGAGTAGCGATAATATTCCGGAAGGTCTATACCTCTGAATTTATATATATATATATATATAAAAAAATTCAGAGGTATAGACCTTCCGGAATATTATCGCTACTCTGAGTTTCATGGACAATCCCATACGGTCATTTTGTCCAATCGTCAGGCGAAAGATGTCTCTCCGATCGGAGGTCTTTGACACATTGAAAATGCGAATACACAATCTATATATATATATATATATATATATGTATTGATCTTTTTCTTTTTTCTATTTGTGGGCCTTGTATATATATATATCAATTATTTTCATGTAAAGTCAGCAGATTTAATATTATCGGTCGTGTTTTCTTCTCTTAGCCAAGGCCCACAAATAGAAAAAAGAAAAAGATCAATACATATAATACAAATGGTTTTCATGGTAATATTGATCATGATGTTAGTAAGTATAATGCACCTATAACAGTATCATCTGTACCCATTATTAAGTGATTACCTGATTTTATATCATCTCATTAAAACACGTTTAAACTTGTTTGTGATAGTTTTAATATTACCAGGTTCCATCTCTCAGTCAGACCTTTTAATGGCATGATTTAACCATAACTGTTTTATATCTCCGAAAGTCATTATCACAACGATAGTTATAAAACCTCGGCAACGATAAAAGCTGCTATAATATCATGAAGTAATTACCTGATTGTATATCATCTCATAAAAACACTTTTAAACATGTTTCCCATCTCTCAGTCAACCTTCCGTTAATGTCATGATTTTTTTCCCATTGCACTGTTTTTAATATTTTTAAAGTCATTATCACATTACCGCTTTAACACCTCCGCCGACGCTAAAAGCTTCTATGTCATTAAGTAATTACAGATTGCCTACTATTTTGTAAACCCGTATCTCATTAAAACCCTTTTAAACTTGCTTGTGACTGTTTAGATATTACCATCATATTGATATATCGTTATAAAAAGATTATGAGCATTATTGATATATTATGGATATTACCAGGTCCCCGTGTCTATCAGATAAAGTTTCTTTTGTAATAGTACACTTTACCAACAACTTTTTTAATATCTCCCAAAGTCATTATAACGTCTAGATAGAGTATAATGGTGATGATAATTACAATTACCGTATTTACTCCATTAAACATATATTGAACATATAAACCTCCGCCGACGCTAAAAGCTTCTATGTCATTAAGTGATTACAGATTACCTACTATTTTGTAAACCCGTATCTCATTAAAACCCATTATAACTCTCATTTTAAATCTCATTATAACTCATTATATGTTCAATATATCAAACATATATTGATGTTGATACCTGTCACAACGTTGTTAGAGCTCTCATTCTTTCTCGTCTTGATTATTGTAATATTTTACTTAATTGTATATCTAAGAAAGATCTGAAACGGTTGCAAATCTTGCAGTACAAGTGTGCAAGACTGGTGTGTCTCAAGCCCAGACGTGAGCATTTATCCCCATTGTTGGCTAAATTACACTGGTTACCAGTAAATGAACGTATTATGTATAAGACAGTGCTGTATGTGTACAAATCCTTGGAAGGGCTCTGTCCCCAGTATATTCAAGACTGTCTTGTTAAGAAACAATCTCAAAGCACTATGAGAACACGCTCTGCTGACAGTATACATTTTGTCGTTCCTGTCACCAAGAAATCTGCTGGGGATAGAGCCTTCTCAGTAGTGGCTCCACGTTTGTGGAATAAATTACCTGTAGCTGTTATAAATGCCACTAGTGTACAATGTTTTAAGTCCAAACTCAAAAATCATCTGTTTCCTTAAACCTCCTTGGTATTTCTTTTTGCTGTTGTATTTTTCATGTTTTTGCGCTTTGTATCCCTAGGCAAAGGCGCGGTATAAATGTTATTTATCATTATTATTTATTATTATATAAACACCCCATGGGGCGCTGCATTTTTCAAAAGGGGCCGTTTATTAGAGGGTCAATTTTTCAAGCGCTAGTACCAGTAGCAAAAAAATACCACGATCTCGACTTGTTTACATCGATAAAGAGATTCCTTTTCGTGTTACAAGGGAATATAGATCCAGTTAAATTGTGCTGCATCTCGCATCGTATTTTGACCGATTTTATCGCAAAAAGCTATTCATCTCATGATTAATCGCTAAGAAACTCAACTTTGCAGGCGAATTTGTTGTATTTTAGGACAAGAAAAGTTACTTTCACGTACCTTGTGCTATCACATTTTTATTGGTGACGTCGGGATTTTCTCTGTTGTTGATGACGCAAATATTTCCCCCTTGGAAAATGGATGTCGGCCTGTAATCATCTTTAAACATGGAACCACCGTACAACTGGCGACATTTTGCACTTGATTCTCACAGCCAGAGTACCTACACGAACCGTCTCTAACATTCAAGGGTCGCATTCTGACGCGTCTACGCGTCCTAGACCTCTCACTTTCTTGTAGTGACGCGTCAGGTTTCAAATTGGAAAGACTTGCGGGTCCCGATCAAAATTGAAGGGACCCCTTAAATTTGACGATGTATGGAAATGGAAATTCTGTAAATTACATATTCATCCTTTGCTCAATATAAATGCATTAAAAATGTCCGTAAAAAAGTAAAATTTTCAAATACCTAAACTTCAGGACCCCTCAATTTCTTGGGGGGACCCCTTAAATTTGTTTTTTGAAGTCCTACGGGGTCCTGAAAATTTTCATGGGACCTCTTACATTTTTGATCCAGTGCTATCCCTGCTAACGTTAGTATTCTACTGCATAGCACACATTTATGCCACGTGATACATGCGCTAACTGAAGGACAGCACACATTGAATTATTAAAAATTCTTGCACACACAATACTAGTAATGTGACGCATGCGCTGTCTACTAAAATACTAGCACATTATAGTAATGCCACATGTGACTATGCGCTATCTACTGAAGATAGCGCGGCCCGCGTACACATGTGCTAAATTAGCACATATAGTAATGCCTCATGTGACTGACTGTAGTGTGATAGCACACATAATGCCACACGTGACTACCATGCGCTATTAGCACTGCCACCACGGTTTATACATGCGCTTATCTACTGAAGTAGTGCCACATGTGATAAATGCGCTATCTACTGAATGAGACAATGTGCACATACCTTCAAAAGAAAGAACAAACTCACTTGTTTCTGAGGATCCGATTGCTGGCTATGGCGCCTTAAGCATACCATCGGACCAGGCTTTCAGTTGACGTACGCATAGGAGCATCGTTGAAGCGAATGTCCCCTGGTAACCTTTATTTAAGATCTTATTAAAAATTCTTGTTTTATTATACAGTGAATCCACTTTACTCATGCGTGCCCATAACAAAAGGTTATCGCTCCCATATTATCCGTTGTTCAGATCAAGTCAATGCACGACCTTCAAGCAACCCTTTGAATACAAGCGTTAAAAGAATGATCTATACACTGGCGGGTTATTTTCAAACGAGTATCCATCAACATGTGTGTTGCACAGAGTAAGATATATTCTGTGGTGTTGCTCTTTTTATATTCTGAAACAAACTTTAGCTCCCCGTCGCCGATACGTGTATTACCTCTAATCACCCTTCAGAGGTACAAGACTTGATCGAGTCTATCAATAGTTATCTGATTCCCTTTTCCACATAGATTTCGACATCATTGCGTCTCCCAATTCGTTTATTAAAAAGCTAGCTAATTGTTTTGCTACAAGATATGACTTTCCTGAGTGAAGTTGTATCAACGATTTTCTAGAAATTCATCGGTTGTACAGCCTTTCCAAAAGAGCCTCAAATTGGTAATCATGGCAATGGTATTGAATTTAACGTTAGTAACGGTCCCGTTTCTCATGTTTCTCTGTTTTGGAAATGTGTTTGCCTCTTGTATACAAATAGCTACAAATGTATATTAGCCCAGCTATAACAAACTAAACGTGATGTACACAAACTTGGGCACACTGGTAAAATGGTTTTACAACAAGTTTTGCTATCATTATCAAACCGAACTCAAATTAAATCAAATTAAGTCACTTATTTATCGCGCTAATATATATGTATATTGTTTACGCATACAATTGTTTAGAAGTTAAATAAATCAAAGAGATAAATGATAGAAAAAACAACGACTATAAACGCATGGGCCTTTATAATTTACAAAAATTGACATAAAAATGATGCTACATTAATCCACCGTTAAGTTTAAAAAAAAACACATACAAAAACAAGGAATTCACGGATACACCGGGGATCGAACCCGTGTTGCCGTTTGCAAACGACATGGCCTACGATGTACGCCACAGAGATCGACGAGTGTGGTTGTGATAGTTTAATTATTTAACTATTTATCCATTTATTTATAACGAACGGATTTTTATCATGCCATTTTTGCCATTTTATACCATAGGCCTATTTGTATGTTACTCTCGCACAAAATGTGTTTATAATGTGATTATACTCCTTATTTTTGAAAGAACGGTAAAAAATTGACATTTTCGAACACAAAAAATTGCGTCATTTATACGGTCCACAATCATTGTTAGACTGGACGTTGTGTGACGTGTTGCATAATTCATGTATTCAAATTACTGCTTCGAATCGATATGTTTTATGTACGCTTTTGTTATACTTCTCGGTCGCTTATCGCCAACGCTGTGCATGAGAACAATAGAAAAGTCCCCTCCCAGGTTAGAGGGCGTTATCTGTGACCTCTCACAGCAGAGCATAGGGTCAAGGCAGGGTTAATTATATTAATGACAAATATGCAAATGAGCTATCTGTCCTCTCCTATTATATATACTCCTTGATATGACCACAACCAGGGACAATCGAATAAGGGACAAGAAACGGCCTATTGTATCGTTACATCATCGTATTCAATTACAAAACATGCGTGTTGCAGCGGTAAACAACATTTGATACCTGACGACGGAGTAAAGTGCATAGCACATGTACATTGTACAGCAATACATTTATACAGTGAGTGTGTACGGTTAATAAATTCGCTTGCGGGTTAGCTCTAGTAGTTGCGGGTGTGTTCTTATTCAAGGAACTCAAAGGTTGCCCTATTATCTTTCGAAAAGTGATCAAAATATATTTTTCCAAACAACTTAGGCCTAGGTCAAACTGAATACAATTTTTACGTGATTTGTTAAAAAAATAACATTCTAGTGTTAATAATAATCGGTATATTTGAGAAAAATGTGATCATTTTAGATTTATAAAAATGTGAAAACATGCTAGAACAAAGCAATTAATATTTTTCCAGGAAAGTTTAAACTATAGACATTTTGTTCCTATTGATTCTAATAGCCAAATTAATCGAAAAATGATGTTCTATGATGATATATATTTGCATTTCTAGAGTATAGTAGTTCAGTAGGAATTGCACAGGTATAGTCAAGTGGATATCTTCACAAATATGACATGACCGTGAAGTAGGGTACAAATGCAATTTTGTTGCTGAAAACGATACCTGAGGGAGGATGTCTAGATTCAGAATATTTTGTTATTGACGTCATAAGCCACGCCCTTTTCGATAATGTTATAATTATGACAAATATAGTTTGTCTTATAAACATAATATCATGTTTGGTATCAAATTAAAGCGGTTGACTCCTGGAATACATATAAAAGGGTTATAATAAATACAAATGTTATGTAAGTCAAAAAAGGTCAAATATGATTAAAATGTAAGTATTAACATAAAATGTATTCATACAGGTCATGTCACCTGTAATTTCATGTCACCTGTGATTTCATGTCACCTGTAATTTCATGTCACCTGTAATTTCATGTCACCTGTAATTTCATGTCATCTGTAATTTCATGTCACGCACTATTATACAACGCCAAAAAAAAATTCGCACGGTCAAAAAATGTCGCACAATAAAAATACAAAAACCGCACAGTCACAAAATCGCACAGTCAAAAAGACAGCACAGCAACAACTAAGGGACAATTATTAGAGTTTTCATTTGTTTTCTCTATAACATTTCCTTTTTTTACCATCAAAAACCCTTTACCGACGGCCAAGCCCCCGACTCCCGACTGGCAGTAGTTTCCCCCGACTGAGTCAATAGTGTGGGGGTGTGGGGGGGGGGGGGGGGGGAGGAGGGGGGGGGGGGGGGCTGCCCACGCTACTGGCCTAGATCGAATTGAAATTTGGAAGTGCTGTTAAATGGACCATTGTGCTTGTCCCTATAAGTTTGGATTTCGGATATCACATTTATTTCTTTTGTATACTAATTAGGCGCACACAAAATTGTTTTTTTTGTGGTTTTTTACAATAAATACAGATATATTTTAACAAATTTAAAATTCTGGATTTATAGGTACAAGGAAAATGATGTATAACATATATAAAGGGTTCAACAAAAGAAAGTATACCACTTTGTTTATGTCATTTTGAGTAACATTCAATTTTTTTTTTACCAAACAGGCTAAATACGCATTTAGATGAATCTTTTAGGCATAATTTGATATCAAATTTGCTCCCTAACAAGAAAGATAAATCATGATTAGCACCATTTAAAGAAAAAAAATCCTATTTTCAAAAGTCTCATTTCCAATACACCGCACGAGAAGAAAGGAAAAATTGGGGTCTCTCTGTGCGTGTGTATAGCCAGGATTGACGAGGCTATCGATCGCACCAAAGCAAATGCGTTGGGTCGTACGGCATTGTGTGTGTTAACAAGTCCTTTTTTCTCGTGCTGTGTATTTGAAATGAGACTTTTGAAAATAGGACATTTTTCTTTAAATGGTGCTAATCATGGTTTATCTTTGTTGTTAGGGGGAAAATTTGGTATCGCTTAAATCTCCTGATATACTGTACGGTTTCGGTTCCATGGAAATCATTGTTTTAGCAGTGACCGTCGTACCTTTCATGGTATTTCTGGATTTGCGATTTTGGCGACGTTTGCAACCCCAGAATATGAAGGCGATAATAAGAATGAGAATAATTACGGCTGCCACTACAACTCCTATTAGTATTATCAATGAAGTGTTGTCATTAGGGACGTTGCCTCCACTTGAATTGGTTGTTAAGGAAGTGTTGTCATTAGGGACTTTGCCTCCACCTGAATGGGTTGTTCCTCCTGGTGGATTTGTATAACCTGTTGGTGGGGCCGGACCCTTGATTAGGATCATCACTTGGTTCTCTCCAACCTGATCATCGCTATCCGTGACAAAGCACTTTACTAGAGCACCTTGGTCGTCCCCTTCAATCCTCTCGATCGTGAGAACTGATTGAAAGTTTGAGTTGTCGATGTTGTACCGATCTGAAGTCAAACCTTCAACTGTCCAAGCATACGCTTCCATTTCAGCATTGGTCTGACTAGTGGCGGAGCAGGTGTACTCGGCTCGTTTTCCGTTTACAACCTGATCGGGTGATTCAATGTTAACGTCTGGAATTGACACAACTTTCACAGGTGGTAGACTGCACTGTGTGTCGGTAAGATCATCAAATAACGCGCTGCTTACGGTACAAGTGAAAATAGCACCATCATCATCAATTGTGGGATTCATTTCATAGTCGAGTCTGCGCATCCCTGCGGTATCAGGGGGCATTGTGCCGCTTACTACCAGCGTATTCTTGCGCCACTCTAAACCGACTGGTGGATTGGCAATCTCAGATTCACAAGTAAGAGTTGTGGTTTGGCCCAAAACGACAATCGTTTCCGATTCCGATTCTGAAGGGTTGATACATTTAGGGTACAAAGTTGTGTCGGGTCTGTATTTTACATCCAGAGTGGCAATTCGACTTTCGACCTCAAAAGACCCATTGCATTGCCCATTTTGATCTTGCGGACAGACCGCACATCTGAGTTCACCACCGTTGTCAACACCTTTCGCTTGGGTTATGAACATTTCAAAAACGTAAATCCTCGGATCTGGGGGGATGACACCGATGGCGATTTGATATCGTGATGCGGCTCCCTCTCCAAGTTTATCATTTAAAGCCTCGGTCCGAATATTGCCATCATCAGAGATAATTGTATTGCCTAGTATCCATGATACAACGTGTGTACTACGGTCCAAATGCTGCACTTGACACGCTAAGAAAATGGGTTCGTTTTCATCTTTGGTTTGATCGATGGGTTCTGTTATTATAACGGTATCCAGGCCAGAAATGATCACTGATAAATGTACTAGAGACAGAGTCAACGCTGTCAGTTTTAAAGTGGCCATTTCGCATGAATTTTACTTACAAATATCATTGATGTTGAGAGGATGTTTACTGATGACTTTGGAATGCCGCCGGTCGTGTGTGTGTGTATGCTGATCACATCAAGCAGCTGTACCTTTTACACAGCGTTGTTTTCGTTCAATTTACACGTCAATTGTACTTGATTGATTGGTGCGTTTCTAGACTTATTCGAAAAATAAATATCTATTTGAGTGCAAATTATAAATATTTCAGGTAAAATTCAATTCAGTATTATTTAAATTTCATTTAAGTATAAAAATGAATGATGGATTTAAATTTTATTCCACAACATTTGCATAATTAGACTAAATTAGTGCTAAAGGGCTAGATTTATTTAGGAATATTTAATTTCTAAAACTAGAAACGCTTAATTGATTTTTTTATGATGTTGTGTTTTTTACTTCAACTCGTATCTCTATTTTTCATCATAAAGAATGGATTTCTTGCAATAAAACATTAGTTTTGACATTAAATTCATTACTGAATAAATAAACGTATTCAAATATATAAACAAAATAGCCAAATGTATTATAAACAGGTTAACATCGAATTGCTAGGTGTCCGTAAAAATACACCTGTCATTTTGAAATCACGCCTTCATTACCTTATTTGGATACTGTAAGAAACTCCCATTTGATATTAAATGCCAGGCGTGAATGTATGAATGAATGAATCAGATCGATAGCATGCTGCGTGAAGAGATGTGTAGGTTGATGTGATGATAAATGATGAGTCATTTTGGGTTGGGATACCCTTGTCCCTTTCTCTGTTCCCCGGCCCGGGTTATAATTTTGAAGTAATAAGTATAAGTCATACTATCTATATAATAATACGCTACTCTCTGTCTGTTTGTTAGTCTGTTTGTCTGTCTGTGCGCGCTTTTTCGTCGCCTTTCTGGGGTCGAGCGGCGTTCAAACTCGGTGGGTGGGTGCAGCCCGGGGGTGCAGCTCGGTCCCCGCAAGAGCAAGCTCGCATTCGCTAGAGCGTACGAGGTCAAAGGTCATCTAATAAAACGGCTTTGCTTTTCTTGGGTCGTCCGGGGTCAAAGGTCGTCTAAGGGTCGAATTTTCAAAGTTTGTCCGATCGGGCTTTATGCATGCATTCTACAAACCACCAAACCCGAGAACCGGCAAACGCGGGTGACCGCCTAGTAGGAATTAATAGCACTCATCGACAGTACTAGTATTAGTGATGGTTTATGTGGCAGAACTCTGCTGTACAAACCCCTGCACAGTAGGACACTGATAGAACTTAGAAGTTTTGATTCAAGCAACACTGATCAAGATAACAAATCATCTACTAAACACACATACACCAAGTTGAGCTATAATTAATCAGGCTATTTACGATGTCAAATTTATAGCACTCTGAAGCTGTACTATAAGTGAAATTTGTGGAACTCTGGACTGGCTGTGTATATGTGCTATTTAATAGGAATCGTATGGCTCTGTAACTCAGAATATATTTATGATTTTTATGATCAGAAATGTAAATCTGCAAGAAAATCTACTATCTAAAAAAATCATGAATAGAGGGCGCCCCCGGAAAAGATCACATACTATACTTAATAGGGGAGGTCATTTTCTTTCGACAGTGGGGTCGGGCCTCAATCATTTATCGTCGACATTTTTTGGTATATGGGATATCATTGATTTGTGTGTGATTACGCAGTGAAAACGTGTGTGTAAAGACTCACAGCTATCAAATCAGCAAAAGACGTTTTATCTTTACAGCTAACACACCCTTTTACCCTGAGACTTTTTATGACAGTTTATATCACACACAAATCAATAGAAAACCATTTCTAGTGCAACTTTGCTGTTGTAATAATGCGCGGTCATTGAAATCCCCATAACTTTATAAGTATCCATTCGATTATTTTGAATGAGGTATCAAACTGCGGAGAATAAAGTTGCTATTTTAATGCATATCTCAGATTTTTGGTACCGATTATCTATTTTGAATTAGCCAACATCAAAGCACCTGGTCAGGGACTTTTTGTGCTAGGTGTATATGGTCGAATCCAACGAAAAGTGTCCACGGCTAGATTTTTAGGGTCCAGTTTCAAAATGCTTCGATCTCTTATTCCTTTTCCCCACTCAAAGTCAACATATCAAGCTTGTATGGGAAAAAAAGTGCCATCACTAATCTTTCCAATTGACCACGTGGCGGAATGATGAAGTTGAAGGTACACTTCTCAATGTTACCTACATATACAAGTACCATATTTTGATTAAGTGATGATTATTCCACCTATTTACATATTTCATTCAAATTTGTGATTGTTTTGTATTCAGAAGATGCTAATGCTGATAGAAAGTGATCATATTTGTCCAGGTACTCATTTTGTTTTACATTTTAGATTCACACAGTTAGGTAGCATTTTCAGGCTCTCAATACTTTGAAACATGAGGTTGAGTCACTTTGTGTACTTTCACCAAGATGATTTTAATGAACATTTGTTTTCATGTACCTCAAAGAAGTGGAATGACCCTCTCTGTAAAATTTAGAATTTTGAGCATGCGCCCAAAACCTAAGTACATAGAAGAATGTGGAAAGTTGGTATACGAAGGTAACTGTTAATGTATACGTAGGTAAGAGAAGTAAAACTGTAATCAAATAATGTTCTACTTAATATATGTTACATTTTGGGGTGAAATAATCATGCAGGGTTGTTAACAATATTTATTTTATTTTAAATAAACATGTTAAAACATGTTTAAATCCTAATAGTATGAACATATTCCCAGGGGTTTACTTTTAATAGATACTAGAATATTAATTTAATGTTGAAAAAATATACAATATCTAACTGTCAGTTGTTATTTTGAATAGAACAATATGTCAGGCAACATTTTTAAGCATTCCTATAAGAGAAAAACATGTTAAGACTTAAAAGACGGTAGCTTACATTGCAATTATCAAAGTATTCGTAGGTAACACATTTTTTCTCAACTTCAACTTAATTGACTAAGAACAGTTGGATTCGTTGATTTAACATAGGTTTAAGGGCAAACTTGTACTCGACGTAGTTTTGTATTCCCTGAATCGTGTGTGAGGGGGAATGTCGTATCAAAATGGTGTCTTACTTGACTTTATAAGTATATTTAAGAATGTGCGCTCACCGCTGCTTTTACAAAACAATCAGAATTGCGTAATATTCAACATTTGAATAGAACAGCAAGATTAAACAAATAAACATTAAAATAATATAAAAAAACATGTTCCTATTTCTAAGATATAAAAGAAAACACCTAAGCATCAATAACCTCACTAGTGATAGACATATACTGTTATTTTTCTTGATCCCCTAATTTGGTTAAAGCATATTGAATAGAATTAACCTTTTACACATGATAATTATGGCAGAAAATGTTTTATTATGCTAACGTATCTGACCATCCAATTTTGTTAGTGTCTTTCTTGCTTGACTTTCAATTATTAAGAATGTGCGTTTAACTTCTACAAAACAGTCAGAAGTGTGTAAGTATATTTAATATCTGATTTAAGGCAAGATTATGACAACATACATATCGTACTGGGTTAAAATTTTGTAAAGGTATAGTTAAACAATCAATTAACTCGCTAGTAATAATAAAATTATTACTGATCTAATTTGGTAAAAAGCATGTTCATCATTAAAACTTAACATGACAAAAATTAAGCACATACATGTAGACACATTTAAATTAAGAAACATCTGATAATTCAGCCTTGTAATCTCTGCTTAACAAGTTTAGTGGTTCTTGTTGTATTCTGTGTGTAGTTAGTTCATCAGGTCTCTCATGTCGCGAGGATGAATTATATCTAATAGAACATAATTACTCTTTGTTTATTATATAGGACATTCTAGAATGTTAAGAATGAACGTTTCAGTTTCCGTGTGAATCCAAAATATTGGATCGAATCAACTATTGAATAGTTCACCGAGCCATCTTTTATTAGAAAGCGAGCGGTTTCCTTTAATCAAACAGTTTCGAACTTATAGTCTTGAATGTCAGGTTATCTGTTTTAAGCAATAAAACAACCGGTTGCCTTCCTCAATTTGTTCTAAATAAAGGAGGCAAGTGGAAGTTATCATTTTGAACAGCTGTTTTAAACACGAAAGCCAGATCGCTTTTTGATTCATTTAATATATACTTTGAAATAATTTCATATCAGACCTTAGGCCTATATAATATATAAGTTTAATATGAGCTGAACATGTTCAAAGTCTAGAACATTCAATATTTTTTGCCTTTCAGTTCACAACGGAATAAAGCACGTATACAACTTTCAGCAAGACATTCAGTTGTCAGATTAGAATTAAGATATAATTTCCTAGTTTGGAATCTGTATCATTCTTAATGTTGTACATAGTCAGATTTGATCGAGTTTCAACCGGAGGAAGAGACATATAATCACCAATATAATATAGTTTGTCAGATGTAGACAAAATAGGAATTTTATGTTTAGAAATTCAATGTTGTTTGATTTAACAACACTAATCTAATACGGTTTGCCTCGACAGAGATATTGTCGGGCATGTGCCTTTCATTATGATTTTTTTAAAAAATCAACCACTGCTTAGTTCAATTTCACTAATTAATAAATGTTGGAAGCATTATTCATGAGCAATTTTTGATTTGAGACTGAAAGAAGTTAGGCCTACCCTTGATTCCCTCCCACCTTTAAAAATAAAGGAAAAGGTTTTACGTAATTTCTTGTTCACTTAAAATACGTTTCGGTGACATTACACAACCTACCACAGCAAAAATAAAGCAAGTTATTTTATATTTGTTACACATGAATTCCATTTTCAAATACAACTACAATAATGGCCAATATTATGTACCACAGTAGTCACTGCTCTGCAATTACAGGGGAAATTGGTTAACTACGCATACATATCGACAAGCTGGTTTAAAACAATATTCCGCACCAAACCATATTATTTCCGTCTCATACATTCCTACTTAATATTTACATAATATTAGGTGCGAATGAAAGCGACAAACAATACAGGAATTGTACCATGCTCATTAACTAATATATAAGTTACCTACGAATACAAAATGGAATATGAAAATATTGATTATGAAACCGAAATTTCATGGATGTTATGACTAAATGTATCCATTTAAAGACGATCAACATGTAATCTATGGATATAAATATCATTCATTCACTCTAACACCAACAAAAAATATGTTCTCGGCAAAAACAGTGTGATTAAACCAGGCATTTTATTTGAATCAACACCTCCCATTTTCGTTTAATAAGGGAATATTATTTTTTCCCCTCCAAATATAAATATAATAATATATCCAGTCAGATTGTATGATTGCGCACTGCTTTTATGTAAAATAAGATAGTTCAGGGCCAATATGCACCGTGTATATTATTGAATGTTGCCTACATATACAGGGTGTCCCAAAAGTCTATGCACGTTTTTGAAGAGTCATATCTCATAAAATATAAATCATATGGTATAAATTTAACCATATTTTGATAGACGAGATTTGGGAAATTATTTTGATACCAAACACAACCCTATTGGTGAACCACCAACATTATAAAACTGGTTGAAAGTTTTTGGCCGTGTGAGACCTACCCATACTAAAGTACCACACATTGTTGCTAAAACCAGGTGCGCATAAATTAATGGTATGAAAGCAACGTTGCGCATTAGTCACAGTTCACTGCTTACCTTGAAACATTAATGTTATTACCAAACTCTGTCACTCACAACATAAATAGGCGCAGTAGATAACATTGCACAGCAAAAGTCTTCATTCATAATGGTTTACAGCATAGATTATCGAATACAAATTGTATGGTTTTACGCTGAAACAAATTCAGTTCAACTTACTCAACAAAAGTTCAGAAAACATTTCAAAGTGAAACGCGCACCAGGAAGAATATCCATTCTGAAGTTGGTGGATACATTTTTGAACACAGGAACTGTGCATGATTTGTCTCGATGTGGTAGAAAAAAGACTGGTTGATCAACAAGTCACATTGATGTTATAAGACCAAAGAGATCTATTCGCCGACTTTCCGCAGAAAACAAGATTAAAAGATCAACTGTTCACAGAATTTTGCGTAAGGACTTGAAGAAGTTTCCATACAAGATTCAGATCAAACAAAACATTTAAACTAGATTTCACTATAGAAACGAAAAGTATGTGTGATATAGTTTGTCATTATGAATGACCCTGTAAGGTAAAATTTTAAATATTACATTTGACGGATCACTTTCCGTGTAACCAACTCTACCCGTCTTTTTGTTAATCTCAATAGGTATGGATTTATGAACTTTATTCCTCGGAAGTATAAAATTACATTTTTTGCAGTAATACATATTTTTCTTCTAGTGTGGCATTACAAACAGATGTTGCTCCAATGTTTGGTATCAAAATTATTTCCCACATCTCCTCTTTCTAAATATGTATTCAGATTTTCAATACGACTTATATTTTGTGAAATACAAAGCTTCAAAGTCGTGCATAGACTTTTGGGACACCCTGTACATGTTACCTCCGAATACAACATATGAAGTCATGCACGAGATGCTGTTACTGAATATTTGTATAAACATTAATCAACCCCTATTGTGATTTAAATCAACTGTCAGAGGATGTCTTTACGTAAATAGCATAAAAAACTACACTAATAGGAGTAATAAGATTGAGACAGAAGGAGGCTATATACAATCAACTTTTAAGACAACAACATATGATTGATGCACTTGTACACAAAGTACAGAATTTTGTGAAAAGTTACTTACAAAAGCTGAAAGATTGATGCAAAACATCTCCGTTGCTTGCTGAACGCAGCGCACATTTCTACTTTATTCCAGTCGATACAAGTATGTAACAACAGAGGGAAGTACCACGGTATCGTTATTTGTATTTGAAGGTAACAGTTCATATTTCAAATTTGCCTACGAATACAGCCTTTTATTGCTGATATTTCAAAAAATAATAAAACTTGGCACACATGTATCATACTTCGCTTATTCTACAGATATCATTCACTAATCTGTGCTTATATTAAAATGGCAGTGTTTTAAATAGGTATTCGGAGGTAATGCATTTTTTTTACCAAACCGATCGTTTCCGCTTTTAAAATTTCGAACAGCTTTATCAAAAAATCAACTTGAATGGGGACAATGCTAGTATTTAATATATTTAGGCTTCCTTACAGCACAAATTACTCTACCTCATGCGAATTCTTCCCCGAAAGTGAGATTTAACAAAACATGTATTTGTAGGTAACGTCAAAACTTACCAAAGCGAAAAAAATCACAACAATTCAGGGGAGTGATCGAAAGTAACAAAAATTAAAAGAGGCATTCTTGAGATATCAAACAGGCACAATTATTTCCACTTAAGCTCGTTTTCATCTAAACGGTTATATGTCTAACAAAAAACCTTAACAACTATTTTGTAAAAAGGGTAAAAAATAGCAGGTTTATTGCTCGTATACGCCGCAATTGTGCATATAAGTTAGTCATATTATATATAGCGCGAACCGTCTCATCGAGGCGGATACGTATAAGGCCATGCGTTTTGAACTGGGCCTGCAAAAAGGTGGAGTTGTGACATCGGCACATCAAAAATGACATTGTCTATTCAATTTCTTGTATAAAGATACCACCTACATAGCTAAATTTGGTATCAAAATAAAGCTCTTATGCAGGGCAAGAAGATAAAAGTATTAGCATGTGTTAAAATGTTGTCATTGTTTGTTAATTAATGGCTAATTAACCAACATCAGGGGTGGAGGAGAGTCCGGCGCAGGAGAGTCCGGCGCAGCAAATTTGGCATCTACAGTACAGTTCAGTGCAATTGAGTTAAATCATGTTTATGGAATGAAATTGTTGCATCTAAGTACATAAACTCTGGTAAATAAACTGATTTGAATAATTTAGATGTTTAATAATGGGTAATCACCTTAATTAATAAAGAATTAATCAATAATTACAGACCCGCAATGCATTGAAGAACTACATGTGTATGACTGGATGGATATGTACCGACGCAGCGTCTTTTACCAGCACATACGGTTAGGCAAAGTGATCATGGTATGGGATGCATGAGTGATTCTATTGAGGGGATAATGTGATCAATACAAAGTATGAACCTTTGTCTTTCAAACAATACACTTTTGGATTGTTAGATACCTTTGGTTACGTAACGTCATTAACATAAACACAATAGGTTTCAGACACTGACTGAAATCTGCCAATTATTTGGCTGGATATGTAATATGTTGAATATGGGTTGATTGATACATTTGCAGTGCAAGCATAAAAACAGATAACACTTGGCACATAGTTAGAATACACACTTATCTCTGTTTGACACTCTTTTTTAGATCTGAATGCCTTAATACGAACAAGAAGGGACCATCTCAAATACGCTTTTATTTAGCAAAATCCACAATAATATACCTTAGAAAACAACAAAGGATAAAGAACAACAGAGGGATTATAATTTAATAAATTGTTGTGGGATGTAAAGCAATAATAGTGGGGATTTCAAAAGGAGCTGTTCATAAAATTTCCTCAAACCATTGAAATTATATGACGATTACTTACACAATACATATCTAGTAGCTCTAAAGATAACAGTAATAAGAGAGGTTGTGGCAGCCATCTTTGATTGATACATTCATGTATATCTTCATTTTGACTATCACAATATGTTTACACATTGATTTAAACATTTTTCATTATTTCTGATTAGAATTTGAAGGCACAGTAAGCTTTTATCTGGTAAATTTCATGATTTTAGCCATTTTGGGCCCGTTTCAAAATTATCTGCCGTCTGCGCATGCGCATTTTGTCTGCAGGTTTCATGCGAATAAGTTCAGATAATTAGTTAACTATCATATGGAATCTTCCAAACTGGTTAATTGCTTGAATTTTTCCTAAATTGTTTGATTTTCCGCCATATTAGTGATTCACTGACTGGGCATTTTTAAATAAAAATTAGCTATTTGAAATACTGATATTTGTATACCTTTTATTCAATTGCTTCTCCTTACTTTTTCCTCTTATACTACACATTCCAAATTACACAGGGATTAAGGTTATTGTCTTTAGTATCATATTTATGCGAGAAAAAAAATCGGGATTTACCTGCTTCTGATGTCATGTTATGCAATCTTCTTACCACATGTTTCATAAAAACAATTCAAATTTCCCGCCAAATAACTGATTTAGCAGTGTCCCAAGTGTACTTACTTTGAGACAGTGCTATGACGTCATAGTTCACATTTAAAAATCCAAAAGTGTATTGTTTGAAAGACAAAGGTTCATACTTTGTATTGATCACATTATCCCCTCAATAGAATCACTCATGCATCCCATACCATGATCACTTTCATTATTTATTGACTGCCCCTCGTATGTCAGATTTTTTTCTTCGCAAAATGACATTTTTTCCAGCCCGGTGCAAAATACTGTAAACATTACCTAGATATAGAAAGTTATATATGCTTGGAAAGCTTTAACTGTCAGGAATTCAAATCTGCAATAATTAACCTTGTAGGGTATGCAGCATTTTTTTCATATATTTTTTTTCTCAGCAGATTTTTTTCTTAAATTGTTGACCTTTTCAAATTCATAACCTTCTAGGGGTTCATCCTATGTTAATTTTAAGTGCATTTTTGAACTCCTAAGACAATTTTAATCAAGAAAATGTATACTTTTGTGGGGGTATTGCCTAGTAAGTTATCGCCATTCAAATGAAAATACACGCGATATTCACCAATTTTAAGTTCGTCACACGAGACCGGCCCAACTTAAAACGCATGGCCACAACACAAAAATAAAATTGTCAAGATATAGATTATTTTATTATAGGCCTGAACATCACGTGTACACTTTTCGTTGGATTCGACCATATACGGCTGACTAGTATTATAGGGCACTATGTAGTGCATTTAAGGTCATTAGTGCAAATCATCCTTCACGACCTATGCAAATAATTATACAGAGTACAATATCAATCACTTCAATCAATAATACTTGATAGTTTATCGGGTGATTGGTACTGTTGGTACTCCATGCATTTGCATCCCGATTTGCCATAGGTCCTGGAGGATGATTTGAACTAACGACCTTCCGTGATGCCGAAACGCCCTATATACATAAGGGCCGAGTTATTTTTGTCTGCTTTTTGATTATTTTATTTGTTATTGTCTGTTAGTTAATTTGTTTGTTTGTTTGTCATGTTTGTTTGTTTGTAGGTTTGTTCGTTATCTGCATACTTCAACCTCCTCTGTGATTTTATCCAAATTGGCGTTTTCAGGGCAAAAAAACCCCTAAATTTAGTCTAATTTCTTTTTAAACCTATTCAGCTATCAACATTCATCTTAAAGGTGTGTAACCTGATCAAATTTCCTTTTCCACATAAAAAAATGAGAATTTATCAAGGAAAAAAGCCCACCCATTCATACCCCTGCAAAATCCCCCCGAGATTTTTCATAGTGAAGAAGTAGTTAATTACATCAGAAGGTGGTACCACCCAGACTATTTTATGCCCTTTTATGCTGTTCTACACCTAGCAACAAAAGTCCCTGACCAGGTGCTTTGAGGTTGGCTAATTCAAAATAGATAATCGGTACCAAAAATCTGAGATATACATTAAATGAGCGAATGTCTTCTCCGCAGTTTGATACCTCATTCAACAAAATCGAATGAATACTTTTTAAGTTATGGCTGTTTCAATGACCGCGCATAACAACAGCAAAGTTGCACTAGGTATAGGAAATCATTGATTTGTGTGTGATTACGCACTGTTGGTGGGTGTGTAAAGATAGCAAAGACTTTCATTCTTCACAGCTCACTCCAGACCCATTCATCCAGATAGCACAGAGTTATGACAGTAATTATTTTTGAATTAGCCAACCTCAAAGCACCTGGTCAGGGACTTTTGTTGTTAGGTGTATACTATGACACACACGTCATCTAGTTACAACCCACTGTGGTAACCATGGTAATGTGTAATCATCATGGATAATCGATTGGTCCGACGACGTCAGTTGGAAGATGCGCTGTCTGTGCTGTCTGTGGAGCTACAGGGAGTTGGTGGTTTTTTTTAGCTTAACACTTTCCACGCGGCTATAGTTTTACCATATTCAAAACAGATTTTGCAGAAAACCTATCCAAACTTTCAAAGTCTATCTCAAAAGTTACTAAACCAATATCAGACATGTTTGTACTTATTCAATGCATTTCTCATGGTGATTCCAAGTATGGTACTAAAATTCAACAATTTTGACATTTTTGAAACATTTTGTGACATTTTGGAATGTCGTCTGCAGCTGCCTGCCGCGTGGAAAGTGTTAAAGGTATTATGTGATCTTTTCCAGAGAACGCCCTCAATCGAAAAAAAATTGTAAGCAGATTTTCTTGCAGATAATACATTTCTGATCATAAATCGTACATACATTCCAAGTTACAGGGCGATACGATTCTTAGTTACTTCAAAATCATGGTTTTAGAGTGAAAATAAACTGTCGGAGTCTGCGCCGACAATTAACTTATTTTTACTCAGGCTATATTCACTCTAAAACCATGATTTTGAGGTAATTAGGAATCGTATCGCTCTGTAATTTGGAATATATTCATGATTTATGATCCGAAATATATCTGCAAACAAATAGTTTAAAAAATCATGAATAGAGGGCGCTCTGGAAAAGATCACATGACTTTAAGCGCGTTGCGCACGTACGCGTTTAATTAGGAGTCTAAATTGTAATATCAATTAAAAAGTGCGATCCCTCGGAATCCAGGCTGTTTTATTTTACCGTATCATCTTAAAAGTAACGTAACCCTATCATATTTAAAACGCTCAATTTAAACACTATGTACGGTGTATACTAACGCTGCCTACACACACACAAGCAATTTTCACGTGAATTTATTGCGCAATTACACACACACCCCCACTTGTAAATACCTCTGACCGAGGACTTGTACGTTTACCCATACAACTGTGGACTTCTTCAAATTCATGAATATATGGTATTTATGGGCCAAAATATGAAGTATTCAAGTGAACCATTTATATCACGTTTAAAAAAAAGTCTACCTTCAACCCATCTCACTTAAATTTTCTACATAATAATCGTGGACGTTGTATGCAGCTTGTTATACAGGGTGTCCCAAAAGTCTATGCACGACTTTGAAGCTTTGTATTTCACAAAATATAAGTCGTATTGAAAATATGAATACATATTTAGAAAGAGGAGATGTGGGAAATAATTTTGATACCAAACATTGGAGTAACATCTGTTTGTAATGCCACCCTAGAAGTAAAATATGTATTACTGCAAAAATGTAATTTTATACCTCGGAGGAATAAAGTTTATAAATCCACACCTATTGAGATTAACAAAAAGACGGGTAGAGTTGGTTACACGGAAAGTGATCCGTCAATTGTAATATTTAAAATTTTACATTACAGTGATCACATCATAATAACAAACTACATCACACATAATTTTTGTTTCTATAGTGAAATCTAGTTTAAGTGTTTTCCATTTATACAGAGACGTGTGCTAATGCAAAAACACAGACCAAACAAATTGAATAACGTAACAGAAAAGTGAACACACACATCACACAGTGAATAGATCTCTTTAGACTTTTGGCTGCTGCATGTCTTATGACATCAATGTGACTTGTTGATCTACCAGTCTTTTTTCTACCACATCGAGACAAATCATGCACTTGTTCCTGTGTTCAAAAATCTATCCACCAACTTCAGAATTTATATTCTTTCTGGTGCGCGTTTCACTTTGAAATGTTTTCTGAACTTTTGTTGAGTAAGTTGAACTGAATTTGTTTCAGCGTAGAACCATACAATTTGTATTCGCTTATCTATGCTGTAAACCATCTTGAGTGAAGACTTTTCCTGTGCAATGTTGTCTACTACGCCTATTTATGTTGTGAGTGACAGAGTTTGGTAATAACATTATTGTTGCAAGGTAAGCAGTGAACTGTGACTAATGCGCAATGTTGCTTTCATACCGTTAATTTATGCGCATCTGTTTTAGCAACAATGTGTAGTACTTGGTATGGGTGGGCCTCACACGGCCAAAAACTTTCAACCAGTTTTATAATGTTGTGGGTTCACCAATAGGGTTGTGTTTGGTATCAAAATAATTTCCCAAATCTCGTCTATCAAAATATGGTTACATTTATACCATATGATTGATATTATATGAGATATGACTCTTCAAAAACGTGCATAGACTTTTGGGACACCCTGTACAAGGGCAGTATTATGTCCTCTTTGGAATGTGTGCCCATATGTATTGAATTTAAAAAAAAAAAACATCAACATATCTTACACAAAAAAATATTAAAACGAAACCAAAACAAAGTAACCTTGCATTTAGCGATATCCTATTATATCGTGACGACAGGTAAAGGCCCTGTTGTGTTGTACGCGGTTTGCTATGGAGCAACAGATTCCTAAGCGTTATACTCGCTGTCCGACAACAATTTCTGGTTCTTAACCACTGCCAATGCCATATCATGATCCTGAAAGCACTCATAATCAGCTTGATCAGCTTGATGAGGTCTTTCATCTCCCACAACGTTAACAACTTCTGCCGTTCCATCATCAGCCATTTTGATTTTGCCGGGCTTTTATGCACGTGACTTGCGCAAGTTAGTCCTTTTACGCATAAAGTTTGCTCATATAGCAGGTCAGAGACTGCCAAATGTATGTCAAAGATTAAAAGTTGAGTAATTTTTTTTGAGCGATTTTTTGTGATTTACCTTTTATTTTTAACCCATCCAGTACATAACAGTTTTAATCAACCGTTAAGTATAAGTTTTACTCCTTCGAGGTAAAAGGTACTCAACTTTCTACACAACTATTTTGACACGGCAACTTTTTACTCTTTATATTTGCCGTGTAGTATCGTCCGATACTGGAACGGGCCCAGTTCGATATTGGAACACTCAGTGTCGCTCGATACTGGACACCCAGTATCATTCGATACTGGTACAAAGTCAGTGTTCCAGTATCGACGAAATATTCCAGTATCTACAGGAACACAATTATGTTCCAGTATCGTTCAATACTGAGACAAATCACACTGGTAGCATATGTGTACCAGTGGCGCCCGATTCCCGAACATAAATACGTTCCAGTATCAAGCGATACTGGATCACAATTTGGTGTTCCAGTATCGAGCGATACTGGAACAGTAACATCGTACTAGTATCGAGTGATACTGGCAACTTTTATGTTCCAGGCCTACCAGTATCTGGGACCTATTGGGAACTCGGATATTCCGTGATATTGTGTTTCATATCAATGATACGTTCCTCTTTCTAACGTCGCAGCAAATACTTGTGTCAGTGTTGCCACTTGTGTGAAATGTGCCATCGATTCACAATTTTGCGCTCAAAAGAACAACTCTGTATGACAACTACAGTGTAGAGTGATGCTCTATTGACTTTTGAGCCGCAAACAACAGTGGTGCTTTTGGAACATGCAGATAGAGACATTCCCATTCCCGATTTCTGAAAGCACTGAAATAAGTGATTGCTACAAATTTGGTATCTTTGAAAAGATGAACACATCAGCCGTCCATGTTCTCAGCACTATGGACATACAACGAAATAGAATATACGCGATTGAAGAAAAATCTAGCATCATGTCCAAGATTTTGCGTTGCATTAACACCTTCCACGCGCGTCAAGCGTCTGCAGACGACATTCCAGAATTTCACAAAATGTTTCAAAAATGTCAAAATTATTGAATTTCATTACCATATTTGAAATCACCATGAGAAATGCATTGAAATAAGTACAAACAAGCCTAGTATTGGTTCAGTAATCCTTTGAAAATTGGGAAAGGTTTCTGAAAAATCTGTTTTTACAATGGTATAACTAATATCCGCGTGGAAAGTGTAGGCTACTCTCAGGTACAGCCTCCGTAAAACTGCCGTAACTTCTTCATTATTCATTTAATCTATATAAAAGTATACATTTTATTGAAGGAAAGGGTTCAATGAATCCAACTATGAACATAAAATTGACCATTTTGGAAAAAATTATAAAAAACATGTTTTTTGACCCATTTTAGGTTCATGCAAGATAACTCAAAATACATTTTGTCACATTTTGTCATACTAGTTTTATCATAATCTTAATAAAATTCCCTAGGAGGCGTTTTTTTATTTATCATTATCTTATTTATTTTTTGAATTATAGACCAAAAAGTGCCAAAAGATTTTTTGCCAAATTTGTGTGTCTCTCTCTCACAAAATGTGTTTGTAATGTTATTATACTCCTTATTTTTGAAAGAACGGTAAAAAAGTTGACATTTCGAACACAAAAAACGGCGTCATTTATACGGTCCACAATCATTGGTAGCGGTATGGTGTATAAGTCCCAAGTATGCAAATGAGCTCACTGAATACAATGTCATGCTCTACCACACATCTACCCAGTACTCGACAACGGAATAAATCTCATTATCCTCATTTGCATACTTGGGACTTATACACCACACCCTTACCCAATCACCGCTCGACTGAACCATACGATGTGTCGTGACGGATGACGTGACGTGCTGCATTATTCATGTTACAATCTGTTATACACAGCGAACATGCACCGGGGTCATGTGTTAATGCGCTGTGTATAAATCCTACATTCCCGGCACACATTCTGTTCGAAGGCACAAAAAGTGGACTTGTTTATTAAAGCATTTTTTAGCAAGTCTGAGGTGTGCAGTTCGATTTTCTTTCTCGAATTGGTTAGAAAACCATCCATTTTAGAACATCTGAAATTTAAAATGAACTGCACACCTGGGAAAGTATGATGCCGAGGGCATATATTTTGCACGTAAATCCAATACAAGAGTTCTGAAAATCGACAGAAATATGACGTCATAACCATTGCTTCGGGACAAAATGGCGCGGTACCCCCCCCCCCCCCTCTGATGATGAAATTACCCTGAACTGTTACTTACACTTTGAGCTTCAAAAATGTTACCCTCCAGTCGGACGGGTACCTTTGCATCTTCGACACGAAAGTTACCCGCTATGGGCTGGCGGGCGGGTCTTATATCCACCCCTGTTAACGCTTTCCACGCGGCAGGCGGCTGCAGACGACATTCCAAAATTTCACAAAATGTTTAAAAAATGTCAACATTATTAAATTCTATTACTATATTTGGAATCACCATGAGAAATGCATTGAAATAAGTACAAACATACTTAGTTTTGGTACAGTAATTCTTGAAATAGACTTTGAAAATTGGGAAAGGATTCTGAAAATTCTGTTTTGTAATGGTAAATTAATAACCGCGTGGAAAGTGTTAAGTTCTCACCAATTCCAATTCCAATGCAAATTGGATTAAACATGTTCAAAAAGCCGGGGCTGGGGGGGGGGGGGGGGGGGGGCGTCGATAAGCATTATATTCAAGTTATTTCTAGTGATGTGTTTTTGAATAATGATAAACAGTAGGCCAGGAGCGCACTGGGACTCTGGGAGGGGTCCTCTGGGTTTCACTCATGTCAAAAGACGCTTTAAAACATGTGGATTAAATGAAACTGAATGTCGGGCGTAATTGTCGGGTCATATTATATGCGTTTCAGCCATATACAAAACAGATTTGTCAGAAACTTTTCCGAATTTTTTTTCAAGAATCACTGAACCAATACTAGGCATGGTTGTACTTATTTCAATACATTTCTCATGGTGATTTCAAATATGGTAATAAAATTAAATAATGTTGACATTTTGTGACATTTTGGAATATCGTCTGCAGACGCCTGCCGCATGGAAAGTGTTACGTTCATGACGACAGGGTGGGGGTATCATGGATTTCAAATGGATTAGCCTATTTAAACATTTGTGAGCATAACTGAGCTGAAACTAAACATGTGTTATGCTGTTTCGTCCAAATCATATTTTTAATGTTACGACAATC
The DNA here is from genome assembly GCA_035610835.1 of Ophiura sarsii. Lineage (NCBI taxonomy): Eukaryota > Metazoa > Echinodermata > Ophiuroidea > Amphilepidida > Ophiuridae > Ophiura > Ophiura sarsii. The sequence goes on from CM069448.1 coordinate 70,046,520, forward strand.
CGGGGGGGGGGGGGGGGGTACTCGAATTTGAAGAGGGTAGGGGCTTACCGAACTGACACATCCTAAATTGGGGGTCTTGGCGAACGGCCCAATTTGAAAACATTTTCCGCCCAATTGGGTGTTTTTAAAGTAAATTAGGACAAATTGGGCTAAATTTACCAAAATTGGGTGTATTTGGGGGCAACTCGGCGCTAGAGTTTGGATCGTATAGTTTGTAGAACGACTTATCAGTGAAATGAGATGCTTTATGAGTGGCGACAGGTCGTGAAAAGGGGTCTTTGTCCCCGCACATACCCGTATGGCCAATATACGTGAGTACCCCCCCCCCCCTCCCCCACCCCCCGGGTGACAATCCCCATAAATTAGAATTTGAGTATACTGATTCATCATATTATTAACAATAATTGATAGCCTCAGGCGACGAAAGAAACACCACCCTGTTTTACGGGCAAGTAGTGTTGGTCAGTGGTGTTTTTTTTATTTATATAAAAAAAATTAAACCTAGAATATCACCAAAATCTGCAAAAATCGGGAATTTCATTAAAAAATTGTAAACATGTTTTTCTTTAGATTTTCGGCCAAAAAAACGGCTGACTTTACATGATTTGAGAAAAAAGATTCTAAAAAAAAATCTAAAAGATTCTTGAAAAACGCAAAAAGTGGGTCGGTCGGGCCCGTAAAACGGGTGTTTTTTTCGTCGCCGTCGTGTTGATCAACCTCAGCTCCAGGAATAGGACCTGGGACCTGCGGAATACAAGAACGGATCTCTACCAACTAATTGAATGAGTCAGATTTAGAACAGCATTGATTTGGTAAACTATAGGCCTCAAGCACTCAGCATACTTCACAACGCTCGTACTCTTTGCGCTCTCACACATGCATAGTATAGCTCCGCCACAACAAAATGATGGGAAACGGAGGTCAACGCTTCCGCTCAGCGTTGGAGCGTTGTGAAGTACACTGACAACTTAAACTAGTCAGACACAGGCTGGACTAACTTTAAACTAGTCGAGCAGATTAGTCAAGCCTGCTGGACTAGCTTAAACTAGTCAAGCAGGTTAGTCAAGCCTGCTGGATAGGTTATGGCCGACTTGACTAGCTTAAAGTTAGTCCGACTCAGCCTGACTAGCTTGATTTGTTCTGCTGGACTAGTCTGTGGCTGGACTAGCTATGTTAGTCAAACTGACTTGACCAGCTTTAGGTTAGTCAAGCTGGCTGGACTAGCTTTAGGTTAGTCAAGGCACTGAGATAAAATATAAATAGCGGCATGTAGATAAGACGTACGTCATCGCCGGTCCGGTTTTGCTAGCCAATCCAGACGTTATTTGCCGTAGTTATTTCATTGTGAGGCCATATTGTGTACATCATAGTGTTTGCCAACATCTGTAGACTATTTTATCCTACATTTTAATTGGAATGACGACTCGGAGTAGGAAAAAACTAACTGTAAAGAACGACGGTAGCGCGGCCATTTCGAACGCTAACGGGTCAGTCCACTACAACTAACAATGTAGCCAGCAGCCCCGCCAACAACATGGTCAATACGAGTGCTATTGAACAGACAGCAGAGCAATCACCCGTGGCGAAACCAAGTACTGCTACGCAACGTGAACAATTTAGGTCAGGCGTGATCTACTATATGGTTTGAGCTGGACTAACCTTACGTTAGTCGAGCAAAGCCGGACTAACCTTACGTTAGTCAAGATGGACACCTTTGGACTAACTTAAAGCTAGTCGAGCGACTAGCCTAAACTAGTCCAGCGACTAGCCTAAACTAGTCCAGCTTAGGACGGACTAACATCAAGCTAGTCGAGCGACTAACTTAAAGCTAGTCCAGCAATCCTTTCACATAATATATTTAAAATTGGCGTCTCTAGACCTCTTCAAATGAAAATAGGGCGAACACTCACCGCTCTCCCCTACTTATTTTAATGCATTTCTCATGGTGTCTCCAAATATGGTAATCAAATTCAATAATTATTTGTGTCCCAGTATGATTTATACCGGGACAGGTGCATTTATTTAGGGAGCACATCAACACTCGACCGCCCGGCAACCGCCGGTTCCGTGGGGTTCCATGCGGTTGCAGCCGGTTTCTATTGTTCTAAACAATGATATGCGGTCCAACCGGGCGGAACCGGCGGTTGCCGCGCGGTCGAGTTTTGATGTGCTCCCTTAGCCATGATTATCATTGTTATCGGTCAAAATGTATGATTTTAACATACATTTAGCTTTCTGAGGAATTTTGAATTTTAAAAATTGAAAGTTTCTGATAGAAACTATGGACTCTTTAGTAAAAAAGGTAAATTCAAAGTTTGACCAATACTTCAAAACTCATAACATACTCGGCACAAACATGCTCAGCACAAAGCTCAACTCAAATAATAAACAGGTATACAGTTCTTTGCCCTCTTTTGATTTCCACTACAAAATTAATAGATATCAACTGTTGGTGATGTTTTATAAAACAATAGGAATTGTTCTGCTTATAAAGTGATTTATATCATACTCTCTAAAGCAGTCGTTTTGAAGTTTAGTGTGAGCTTGATCAATTGAAATACCATGAAGGTGAAAATCGTGTTTTCACCTATTTTCTATAATGTCATGCCATATCGATAAAGATGAAATTAACATAGTTATATAGGAAACATGTCCCCATTATATTGCAGGCATTAGACTTATACTGCAATGTTGTTTTCATATTTTTATTATTGTTTCAAACACGGTATAAATCTGTCTGAGACACCCTGTATACTCATGATCGGTTACCCATTGACTTATGCGTCTAGGTTAGAATACTTCGTTTTGTTGAGTGTTAGGGCGTGTTCACACTATAGCTTTTTCCTCAGCCCGGGTCGAACCCGGATTGATCGATATTTCATTTTCTGTTCACACTAGCGCTATGTATGTGTTGAAATTGTAGCCATAGAAAGATGTCAGGAATAAAGCGGGCAACCATTAACATTCTTTTCAGGTTATCCACTTCCGGCAACCCGGGTCGAAACAGCGATTTCTGTTCACACTACAGTCGATGCGGGTTGAACCCGGGTTGAACCCGGGTTCTACCCTTCACTTTCGCAGGGTGGTAATTTTCTACCCGGGTCGGTTTTTTGAGCCTATTTCTCTGTTCACACCAGACTTCAACCCGGGGTCGACCCGGGTCCGATCCGGGTCGTGGAGAAAACTAGCCCTTAGAAGATGTTGGTATTCATGCACGTGTCACGTGTTTGTATTTCAGTGCCCTGAACGAGCATTTATTTTGACTTCTAACAAAGAAGATTTTAAAGACAGCACCTCAATGCATTGCGTTTTTGCAAAATGCCCTAATTCTGGTCCCCAATTTATCTCGGATCCCATATACATATGCACAAAATCATGGCTTCATAGCGCGTTCATCGTTTGAGCCCTTATGTTCTAGTTTACATCAATGAATAAATTAGTTAACAGTGTACCTTTTTCTTATTTCTAAAACTTAAGAGCTCGACGAATGCATCGTGTGAAAAAAACTTTAGTTGACTGGCGTTTGTGCAATGCATTGTGGGAAGACCTTAAAATCTTCTTTGGACTTCTAATAACAATACACATTGACTAACATTATTAACTAATGACGTTACAGAAATCCATAATAGTTTTAAGATATAAATATAATAACTATAAACATTCATACTTTATGATACACAACGTGTATGTTTTGTTTCTAAATAAGTAAAGAAACAATCACTGTACTTGCGCAAATGTTGATGCTCATATTGAATCCCTCCAAGGGATCGTGCCATTATGCGCACACCAACATTGATGTGACTAATTTTGACATATAATTACAGCTAACAGAAGTTACTATTTTCAGCCAACATACAGTCATCAAAAGTAACTTAACAGTCTGTGTCTCTAAGAGTGTACATTTTTTTGGGGGGGGGGGGGGGTTGATTCATTGGTCCTCAGATTAACTCTTTTTTTAAAATCAGTGATACATGTAAATTACCATACCATTATACTATAGCCACATTTTAAAATTACTAAGATTTTTGGTTCGGTCGTAAAAAATCACCGAAATCTCAGGAAAAATATCCCAGTAAAACGATTACTGTACGTTCCCCATAAGTATAAATATGCGAGATCCCAACGATATGTTTTTGATTTTATGTTTTCTTCCTTTCGTTGAGATGGGCTTGCCGCGCATAGTTATATTTATTGGGGAACATAGTAATCGTTTTACTGGGTTCTAGTTTTCGATGATTTTTTTTAACACCGAATCATAAGTATTAGGGATTTAAACATTGGCCTATATAGTATAATGGTATGGTAATGTAAAAACGTTGATCTGAGGACCCATGAATCACCACATGGTACGCTCTTAGAGGCACTGACTGTTGATATAAAATAGATTTGTATAACTGTAAAACTTTGGCTCCTACTTAAAAATATCAAATCATAAAACTACTGAGCAAGTTTTCTTCTTTAATTTGCGATAATGTACGTACGCGAAGAATGGCTTTCAATTGATTAAAGACTGAGACAAAAGTGTGTTTCACTTTTGAATTTGGTACTTATCATTTCATAATTTGATATTCTTATAAGTATTGTATTGGTGAGTTCCCTTTGAGGACTGTATAGTTCATATCCACATTCTTACATTGTAAAAAACCAACACACATTACAGAAAACGTTCACAGAAGTTACAAACTACAGCATTTATGTAAATACAATGTTA